>CM028359.1:25787731-26214369 GCA_016618105.1 Dendrobium huoshanense | reverse complement strand
ACTCACCCTCCTCTTTCATCCTTCTCTCTCTTTTTTCTCTCCCTTTATCTTGTATCTCTCACCTTGGTAAAGAAGGAAATGTGGGAGGGGATGGGGTGGCTTAAGGCATATTAAATGAGGATTAAGGATTTAGATATTAAAAAAAAATAAATTTTAAGATATAATTTTGCAGCGCTCTTGACCAAGCGCCACAACGCTTTCTTAAATTCAACAAAATATGAGAGCTTGGTGCCATAGTACCCACAAGTTTAACACTGTAGGGCCCACTGAGCTAATTTTCTAGAACTTAGGGATATTAACTTTTAGGTTATTACACTTTTGATGAATAGATTGCTTGTTAGCTAGGTTATTGTATATGAGTTTTGTGAAATAAAATTGGATGATGTTTAACAAAATATTTATTATTTTGAATTTTTAAATAGCTTTGATTTATTCTATATTTTGGTTGAGTTAAAATTTAAGTTTAGGAATTTAATCCTTCCATTAGATCTCAAGATGTCACAATTGGATACCTAGTATATAGGTAAGATATAAAAGTTTCAAAAGATAGCTTTTTCACATTTCTAGACAATTTTAGGCGTTAAAAATTTTTTCATGGCCATAGGCTTGTGAAGATAGAAGTGGTGGGAGTTTGTTATGAGGTGTATTGGTATAGGCTAGTGATGGCGAGTAATTGTTCTATCATCATGAAGCTTATCATCAATGGATTTAATGAGTTCAACAACTTGATCATTAGAGTTAGGTTGATGCAGAGAGATTTCATTTTGGATTGTTGGTCTCAGCCACCATTGATGTTTACATCGACCTGATTTGTTTTCCTTCATGGTATTGTCCAAAGAAGGTGAATCTGGTGTGTGTTTAGGGGGTTGATAGATTAGTCTTGTTTCACCACCATTAGTGTTGGGCAAACATGAATCACAAGATTTCTCTCAATTCCTTCCATTATTCTACATTAATAAAGATTCATCCAAACATTTTATGAAAGTTGCAGAGGAGATTGTGATAAACTATAGTATTGTATGAAGAGTAAGGTTTCGTTTGTGATGACTTTCCTACTATTTTTTAAAGCAGGTTTTTTCTAAAAAAAATTTGTTGCACTAGAAATTTTTATAGTATAAAACTATTTTATAAAACATTAGGAAAGTTATCTCAAATGAAGAGCAAGTCAACAAGAGCCCCAAATAATATGGATAATTTACAAATTTGAGGATACAGATAACTTCTATAACCAATGGATGATAAGGACGAAAGAACAATAAGAAAGGAAGAAAAAATGCAGAGAAATTTTTTGATATTTCATTATTTTGCGAGATGACTTTCAAACAATCATATGTTTTCCCTATAATGATTATAATTCATCACTGATTCAAACTAAACATTGTTGCATGCTAGAAGAATTGCATCGATAGAGATTATATTTCATTTCTTAGAAATGCACAAAAATTCAGTATGAATAGAGAAAAATGATATGACCATATAATTTTTTTATGTTGAAAACCTAGAAAAGGAAGAACCATGGGGCCTGGCCTAATTGCAGTGTTTTTTATGTAACAAATAATGTAAAACTCCTCATTTCTTTACTGTTGAAGAAGATGAAAATATAAAGATATACAAAATTGGATACAATCTTGACAATATTCTAGAATTGTTGATGATTTATGATGTCGATTGTCGGTGATAATTGTGGTTGCTGGTGGAAGAAATTTGTTGTCGTTGGTAGCGACGATGACTAGAAAATGTAAGAGAGATCTATGATTCTTCTCCTCTCTTCCTCATTTTTCCTTCTCTCCTTTCAGTGAAGAATGAGATGTCTATTTATAATTTTTTGAGAGCCGTACGACAAGTAAATAGGAAGAAGATCATGGGCATGTTAGGAGTGTTTCAATGGACGACCAATATCAACTCCCTTGATCATGGATCATTTATCGAGCATTTGAGTGTCTTAATATAGTTAGAATTTAGCAAACTTGGGCTCATTAGATTTACCTTGTTTAGCAACTCAATTCGATTATAAGCACGTCATATTTGGATATCATTTGGTCATGCAATGAAAATTTTGATGCTTTCAAATAGGCTTTGTTCATTTGATTTGGACCAATTTAAGCTTGGATTGGATCAAATTTGGTGTCGTTGGATTCTTCTCCTCGAGATGTTCAATTTGACTATAAGCTTGCTAAAATCGGACTTCAAATGGTCCTGATTTTAATTTTTGAAGCTTTCAATTTATATTTATATTGAAAGTCGGCATGAGCAGAGAAAAATAATGGGACCAGAGAATTTTTTACGTGAAAAAATCAGAAAGAGAAAGACCACAAGGCCTGACCCATTGCAGAATTCACTATGTAATAAGTGATACAAAATCCTCCTTTCTTCACCATTAAAGAAGAGGAAAATACAAAGATCTACAACAATTGACTACAATCTTGACAATATTCTAGAATTGTTGATAATTTATGATGTCAATTTTCGATGATGATGGTGGTTATTGGTGGTTGCAATTGATGGCTGTCAGCAGTGATGATGACTGAAAAAAGTAGGAGAGATCTCTGATTCTTATCCGCTTTTTCTTCGTTTTTATTCTTCCCTTTCAGTGAAGAATGAGTGGTTTATTTATAGTTTTTTGTGAGTGGCGTGACTAGTAAATAGGGAAAAATCAAGTGTATGTTGAGGGTGTTTCAATGGAAGACCGATATCATCTCCCTTGATCATAGATCGTTTATCGAGCATTTGAGTGTCTTACTGATGTCAGAATTCGATGATCTTGGGCTAGTTGGATTCATCACATCGAGCTGCTCGATTTAACTATAAGCACTTCATATTTCGATATCATTTGATCATCCAATTAATGCTATGAAGCTTCCAAATATGCTTCGTTCATTTGATTTGGACCCATTTAGGATAAATTGGATTGAATTTGGTGTCTTTTGTTTGTCTTCTCAAGATGTTCAATATGACTATAAAATTAGAGTTTAAATTATCCAAATTTTAATTTTTAAAGCTTTCAATTTATATTTATATTGAAATTCATGTCTGATAAATATATATTTTTTGATGATATATCATACATATTCTTAAATACCTCAACAACTGAGCAAATGATGACAAGACTTCTATCGGCTACTCATAACAGAAAGCCACCTATTGCTAGTTTTACTCCAAGTGATAGTTCTTGAGCCACGTCGAGGTTCTTAGTTCCTGCCTTGATCGTGTGGCCATGAGCAGCTCCTGCTCTTCGTTGCCGACAAAATTAGGTTACCAAAATTCATCATTAATCTGAACATTCCTTAGGTTCTTTTTCTATCTTCCTATTTCTAATTCCGAGATTATCTCCATGGGCCTACTTCCTTCATGAACTCATTAATGAAGCACTAAGTGCCACTTTACTGCTATAATGAAGAACATAAGGGCTACCATAAACAAGGCACAATCAAATTTCGGAATTGGAGCTATTTGAACGGGTAAAACATTTTAATTGAACGCTTCAGGTCCAGCAAACATGTAGAAGCACAATCTAAACTGTTCTTAAGAAATTTAGCATTATAAAATTGAGGGAACGAAGACAATTATTACAGGCAATGAACATCTACAGAAGCGGACATCAGACGTAGAGATACGTCCGGATTCTAATAAAATGTTGACACGTGGATATTCAATTAGATTTATTTTTTTACTTTATATATTTAATGTGTTCGTGAAACTTTAAGCCAAATGCGCCAAAAGCATAGCAAAAGCATAAGTGATTTGCAAGTAAAGCGCATTAAAAAAGTGCAACAAAAGAGCAGTCAAAACGCAACTAAAATGCAACTAAAACGCAGGTAAAACGCACAAAAAAGTGCAACCAAAATGCAATCAACGTGTTACATTTTAAATGGATGTCCGGACGTATCTCTACGTCCGAACTCCGCACCTAATAATTTTCCAACATCTACAAGCTGTGCATTATTCCTTAAAGAACGAGCAGAAAATGAGGCTATAGGCTTGCTAGCAAGAAAATAATCGAACTTAACTGCAGCATTTTGCCTTTTCTTCAAGGAGAAAATCTACCGCAATGAAGATTAGCAATAAATTAGTGATGTGCCGTCTTATTGAAATTGGTTTAAGGGATTAGTCCTCCTGAATACAATGCTTAGGCACTTCGGCTTTACCGTTTGTTGCTGCTGCGGATTTTCCTTTATGATTGTGTTAGGTAGATATAAAGATAAATTTTTTTAAAAAATAATGTATACAATTTATATGTGATCAAAAAGCGAATTAACCAGACACAAATTTTGATATATAGTTAAATTAAATACTTATATATTCAAATTCAAAACCATTCAAACTAAGCAATCTAAAAATCTCGATGTGAAGATATTTAACATAAAAAATGATCCAATTCGAGTCAAAATGAACTCAGATTGTACACTAGAAATGTAATGAGAAACTTTGGGACATCAATGGGAGGATCAAATGATCTTCAAATCTCATGTGATTTTATTCAAATCGAGTGTCTCAAGAAGACAAATCTATCGAGTGTCTCAAGTAGATAATTCTATCGAGTCTAAGATTATTTAATTCTAACATCATTATGGCACTTAAACGTTAGAGGTATAATTTATGATCAAGGAAAACAGTATGGGCCAATTGATTGAGTCTTATAAATTTCCACTATATTTACGGAGCATATACTCACAAAAATCTATAAATACAGCCCCAATTTCTACGAATGGATCTTGCTTGAGATTCAAGAGAGCTCAGATGCTCTACAAAGCTTGGAGCTCTACCCAGCATCATCATCGAACAATTGTTTAACTATTGTTGTCGGAACCCCGCCATACCATTGGCCATCCATCACATTAGAACAATTTACATCAGACCACCGTCCAACAAACACCATCGGACCACAAGTCTATTATGTTTAGAAAACTTTGATGAAATCAGTTTGTAAAACAAACTCCTGATGGTCCCAAAAATCCCCCATTTGTACGTACGGATATGTGTCAAATTTCTACACTTCAATTAAAATTAGGATAAAATATATAATTATATATATATATATATATATATATATATATATATATATATATATATATATATATATATATATATATATATATATATATATATATATATATATATATATATATATATATATATATATATATATATATATATATATATTATTGTGGTGAAGATAATTTATAAATTGGACTTATAATGACTCCTGAAAAATTATTTAATTTGGTCAAAATATGAGTTATTACACCTCTAATTACAATTGTTTATTATAGTCCTCTAACTACTGTCACCCGCCAATAGTCCTCTGACCACCATCACACCATCTTCACACGATTATTGTCCTCTCAACACCATTATCAACTATTATCCTCATACCACTGTCATATGACTATGACCCTCTAGCCTCCGCAACTCAGCTACAGCCCTATGACCATCATCACTATACTGCTACCCTTTGACCACAGTTTCATGACAACGGCCTTCGACACCATTTTCTAAACTATGATCCTTCAACCACTATCACTCGATTATGGTTCTCTTACCACTATTGATCAATTACGACCCTCCAACCACCATCACTGAACTATAGTCCTCCGACCACTATCGCTCGATCAAGATCCTCCAACCACTTTTGCCAGACTATTATCCTCTAACCACCTTCACACAACTACCTTTATCCAACCATTATCACCCGACTATAGTCCTCTAACCACCATCACTGACTACGATCATTTGACCTCTACCACTCAACTACCTTCCTTTGACCATTGTTGCCCGACTACGATCCTTTGGTCACTTATGTCTGAATATGATCCTTTGATCACTACCATTTAACTACATCCTCTGAACATCATTACCATAACTACACTGATGCACGCTGACTTCATCATTTATTAGTGCTAATAGTGTTTGATGCATTCCATCTCTTATAAGATCGATGCATATCGTCGACATCAACTCTGACTCTGAATGTTAATATCAAGATTATTTAGCATATAGTCTCTCTTGTTCGTAGGAGTATGACCAAATAAACATGCAAACAATCTCTTAAAGATAGCACTTATGGCATTGGTTTATTCCAACTTCCACTATGTAATATCTTATATACATTATATGTTTACTAAATTATATTAGCACCTTTCTTCGAGGAAGGGTATCATTTGCAATCGATAACAAACACTAATAAAATCATTTCAGCTCGGCCAAAATCCATAGCTTTTCTCTTTTTTTTGAGTTTTTCTCTTAAATACTCTGGTGTCTATTGTAAATCTTCTCGTATTTACATATATATTGAATATTTGTACAAGAATTCCACCATGAATATTTTATTGCACAACAATAACTAATCATATAAACACCATTTGAAAGGATGACACATCAGCACTCTATTTCTAATCTTACAGCTAAGTATTTTATATAGAACTATGGTATTTCTATATTTCAAATATCGTTATAGGTTTATACTATAGATTTAGGGCAATAAAAAATAAAATAATTGATACATACTCCAAAAATTATCTTGATCGGACACGAATCTGGAGGCAAAATCAGTTCGGAAAACTTCAAAAATTAAATTCGAGAGCATATGAACTCCGATTTCAGCAAGCTTATAGTCAAACTGAGCGTCTCGGAAATGCGAATCCAACGACACCAAATTCGACCCAATCCGAGCCCAAATGAGTCCGAATCAAGGACCCGAAGCGCTGTTGGAAGCTTCAAACCGCAATTTGAGTTATCAAACGGTCTTCGATTTTAACGAGCTTATACTCGAATCGAGCGGCTCGACGAGACAAATCCAACGAGCCCAAGATCGCCAAATTCTGACATCACTAAGACCTTTAAATGTCTAACAAACGGTGCACGATCGTAGGATTCAATATCGGCCGTTCATTCAAACCACTCCCAATTCGCCCCTGATCTCACGCCTATTTACGGGCTATGCCACTCCAGAAAAACTATAAATAGAGCCCTCATTCTACACCAAAGGGACTCAAGTGAAAAGAGAGAAGAAGAAGGGAAGAAGAAGAGAAAGGGGAAAAGGAGAATTCCCTCCTCCTCGACCACCGCCGGAGCTCTTCCTGCCTGCCCCGAACACGCCGAGATTCTGCGTGGTATTCGGGAGAACGCAGGAATTCTTTCCAACTTCCACGTGATGCTTCCCAATTTGCAACAAAGTTCTCTTCTGATGCTGAAACTCCGCCCAAGTGAAGCCGGAGTTCTCCTTTGCCACCAACAGACGTCAGACTTCTACCCGACGTCGAACCTTCACTCTTCGCCAAGTTTTCTACCCTACCCTGGACTTCTACCGGTTATCGGACTTCACTGGACGCCTATGCGAAGATGGATTTCTTTTCATTGTTGGACTTCTACATGACGCTGTCCTTCTGATCTTTGTCGTCAGACTACAGTCCTTCTGACCTCCGTTGCCAGCCGACTACGGTCATCTTGAGTCGCCCGCCGACTACAGTCTTTCCGACATCCGTCACCCGTCGACTGCGGTCCTCCTGACTTAATTATGTCGCCCGCCGACTACAGTCTTTCTGACCTCCGTCGCCCACCGACTACGGTCCTCCTGACTTACGTCGCCCGCTGACTACAGTCCTTCCGACCTCCGTCGCCAGCTGACTATGGTCCTCCTGACTTCCGTCGCCCGCCGACTACAGTCCTTCCAACAAAGCGAATATGTCAATAGTAGCTCTTTGTATTTACATCATGTAATGTACTCTATAAGATGTACATCAAGCTAAGGCCTTCTCCCAAGGAAGGGCCTCATTTGTAATCGACTGCAAATACTAGTGGATTCGTTCAAACTGGGCTAGGCCCCGTGGTTTTTCCCCTTTTTTTCAGGGGTTTTCCACGTAAAAATCTTGGTGTCTCATAAATGCTAGACCCTCTCTCTTATCTGATTGCGTGCCGGATTTTCGTACAACGCTAAGACGATAAACTTTATATTTCTCTACCGCCGCGAATACTCCTGGACGCAACAATAATAATAATAATTTACCACGCTCGAAGTCATGATTCAAAAAATACATCTCATTCCAACAATTTGTTCTTAGTTGTGTTCATTTGGTTACAGATATGCTATCATTAAAGAGGGATGCTCTCACATGAAGATTTCTTAAGTTTTTAAGTGCTTTTGCTGAGAAAAAATTATCACTCTTTTTCTACAAAGATTTCATTTTACAAGTTTAGTTGAATTTTCACTTCTCAAAATTTCTTAAAACTGATTTGTTTTGGTTGACATAATAGAGCTCCTCTTTTAAAATTTTGCTGCTGTCGTCCATATCTAATAATTTCTCCATACTTAGACGTGTTTAGGCACTTTTGCAATAATTCTTTTTAGTTGTTTCTACTATATCTTTTTTTTTTAGGTTTCATTTTATTTCATTAAAAAAGTGAGTACAAAATCCTTACAAGAGTTTCACAACTCTCTAATTGCTCAAAGAGTTGCATCCAAAAAAGAAAATAAAGCCTAACGAGATAAAATTCATTGTCTAAGTTATCATAAGTATGCATAAAATATAGGCGGCAACTAAGAAGCCGTAAACCAAAAAGGCCTATAGGAAGGCAGAGAATGCAAAAGCTCGAATCATCTTTAAGTCTAGCCAAACATCAAACAAAAGCCATCCTCCAAAAAGAGGAAGATAGACAAGAGGAGCATTTGACCAACAATATCATCTCAATAACAATCTTCAATCATAGCCTCCACCACAATAAAATGTGAAGCAATCAATCCTTACTTCTTCATAAGAAACCACCATAGAAAAGATGAATTCAATTGCCCACAAATTTAAGAAAGAATAATAATAATATCCAAATTTGTCGGGCAAATAGGAAAAAACCAATGGTAGAAAAACAAAAATCCCTAGCTCGAGTATAATGCAACATTAGTAATACAAGTCCATCCAACCACAACCACTAAACAGAAAAATAAGAGAAAATTAAAAAAAAAAAAAAAAAAAAAAGGCAACATAGTATGGTCAAGCAAATGGATGCTAAGAGCAGCAGGTAAGAACATACCCAACACAGGTATAATCGAGCATAAGTAACACAAACCCAGCCAACCACAGCAAAGAGAAATAGATGAATTAAATGAACGGTCAAAAGAAAGAAAACAACAATAGTAAAACAAAAATATCTAGCTCGGGTTATAATACCACAAAAGAAATACAAGCCAACCAACCACAGCTAGCAGAGAAAAACAAAAGTAATAAAATCACCATCCAAAAAGAAAAAAAAAATGAGCAGAAAATTGAAAACCCAGCTGGAAAACTAAAATACCCAACTCAGGTGTAATGCTACATAAGAAACTCGAGCCCAGCCAACCACAACTAGTAAAGAGAAATAGATGAAATAAAATCACTATCTACAAGTGACAAATGGATGCAAACAATAGCAAGAAAGCAAAACCGACCCAGCTCAAGACAGAGTCCGACATAATTAATAGAAGCCCGACCAACCATAGCAAAGATAAATAGAGGAAGCTAAAATTGAGAAACAACATTCCAAATGACACAAAAGCATCAACATAGGAGATATCCGCTCACATGACACCAATAATCCAAAGGAAATAATTGCCATAAACATATAATCAAATAATGCTCATAGTGAATCAAAAAATTAAATTAGAATAGTTGGAGTGATAGATTCAAAGGAACAATGATCAACCCCCAACACAAGCAATAAAGAAGCATCAAAAGGAAACCTCAAACACCTCCAATTACTTTCTTTGATATAAGGAAAATCCAAGGCATCAAATCTAAGCATATCCTTTCATACTCTGAAATATGAGTATTTACTAAAAAATTCAGTAGAAGATAGAGTCATCCCTTTCTTAGCCAACCAGTTTGCACAAACATTATCTTCCCTCCAAATACGAAAAATTTTATAATCAAAACGATCAAGAGTGGCCATAGTTTTATTAAAAAAGGTCAAAAAAGAATGACATTGTGGCATGTTTTAGAGGAAATTAAGAACACTAGAATTAGTTTCATTTCATATATCAAAGATATATTTGAAAATACATAATTTAAGCACACTCAATTCCATAAAAATACTTGGGTATGTTGTTATATCTTTAATTTGTACACATTTATTTATCATAATTATTCATTTCATCTATCATGTCAAGTCAAGGTTGATTTCACTTTGTTAATATTACAATTTTTAAATTGCATTTTATTAATTTAGAAATATTTTAAATTTCAAAATTTATTTTTTAAATTCTAAATTCAACCTTTTAGATTTTCACTTGAACCAACATTCATAGATTAATTGCACCTTATTTTTCCTTTCCCAATGGCTTTATCTGCGATCCTTTTGTAATATCCTGTCTTTGAATTAAATTGTTTTTACATACTAGTAGATATTAAAAAAGAAAAAGGCTGAGAAAATAAGGAGAGAAAATAAGAGATATTTACAATTAAAAAATATTCTTATTTACTAATTACTATAATATATGAAATACATTAAGAATCTATTTGGAATGGATACACTTTTTTATAAAAGTCGTTGTCAAGCTGCTATAGAAAATAACTTCTTAGTACAAAACATTATTGAAAACAGTGAAACAATAATTAGTAAATAAAAATTATGGTTGTGATTTAAAAAGAAAAACTATAAATAAATTTGTCCAAAACAAAACCTAAATCTAAATAAAATCTATATTATTTATAGAAATGGAAAGCTAACTCTAATAAACTAAATCCACAAAATTTAATTTTATTCTTTTTTTTTTGTTAGTTCAACTTAAATTAAGTCAAGTATTGAAATAAAACTTCATAAAATTTATTTTCTCATGAATGATAGCGTGAAACGAAATTTTAACTATTTTTTTAATTTTTTTTTTAATTTTTATATTTGCTCTTCATCATTTATTTTATGGCCTTTGGTGTAGCTTTTTTTTCTTCTTCGAAGCTTTTTCTTATATGATTTGAAAATTTATTGATTTTTTCAAAGAGTAATGGAAATGATGTGGCATTACTCAACTGATTTCTTTTTTTAGGACATTTAGGTCAATTAAAATAAATTCACATACTTATCACATACATAGGACTTGAATCCGCAATCTCTTGATTGATAGCCAAAGCTCTTAACCAATTAGATCAAGATGACCAACGCATCAACTAGTTTCTTACTATTGAATTCAATTATATCATGATGATTGTCTCTATAGTCACATTTTACTATTTTAATAATAGATTTATAATTGTTATTTAAGGATTGGCATGGCCCCAAAAATACCATAAGAACTTACCCTAAAGTTTAATAAAAAACTAACACTTTCATTTCTTACATATTTCCACTACACTTTTTAATCTAAAAATCTAATTAGGCATACCTTTACTTTGTATTAAATATTTTATAATTTAAACCATTTCACTGTATAAGAACCTTTTTTTGCAATGGATCATATTCATCCATTCTTCAAAGGTCATTAAATCTTTTATTTATCTAGTAAAGTGAGAATTTTATTATTTTTAATCTGACAATTCTTTTTATTACCTCATAAATATTCATAAGGGGGGCAATTATAACTTGTCAATTATACAAGTGATAAAATTTATTGCTTTCTCCATTTCTTATGATGGCAAGTGGTCACCTATATTCCAATTAAATAGAATTGTGATAAGAGGAAGCCATTAGAACCCCTACATAGCCTCATTGCCCACTCTATCCCTCTTCTCTTCATCATCTTTACAAATCTCTTGCTACTTTCTATTATCAAAGTTCCCTATGCATTCAATCTATGAAATATGGATCTTGTAAACTTTAGTTTTTCATCATTATTTGATTTGATTCCCTAAGATGGAGTAGATCACTAAATAATATTTTTTTATATTTATATGAAAATATTACATCAAAGTTCTAATTTAAAAAAGAGATTTATTATGCATTGTATTACTCAGGACTCGCACCACCAGAAACAATGTGACACCCATTGTATACACCATTTATTGGCTTAAGTTTTTTAATTGTGCTAGTTTAGATCAGTTAGATAAACCTCCTACAATACTGGTGAGCCATTGTAGTGTGAGCATTATTGTTAGATCTAGGTGGTTTGAGGATTATAGTCAGGTGATTGTGATCTAGAAGGGAAGTTTCAATGGCAATGATTTGGAGTTGATCCAATGATGATGGTTGATTGGCAGTTTGGTTGTAATAGACTCAAGTTTAATTTCACTGAAATTCTTAAAAATTTGATTGAGGGAGAGCTACAGTGCTGAGACTACATGGTGCTTATGACGCTAAGCTTTGCAGATTTTTGGATTTGATTGAGCACGTTCACACTAGACCAAAAAAAATTATTTTTTAAATAAGAATATCCAAAGCCATTTATACAAATCCATCACCCAAGCCATGTCACAAACACTCCAATATGATCCACAAATAAAACTGGTCATATCGTGTTGACTTGTGACAAACCAAACCCAAGATTAAGTGTTAGAGGTTCCGACGGTTCAGATTAAAATCCTCTAAATTGTTAGAATTGATAGGTTTGCAGGTGTGGAAATGGGATTGTTGGCACAAATCATTGATAAGTACAACGTGTATCGAGCGTTACCGGTGAATATGATCCGTCGGATACCGTCGCAAGTTTTCCGCCGTTAATTACCGGCACAACAATTGCGTCGTAAACCAATCGTTTTCGCTGACGCAATTCCGGCGCTTAATCCGCCGTTAATTACCGTCGTATATGCAACGGTAAATATTAGGCGCCAGAATTCTCACATTTTTCACGTTTTAATGCGCCGGTAATGCGTCGGAAACAACGCCGGAACTGTTTCCGGCGCAACATATGCGTCGGAAAGAATATTTGCGCCGGAACATGCATGAATTTACAAAATAACTAGTGAAATATCGTGTTGACAAGATTAAGTGTTAGAGGTTCTTCAGATTTCCTCTAAATTCCACAAGTCATTGCCACAAGTGTTGAATAGTGCCACAGTGCCATATCGATCAACACCAAAGCATTGATTTCAACATGGAGATGCCCACCTTCTATGTTTGCAACCACGACATTACAAATGTCAGCACCACATCACATCACAGTATTGTTGCACCCAAAAATAACACTGTAATAATGGATAGCTATGGAAAATTCACATAAGAGTGCCAGCATTCGAACTCCACAACGCTGGATATAGTTCCAAGTGCCGTAGGCTTATATTTTATGATGCCATGATGAAGAAATTATAACTTCTAAGGGCCGTGTCAACTTAATGAAAATATGTATCAAGTTGTTGGAAGTAGTACAGTGCCACATCATCCAGCGCTGCAACGGAGTCAACATTACAGGGTCGGGATGCTAGTTCAATTTGCATCGCTTCAGTGCCACCTTGTCCAACACTAAGACACTTCAGTCTGATCCTCTACTTATTATAAATAGATGTCAATTCTATTATTTGTGGAGTTCATCCCATTCAGTGAAAATTTAATACTTTTTAGTGTGTTTCTTTCCATAGAATATAGTTAAGGGGACGCCGAAGAAATGGACATTATGGGTCATAGTTGATAGACTCACCAAGATCACTCATTTTCTATCGATCAAGAAGAATGACTCCGTGGAAAAGCTAGCAAGGATCTACGTGGATGATATTGTTCAACTACATGAGATTTCTCTTGCCATCATGTCAGATAGACATGGGAGATTTCCTTCAAGGTTTTGGAAGAAAGTGCAAGAAGCTTTGGGTATGAGGTTGGATTTTAGCATTGCTTTTCATCCGCAGACTGACAGTATATCGAAGCGCACCATTCATACATTATAATATTTATTGAGAGCCTTCATTCTTGATTTTGGTGAAAGCTGGGAGGACTACATTGTACTAGTGGAGTTTGCTTACAACAACAACATTCAAGCTAGAATCAACATGGCACCTTATGAGGCACTTTATGGCAGAAAGTGCATTTGTGTTGGATTGAGGTCAGTGAGAAGAAGCTCTTTGGACCTCAATTAGTTTATCAAGCTACCGAGAAGATTCATCAAATATAAGAAAGGCTTAATTTAGTTTAGGAGCATAAGAAAATATATTTTGATCCTAAGTATAGAAGTGTTGAATTTAAGGTTGGTGATCATGTATTTCTCAGAGTTTCACCCATGTGTGCAGTTACCATATTTGGAAAAAGTGGCAAGCTTCAACCCTGCTTCATTGGACCTTTTGAGGTGATCGAGAGAGTTGGCAGAGTTTCTTATAGATTGGCTCTTCCTCTGGGCTTGTAGGAGCACACAATATTTATAATGTCTCCCTCCTTTGATGCTAAGTGCATGACAACTCTCGCATTATTCAGTTTGATCCTTTATTGATTAAAGAATACTTAAGCTATAAAGATGTACCAAAGCATATTTTGGAGTGTAAAGTTCAGCAGCTTCATTGTAAATCTATTTTATACCACTTAGGAGATTGAAAAAGAGATGATTGTAAAGTACCCGTAGCTGTTTCAGAACTAAGGTATGAATTTGGAGACAAAATTCTTTTAAGGGGGTAGGAAGTCATAGCTCGAATCGAACCTAACTGGTTCAGGAATTCTCATGAATACGTAAGCTAGCCCCACCCCACTCCCCTTCAGGCACGTGAATAAACCGCCCATGTCGCACCCGAAGCAGTAATAATTTCCCCTCTCTCCAATCACGATTTCTTCCCATATTCGATAGATTCTCCCACATCGTTGCCTCTCTCATTCCCTCTCTCTCTCTCCCCCCCCCCCCCCCCCCCCCCCCCCCCCTCTCTATCACCATTTAAGGAAAATTGGAATATAAGGCATCATTTTTCTCATCTTTTCACCTTTGCTACAACCACCATGCTCTCTCCCTCTTCCCTCACCACCTTTAGCCACCAAAACCTCCTCTTTTCTTCCTTGTGGCAGCCTTCAAAATCCTCTTTCCTTGCTTCTTTCTCGCAATAGTCCCCTACAATAAGTTTTTCTTCCTATAGTGAATTTGAACTCTCTTTTCCCTCTCCTCCCTTCTTCTTCTTATTCTTCCTTGTATTATGATGGATTTTATATATATATGGATTTGGATATTTAAATTTGATTAAATTTAACTTTTTTTTGCATAATTAACTTCTTTTAATTGTATTTAGATTTTTGCTTGTAAGACCTTCAGGTTGTTGCCCTTATCGGTTAGATATCATTAAGGCTTTGGGCTTTGTGTTATTCATCTAAAAGTAATTAACTTCTACTTATTTTAGAATAAACATGCCCTTCTTTTTTTACGGGCACTATCCTTGTTGTATGTGATAAGTTTTAAATATTATGTTGCTAGTCTTATTTCTATATTTTTCTCAAAGTTTCACCCATGTGTGCATTTACCAGATTTGGCAAAAGTAGCAAGCTTCATCCCTACTTCATTGGACCTTTTGAGGTGATCGAGAGAGTTGGCAAATTTTCTTATAGATTGGCTCTTCCTTCGAGGCGTGTAGGAGCACACAATATTTATCATGTCTCCCTCCTTTGATGCTACGTGCATGATAAGCTATAAAGATGTACCATAGCATATTTTGGAGCATGGAGTTCAGTAGCTTCATTGTTAATCTATTCTATACCACTTGGGAGATTGAAGAAGAGATGATTGTAAAGTACCCGCAGATGTTTCAGAACTAAGGTATGAATTTGGAGACCAAATTCTTTTAAGGGGGTAGTAAGTCATAGCTCAAATCGGTCCTAACTGGTCCAGGAATTCTCATGAACGCGTAAGCTAGCCCCGCCTCGCTCCCCTTCAGGCACGCGAACAAACCACCCATGCCGCATGCGAAGCAGTCATAATTTCCTCTCTCTCCAATCATGATTTCTTTCCATATTCAACAAATTCTCCCACCCCGTTGCCTCTCTTTCTAAGACATCATTTTTCTCCTCTTTTCTCCTTCGCTGTAGCCACCGTGCTCTCTCTCTCTCTTTCCCTCACCTCCTTTAGCCATCAAACCTCCTCCTTTCTTCCTTGTAGTAGACGTTGAAATCCTCTTTCCATGCTTCTTTCTCGCAATAGTCACCTACAATAAGTTTTTCCTCCTATAATGATTTCAAACTCTCTTTTCCCTCTCCTCCCTTCATCTTCTTATTCTTCCTTGTATTATGATGGATTTTATTATATTAAAGTTCAATATATATATATATATATATATATATATATATATATATATATATATATATATATATATATATATATATATATATATATATATATATATATATAAATATATATATGGATTTGGATATTTAAATTTGATTAAATTTAACATTTTTTTGCATAATTTATTTATTTTAATTGTGTTTAGATTTTTGCTTGTAGGACCTTCGGTTTTTGCCCTTGTCGGTTAGATATCATTTAGGCTTTCGGCTTTGTGTTATTCACCTAAAGGTAATTAACTTCTACTTATTTTAGAATAACATACCTTTCTTTTTTACGTGCCCTATCCTTGTTGTATGTGATAAGTTTTAAATATTATGTTGCTAGCCTTATTTCTATATTTGTTAGCATTATGCATATTCGAAAATATTCATTTATTGTTCATACTAAAAGCATCATGTGATAGTAAAAATGTTATTTTGATTTATTGATACATGAACTCTTATCACTTAAATTGGTTTATGTTGTAGAACAATTTAATTCATTGAATTAGTTTTATTTTATACATTATATGATACTCATACTGTAAATCACGTTGATTATAAACTTTGTTATTTTTATGTTGATTTAGAAAATGCATGTTAGTTATTTGTAATAACACTTGCTCTGTGTGATTATGTATATGTTAATATAACCTTATTAGTTTTTGGCTAGCCGAGATCTATGGGCCCCTAGAGTGATGACTCCATAGAAAATCACTGAATTTTCATGGGTTGGTGTTGACCTTTCTGGTATGAGTATATGATAAATCGACAATAGATATATATGTTTAAATGTAAGAGAATATAAACAAACATGAATTGGAACTAATAAATGACTATAAGTCATTTTGAGGTATGATGATACCTAGTGTGATTGCATTTTCTGACATTTAAAATAATTACATTGATTGTAACTTGTCACATACATTAATATCACTAACATATTAGATTTTTGTTGTAGGAAATATGAAATATCTCATCGCTATTTTGATTTTGGGATTATTAATTAGTACTCCTCTCTTTAGGTTGTTATTTCTACCCTTTTGTTGTCCATATTACATTCCTCGTTTTTTTGTAATTTATATTTTGATAGATAATAATTACTTGCTCAGTTTGATTTACTCACCCATTGTCTTTTTCAACAGGTCCTTCAAGTGTATTTGGTGGACCACTACCTCAGGAGCAAAGTTACCAGCAGTAAACTATGTTTGGGTATTTATTATTTTTTGAGGGTTGGATAGTTTTCCTTCATATTTTTTCTATATTTATATTCCTGTTATCTTGTATCTGAACTATTATTATTTGGATGTATTGATTATTTGAACTTCTACTAATGATATGGCTATTTACATTCACTTACTCTGTTTACTCTAATGTATATATGTATCTTGTTGTATCTTTTGTATATATATATACTTTTCTTTATAATATAAAATATATTTATCTATAATTTCATCACATCCCATGTTATCCGAGTATACCAACTTCCAAACTCGAGATGTGAGACTTACTTACAACCGATGGTGATCTTATCCAAAATGAAAAGTTCTTGAGCTTTCATAAGAAGACACGGAAGGTCACAGTCCTGTGCATTATGGAGCAGAAATTTGGCAAAATTTTATATTAATACGTATTTATTGAATATATTTATTCGACAGGTGGTTGAATGAAGCAGCTTATGATGTAAAATATCAATTAAAAACAAGATAAATATTAATAAAAAAAGTTGCTTAAGAAATAACGTATTTGATACGGTGGATTGATACTTTTTTTAAATAAAAGACGAATGACAGTTCTCAAATTTCTATTGGCTTAATAAAAGTACAGATTTTTTGGTATTATATTAAGGCCATCGCCTAAGATTTTGTTTGGAACAATTTTTATTATTATTTTATTTTTCATACAATAACTATAATTTATGTTTGATTACTATCTTTTTATTGCTTTCAAAAAAAATTTATACTAGAAATTTGTTTTCTATAATAACTTTAATAATTACTTTACCTACGGAGACAGGACACGGATGACAGTCCAAATTGTCTCTATGAATAAAAGCGCTTTACTGCGCTTTGATGTTCACCATTGCGCTTTTACTATTCATAGAGATAAAACCGAACGGTTCTCTGTATCAGATCTCCGCACATAATAATCTCTCAATGTTGGAGGGATCTTTAGCTTCTTCAAGGGAATCCGTGTCACAATAGGCTGTGGATTAATTTACACTTACACTTTCAAGAAAAAACACTTTCAAGGATGAATTTACAATTAAATTTATGTTTATTTTGGGATGATTTTTTTACTGCTTTTTAAAATAGCTTTTTATTATAAAAATTTTAATTCAAGAAATTTTTGTACTAAAAACTGATTTAAAAAATAGTAAAAAAATCACCCCAAATAAAATTTAATCAAATGAATATATATATATAGTAAAGGATGAGCCATAGAAGATTATTGTGGCCTAGCAATGGGATAAATGACCAAGACAGCAACATGTCACATTTAACTTGAATTTGTGATTGGTCTTGAAAACATTGTGACCGATTGTTAGTCATAAATAATTATCAATATGCATGTTTGATCACAAGCTATCGATAATTCTTACCTTATAAGTCATCTTTGCTCGATTGCCAATAATTTTTACTACTTATGACCAGTAATAAAATAATTTTTAGGAGAATTTGAAAAAAAAAAAAAATTACAAACTCGAATGCACTTATAAAATTTCGAGCTCATAACTTCTTAATTGGCAGCATTAGCTTTCAACTAATGGTCCCATTAGTCAAAGACAACTTTCTTACTGCTTTCTAAAACAACTTGTTAGTATAATTTTTTCTTTTTCAAAATTTTTTTTATACTAAAGAGCTGTTTTATAAGTCAATACAAAAGTTGTCTAAAACGAAGCCCAGGTCAAACCTCTCATACATATCATCTATGTAAGACTCAATGATGTAGAACTACAATGTCTTAGATGTATGTGATGAGAATTTGCATGACATCTTGAATAAAACAATTAAGATTAAAACTATTACGAAATCAAAATGATAACATAAAACATAAGAGGGGTGGCTGCACTTAGCCAAATCACATGCTAAGCATTTATATTATCAAAACAATTTATAATTTCAATAACATGAAAATTAAGTAGCTTTCAAAAAAATCTCTACGCTAATAATGAGATTAGAAGCATAGAAAGTTACACTCAATTCCTAAGATTAATAGGCTTGGCAGAGATAGGTGAGCATGACCTTCATGAATCAAATCAAACCACAAGAGAGAGTTAAACTACGAAAATACAAGAGTAGGAAGATTGGAAGACTTTTGTCACGGCTTGGACGTAATCCACCATTAAACGGTACCAAGTTGCCTCTCTATGGCTTCAGTGAGAGCATCTAGAATGCGCTCCATATATTCCTCGATGGTGTTTTCGATAGTCCGGATTGATGTCGAAGAAAGTGGAGTGAAGGCTGTGAACGAAACCTTGCTCGTCATAGGCAATGTCATAATATATCAAGTTTGGGGTCGGCCATTCATGTGTGGAAAGAGATGTAGGTGGACGGCTTATGATCTTCCTCGATTTGAGAGAGGGTAAACTTAAGAGACTAGAAGAAGATTTGAGAGAGAGGGTGGGGAAAGGGGTTCAGCCAAGGAGAAAGAGAACACAACGTTGATATCAGGATTTATGTTTGAGAGAGAAAGAAGTTTAAAATTTGAAGTGAATTTTCAGATTTTAATTGGAGGGATTTTGGGAATTGGAATTTAAATTTAATTCTAAGAAAAGGAAAGGAAAATTAATGGAGAGAGAGAGAGAGAGAGAGAGAGAGAGAGAGAGAGAGAGAGAGAGAGAGAGAGAGAGAGAGAGAGAGATGGGTTTGAATTGTTTCCAAGAGATAAGCTTGTTTTTTGGAAAGAATTCCATAGAGAACCAAGAGGGGGGCCGACGACATAGGGAGATGATTGGGGGAAATTAAATAAGGTTTAATGCTTTCCTCATTGGGATTCTCTAATTAGGATATATGATTTAATTACAATCTCAATCAAATCAATTTGAATTTGATTTTAGAAACTTTCCTAAATAGAATCCTATTTTAGGACTATTTTAGGAAATGTTTCAAATTCAAATTTGATTTTTTGAATGATTGAAATTATCACCTCCCAAAAGAGAATAATTGATAAAAGGAAAGTAATAATGAGATTTGCAAATTTGGAAGACCAACGGGAGCAAGGGGTCTGCGGTTTGGTGGGTGAGCCAGGTGTTGGGTGCTAGTCAACGGGCGAGGGTGGGGTTGGGTGCTCGTCAAAGAGTGAAGTGGGGTGATTAGCGGCCGGTGGTGTGGATTTTATGAAGGTGGACAGTGGCTTGAGGTGGTGGGGGGCCACGGGTTGGAGGAATAAGGAGGGAGGAGGGTTAGAGATAAAGAACAAATAAAACAAGCAACGAATCCGAACTCTTCCAAAGATGGTGGGTGATTTGCTTCCCTCTCCAAGGGATTCCTCTCTCAAACTCTCTCAAGCTCTCGCAAGAACTCACAATGCAAAAATTTCTATCATTCATTCATTAACATGAACAGAGAATTAAGAGGGCTATATATAGCCTCGTACAAATAACTCAAGAAAATAAAAGATGATGATGCCCTCTAGGCTTACATACGACCTCCCTTAAGTAAGAGGTAAAAGTGGAAAACACTAATAAAACAAACACAACATAAAATAATAAAGAAAATACATAATACGACTCAGAAGTACATTGACTTAATCGTAATCGTAGATCGACGACCACGTCTCTGATAGACTTTCCAAGCTCTGATGTCCCAATCACTCAAACCCAAAGTTTTTTTGGTCAATAGTAAAAATGTCTAATCAATAGATCAAGATGAACTACTTATACATCAAATAGTAGAAATAGTATATCATTGCCCCTAAATTGAGGGAAGCCGCATGCCCATTTCTTTATAATAATTTTTGACAAGGCATGGAAAATATAAAAGCACACTAACCGAACTCCAAAAATGAAGAAGCCATGGCCCCATTAGTCAAAAGACTAATAGAGTTATTAATGACATATTTTAGGTGTCTAATAGCAGCAACAATAAATTGAAAAACCTTCCAAAAAAGGTTGTTACTTAGAGGACAAGTGCAAATAAGTATATAAAGAATTAACTAGGCACTAATTGTCCCAAAAAGATCACATTATTTTTACTTTGTAAGTAACATCAAGATTAAAAGATAGATGAGGCTTGCCCGATCTCTAAATCTCTACATCCATATGCCATAGAAGTGGCTATGAGTTACCAAAAACTTAGATTATGAAAATGAAGTCGTGACATGATCACACTGGGAAGGAGCTTCAATCGTTGTCCTCTGCCTTCCCTATCGATGCAGAGCTTCCTCCACTATCAAACGTCTTATTGACTCGTCCCTTGCTCAAACTTCATAAATCCCTCCGCCATCTTTAGCTCTATTGGCAATGTTGCCTTCGATTTCATCCTTGGTGATTCCGTGTTTTTACTAGTAGAGTAAATAATGTATTTATTTTTGGAGAGATTATTACGTATGGAGTCCAGGTGTAGCTTTTTATCCGGATTTCAATAGCATGTTTACACATATTTTCTCTCTATTGTACAAATATTGTGTATAAGAGGGGAAAAAAAAAAAACAGACTTAAACAGGTGATTGGAGTCCGAACACCATCCGGACTCTGCATGTAATAATTTTTCCTTTCTTTGACCTAGAAATGAAAAAAATATAAAGCATGTGAAAAATGCGGGTATGAAATTGTGATACAGAGGGACAAGTGTTTGCAATTTAAGGCAAACACATACAACGCATACACATGGACTAGAACCTTGGACCTTTTAGTTGGAAGCCTAAGCTCTCAACCAATAGACCAAGGGGAGTTGTGTATATTAAGTTGATAAATGAGAGTTTTGAATCAACTTGAAAGGGGCCGGATTCTCCGAGACTAACGGACTGATTGAGGTTTTTATAAGAGAATTTCTGACTATTTTGGTAACGTTACTGAAATCCACAGCATCACGTGCTCTACGCTGCCGCGGTCCATTTTCATCATAGATCTTGTCCGCCTTCTCTCTCTCTCTCTCTCTCTCGCTCATAAATCAACCGGCCAGTTAACTCTGCAAAGCCCATTACGATTTTTCATTGGCTTGTAGTGGAGGGGAGAGAGAATGCTCTTGCTCTTCGTTGTGCTGCTCTTTCTCTCGAAAGGTTGCCTTTCTGTTTCTTCTCAGAATATTGGCTATGGCTACCGCTTGGTCTCCCTTGAAGAGAATCTTAACGGAGGAGGGCTTATTGGACATCTTCTACTGAAGAAGGCCACCTCCACTTATGGCCCTGATATTCCTCATTTGAGGCTTTTTGTCAAGTAAGTACACGGCATATGCTTTAAAGTTCTAGCTAAAAGCCCCTTTTTCCTTTTTTTTTTTGTTTTTGTTTTTTTCCCTTTCTATTTGCTCTGCTCAGACATTGCTTGGTTGATCTCACATGCGTTCCACAAGCTCTTAGATTATACTTTATCTTTTACTTTACTCGCTTAATCTGAAGGTTCTAGACAAATTTCCTCCTTTTGGATAAGGTTTTTTATTTTATTCATTTTCGTGTTCTTTGTTTTTTTTTTCGTTTTCATAAATTTCTGATTTACTCTGAGGAATTCAGCCCCTCTTTTGATTAAATGCATTATTCAATTTGTGAACGATGTTTTTTATGACTGGGGTTCAAAATTTTCTTTTCTTTAATCTTTTTATGGGTTTACTGGAGCAGTGCTTTTATGACCAGGATTCAATTTCGTTTTTTAATAGTTTATCGGTGTACTGAAATTATATTTTTTAATGCTTGTCTGACATGTTGGATTCATATCATCTTATTAAAATTTGTTGTTTGTTTGATTCTCTGACATCTTAGTATTACAAAGATATAGATGCAGGTTTCAACCATTGTCTTCTATCTAATTTTGTTTGCCAGCTTTCCATCGTTTATGTATGTTGATGGCTGAAAGAAATGGGTGAAATGAGAGATCCCTAATCCCTTATAGCCAATGATATTGAATCTAACACCATTTGATAACTTGCTCTGACACAGCACTACAATCTACTTAGATTGTTCAGTTCAATTCTGAACCAAACAATCTTTTTTGGATTCTCCTTCTCAAAAAAAAAAAAAATGGATGTTATGCAGACATGAAACTAGGAACCGATTGAGAGTTCACATAACGGATGCAGAGAATGAGAGATGGGAAGTTCCATACAACTTGCTTCCAAGAGAGGAACCTCCACCACTAGAGATTCCTAATCAGAAAACCTCAGGCTTTCCCTTCACGGCCTCAGAATTCTCCGGCAAAGAGCTTGTTTTCAGTTACATATCAGATCCATTCGCGTTTGCAGTCAAGAGAAGATCCAATGGAGAGACACTCTTTAATTCAACCACTGAGGCCGAAGATCCTTATGCCTCCCTGGTCTTCAAGGACCAGTACTTGGAGATCTCCACTAGCTTGCCTAAGTATAGTTCACTCTATGGTTTGGGGGAGAATACACAGCGTGGTGGGATTCAGCTTCAGCCAAATGATCCTTATACTTTATACACAACTGATATTTCTGCCATTAATCTTAACACGGATCTTTACGGCTCGCACCCGGTGTATATGGACTTGAGGAATAGGAATGGAGAGACTGCTGCACATGCAGTTTTGCTGCTTAATAGCAATGGGATGGATGTTTTCTATAGGGGAAGCTCTCTAACCTATAAGATCATCGGAGGAATATTTGATTTTTACTTCTTATCAGGGCCAATGCCTCTCGATGTCATTGATCAGTACACTTCTTTGATTGGCAGGCCAGCTCCAATGCCTTACTGGGCTCTAGGTATTATCATCTTTACCATGATTACTTGATTTATTAAGAAAAAAGTTTTGTTTAATCATTTTGCTGTTGATATTACAATGGATGCTTTAAATGATCATTTTATTTTTTATGAAAATTTTTCCTGTTGTTTACAAGTGGTTAGCATGCATCCTCTAAAGAAATTGTGAATTTATCACCTAAAAATGTCATGCTTGCCTTGGAATTCATTTTTGCTATTAAGCCCAAAATATATCTGAGATGGATTTTATCCTATTAGGAGAATAATTATTGTCTTCCAAATTTATTTTTCTTCTAATTCATTGGATATTCTTTAAAGTAAAGGTTATATCATTCATTATGAATTATAAAACAATAATTACTTGATGATTGAGTTTCAGCAGATTTTACAATAATTTAATCATCCATTGAACATGTGCGAAACATAAGATTGATCAAATGACATGTTGAAGCCATCTTTAAAGTTTAATTTTATCTATGTGCTTCACTAACCGAAGTCATAAATTACCCTCTAACTATCTTCAACAAATCTTGTATTTAATTCCAAATAATTTAAAAGTTTCTATGCTTTAAAATTGCAATGATCTTATAATGCAATTTGAACACTCCATTAAGACAAATGATATTCATGATATATAATAAAAAGACCTTAAAGAAGTTTGAAATCATGGTATCCACTGATATTTAAGGGAATGCATGATATGTGTGTGTGTGTGTGTTAGATATTTTGAAACAAAGCTGCATAAGCTTTATCATTTTAGTTTTATATTTTAAAAAATATTATAATATATAATGATGATATAAAATAAAATAAAAAACTTCATATTTTGCAAAATTCATGTTTTTACCATTTTCATTTAGGTTCGTCAATGTAACACATTAAAACGTGATCAAATTAATTTGAAGTTAGTTTTATATTGTTTATTTATCTTGAATGAATTTTATTATAATGGATCAAGCTTAAAATGAATTTTTACAAATAAAAAATGCATGATAGCAAGTTAACCATCAAATTTTGGGACTAATGAAATATAAGTAATACAGTTGGATAATATGATAATAATCCAAAAGAAAAAAAAAAAAAAGCATATAAATGGCAATGCGAAAGTTAAAGGGAAAGATAGTGTAAATAGGGTAAAGTAAAAGACAACGTATGACGAAAGAGTTGATGAGGTAGAAATGACGAAAGTTTTTTACTTAAGTTATGGTAAGGGAATCTTTAGTATAAATAAGAAGCGGTAAATTTCTTGATTGTGTTTTGACTATTTTATTTTCTTTTCATCTTTCTTAATAGCATAAAAGTTGAATTAGATTGTTAGAATTCAGAAAAGTATAAACTTTCTGTGCTTTAAAAGCATCATCAAGCAGACACTCTACATCAAGAATTGAAAGAATCATGCTACAAAGGCTTTGATGTTCATACTTTAGAGCATTTTGGCCTGCTTCACTTCAAATTGTGTTTTTTTTGGTGCTTGATATATATATATATATATATATATATAGGCTCTTGCATATGTTTCTAATAAGGTTTGGAGTGTTTGGAAAGAAGGTTTTAGTTGTGAGGTGATTCCTAATTTTGAGCAACTTGTGAGTATAAATATAACTTGTGGAAAATTTCTGCTGCTTATTCTTTTGTTTATGCTAGTTGCTGTAAAATTCAAATAAGGAGTCTTTAGCAAAATCTTAGAAATTTTGTTGCTTCAGTAATTGGTCCAATGTTAGTAGGAGAAGATTTTAATATTATTTTGCATGATGAGAAAAAAAGGAGGTGATTAGTTGTAACAGTCCAAAAGTTTAAAATGAATTTATTTGAAAAACATGAAAATATGATCCAATAGACATAGTCGCTACGTTGGGCTGGTGAGCTATCACCAGCCACACGATTGCGGGCTAGCAAGCCTCATTGAGCTGGGTTGGCGAGCTTCGTGGCTGGCGGGCTGGCGAGTGCCGCGACGCTGGGCTGACAAGCGCAGTAGTGCTAGGAAATGCTACTGCAGCATTGAAGGCTCTTTTCTATAGTAACTCTGGGAGCTACATGCTGCATATTGGGCGTCACAGTGCCATGCACTAGAAATATATTTTTTTAAATGTCCCTACTATCCCACCATCTCTCCCCTCATTTCACATTTATTATCAAGGAAGGAAAGAAAAGAGAAGAATAAGAGAAGGGAGAGAGAGGAAGAGAGAGAGTCTTCCTGAGCTTTTTCATCACTTCAAATTGTTCACTTTTAAATAAGTGCACAAAATTAAGCAAAGTACTTCATTTATAACATCTAATTCATAAATGGTGAAAATGCATACGTATAGAATGCAATATTTGGGCACAAATATGCATAAATGCATATTTGAATAAAAGAAACTAATTGATATGTTAAAATACAATCTCTTATAAAAATGGTAAGATGTGCAGTAGAGAACTAGTTTCAAAAGTTTAAAGAGATCGAAAGAAAGATGATACCAAATGGAGAGACTGAAAGAAGAACTTACTGGATGAATATTTTAGATTTCTTTATTTTTTTCCTTAGAATGATATCACTCTTAACGCTCACAAAATTTCTTCGAATTATATCACCCAAAGAAAGTGAGCAGGTGAATTATACGTATTTCACCTGTTTTTGCTGATCAAGTGGAAAGCCCTTGATATGATCATGGATTCTTGCCGCAAATTAATCTATATTCCTGTGAAACCAATCACAAATCTAATAACAAGTTGGACTTGCAAAAGTCTTTGGTATTATGTGCCTGAATTGTAGAGAACACATTAAAACGTCAAAACATAATAGCTTAAGCCTCTAAAGTTATTACCAGCAATGAAAATTAAAATTTTAGCATTTCTTCTCAGGCAGAAGCTCAATTTGCTTTATAAGCAAGAATTTAGAAGAATACCTTTATGCCTGAGATTCTGAGAAACTATAGCATAATGTGGGCTCCGAAAATTTGGCCCAGGTCTCCCCGCCACGCGATTTCTTTTTATATATTCGGCGAGGGAGTTTTAACGGATAAGTTCCGGGGTAAATTTTGGAAGGCAGATGGGTTTGTAGATAAGACACTACCCAGAGATTTCGCCCTCATTTTGCGAGGACTTTATGATATGAGTTCTGGTTTCCTATAGGCGCAAGCCCCTATAGTTAATTACCCCTCTCGATCATATACATAAAGATACGTGTTATCTGGCATATAGTAGCAGCAATGACTATTGGTATTGAGGATTGGAAGTTTGGAATTTGAAGGGTTTGGATATTGGGAATTGAAGAATTGGGTTTTTGGATTTGGAATTTGGTTCGGAAGATTTGATATTTAAATAGAAATTGCACCATCCTACACTTAAAGCGGATGGTGGGGGAATGGATGATGGGCCCGATCAAGATCCCATGGTTCCGTTGTCCTGGGCCATCATGGTCCCTGGTCTACTTAATCAGAGAAGGTAGTCGACCCAACCTGACAGAAGGATCCTTGTCGGCAGTCATGGGTTGCTTCGTCCAAGGGGACCTTATAAACCTGGGTTGAATATTTGTCTAAGGGGACAAATTTGAATCCACTTTAGCTGACAGAGGGTTTTGTGCCCTATCGATCATATCCTATTGATTCATATCTCAAGGATTTGATGCCAATAAGGAGCGTATTGGCTCTGGCCATAACCGGTATATCACGGTGCCATTTGGCGGCGAAATCCTGCGGTGCCATTTGGCGGCAAACCGCCAGTTAGAGGACACGTACCACGTCCTTATTGGCAGGAGATTGGTTGAGAATGGATCTTAGTGATATTTTCGACTAGGCATTTGGCTCTTTGTGGGCTGAAGTTATATTTGAATTTGTCCACCTCGGCAAACTGTTGCGGAGGGTGGATGGATTTTGCTTTAAGATATTGATGGATTTATTTCAGATTTAAATATCTTGGAATTTGGGATTTATTGGATTTTTGGATTTTGAGTAGATTTTTAGGATTTTTGAGAATTTTGGGTTTTGTGGGTGGACTTCTGGGAGGCATTTGAAAATGCCTGAAATTAACCCCTCCGGTTGAGATCAGCATTCAACACGGCCATCATCGGGGTGACCTCGAGGTCATTTGAAAAATATTTGAATTTTGTAGAAGTTTGGGGCATTTTGAAATATTTTGTAAACCCCTCCTGTTGAGATAAGAAATCAACACGGCCATCATCGGGGTATTTAGGGTTATTTCCATTTGATTGAACCTTGTCGACCCTATCAACTTAACGATAGGGGATCGGGTTTCTCGTAGGCTTTATGCTTTTGTTCATGAATTTTCTTTGTTGAAAGGCCTTGAAAGCCGAATATGAGTATATAAGATAAATATTTTGGTCAACTTTCGTGACCGCATATTTATTTGATATCTCGAACCCTGTCTACTCCTATTTCTCTATTTAGGAGGATCGGGTTTCGTAGGCTTCATGCCTTTTGTTTAGTGAATTCTTTTGATTGTAGGCCTGGAATGCCTAATACGAATGTATTGAAACAAATACACTGGTCGCCACAGCCGTGTATTCGTTTAAAGGTTCGAACCCTGTCAATCATCGGGAAGGGTTTTTCTGTGGCGTAGTATTTTGATGTTGCAATTTGCAGATCCGGTGGCGTAGCATTTTGATGTTGACTCCCCTTTCTCAATCACCGGGGAAGGGTTTTTCTGGATTTTGGAGTCAAAGACTGCTGATTTGGAAAGAACTCATTTTAGGCTCTTCTGCGTAGTAGACTTGCTATTTTCGGTGTTTGTGGGCACCCAAACTGTTCTCTTCTTAATTATAGAACCAAAAAGAGACTTTGGAACACCAGGAAGTTTGGTTCTAATTTATTCAAACTTCCTTTCTGATTCTGCAAGGGGGTTTCCTTTTTGTACATCGAGTTGCCCTTGTACTCAACGCATTATTAGATCTTGGTTACCGTCGTTGTAGATAATATCCATACTTGTTTCCACAGTGATTCATTGTACTTTCAATACACTGTTGTTATCCACAAGTATCCATTTGCAGGAGACCGCTGTATCAACTATGACCTCCTAGAAGTATTCGTAGGAGAGCCACTATCCTTTAGTCACGACCACCTTTCACCAATCTCAGGTGGTTTTCTATGTATTTGTATTTGTTTGTAGGTCGTAGGTTGAATGTGTAGGAGCCTTCTACTGTAGATTGCGGGCATTTGCATTTATCGTGTGTCATACACTGAACACATCCATAGGAGGTGTTGTAGTTTGATTGGTGTCGAATCTGACTGAAGTATGAACCCTTTCATGTCCAGTTTGAATCAGCTTCGTGAGCTAGTGTGCAAGGTTATTTTCAGCTTCCTTTGGATTTGAGTTCATTGAGTTCATAAGCTCCCATTTGATGGTATATAGTCCGAGCTCATAATACAAATTCAAGTGTCCCCTGCAGTCCTTTAAGTTCGATTGTATGTTCGCTTTTTGTTCAAAGTCTTCTGGAGTCCTTGAAAGTTCAATTATATGTTCGAATTGACTTGATTTTGGGTTTCAATTTGATTTTATTTTATTTGAATTTGGTCTTCAGTTCTGGCTTGATCTTGTCTGGATTTGAACTTTTTAGAAATCATTTAGGTTTGTTCTGATTTAGGTCCTCTGCACATTTTCAATCAAGTTCAAAAGTTTACAAGTCTACTGTTCATGTTCCAAAAGTTCACTGCTCTTGTTCGAGTACAAGTCCTTTATAGTCTCAGATCTTCGTGCCAGTTCAGATGTTCAACTTGAGTCCACATCTTTGTTCTCTTAGAGTTTCAAAACCGGTTCGAGTAGAGTAATATTTCACCCGAAATTTCAGCAGCCTCCCGGCGTCTCCCCCGTTTAGGGGAAAAACAACGGAAAACTGGGCCTCCCGCTACGCTAGAGAAAAGCGTGTACGGTAGGTGCCCTCTTACGAGGACACCGCGGCCGTGTAAAGTCTTTGTCCCCACCACGCCAGAGAAAGACGTGTATGGGTCTTCGGTACCTGTTGCAAGAGAGAAGCAGTTGTTTCCCCGCAAGCGGATACTTATGAATATCCCGATCTCGTCGTAGGCGCCGCACCGGGTTCCCTTCCCACCACGCTAGAGAAAAGCGTGTATAGGTGGTTTGCCGGTGCGCCACGAAAATCGAGAATAGGTTTGGAACCGAGGGTCGCTCGCCTACCTTGTCGTGGGTGTCGCGCCGGTTGCCCCTCCCACCATGCTAGAGAAAAGCGTGTATAGGCAGACCACCGACTCGACACGCATGCCGAGGTAAGAGAGCAAACAAGGGTTCCAGAAATTATACCTTTGGCGGCCGGCGGACCGATGGACTGGCGGTGGATCGAGGCGGGAGAAGGCACGAGCATCTTTTTCTTTTGTATTAATTATAGTTAATGTCAATTAATTATAATTAATTAAGAAAATATTTTTTAATTAATTATTTATAATTATAATTAATTAAATTTAATTCTAATTAAAGTTAATTATAATTAATCAGATTAATTATAATTACTTTTTTAAAATTAAGTAAAATTAATTATAATAAGTATAATTAATTAAAAAAAATAACAATCATAATTAATTAAAATAATTATAATTAAATATAAACTTTTTTTTTGTTTTTACAGGATTTGGCCGAACGAGCGAGTGAGAGGGAGAGAGTCACCTACACAGCAAGCGGGCTCACGTTGTTGCCTCCGATAAAAAATGTCTAACTTCCGATCTGGCAAGCAGGGACGACGTCAGAGGAGGAGCGAAGTCGGCCGGCCACGAAGGAGCTGAAGAAGCGTGCGCAATGGAGAGAGTTACCTTCAATGTCCGCGAGCCCTCGTTCTTGCTTCCGATCGAAAGTGTCGTGACTTTCGGTCGAAGAGGAAGGGAAGTCGTCGATCGAGCGGGGTCGGACAGCCACCGAAGTGCCGACGAAGCCGCGAAAGGGAGAAAGTTACCCTCACAGCCCTCGAGCTCCTATCTTGCTTCCGATCCGATCCGACCGAGAAAAGAAAGTCGTCGAGCGAGCGAGGGTAGTCAACGATGAGAGAGGGAGAGGAAGTGGACTCGGGAGAGGGAGCCGGAGTAAGGGCCGAGAGCTTGTTTGGGAGAAGGGAGAACCAGCGATCGGAGGGGCAGCGAGATCGGGAGAAAGCCAGGGAGAGAATCAAATGCGAGGAAGAGAGTGCGGAGGCCTTCGGCCTCATTCTCTTTGGCTTTTTAACGACCCGAGCGAGTCGTGCGAGATGCGATGCTCGGTCGTGTGAGGAGAGGAGACGACGTGCGTAGGTTGTGCGATGTGCTGCGGCAGGGGAGCAGGTAAGATTTGATTTTTTTTTTTTTTCTTTTTTTTTTACAGAGAAGGGTCAACAAATGCCCCCCAACAAATGTGGTAAGCGCCTGGAGCGAGCCACGTTTGTTGTATGCTAATTTACCCTGTGGATCTCTAGATATTTGTTCTAGATGTCACACTAGGATTTTCATTTAGTGGATCTTCAAAACCTGTTTGGATGTCACTTTGCTTTCTTTTAGTGGATCTCCAAAAGTTATTTGGATGTCACACTAATCTTCTTTTAGTGGATCTCCAAAATTTACTTGGATGTCACACTACTCTTTTTTCTCCACTGATATTTTAGATTTATCCACAGATGGTTTATATCTCATCTTTTTAGATTGGCGCTAGTGGATAGCATTTGCTCAAGATTCTTCTATCATCTGGTTGTATCATGACAAAATTTTAAATATTTATTTGGGAATTTTGACCTGCAGTGTGATGTCGACCCAAATAAATATTTAAAATGCCCCCAATCTTTAGGGACATTTGTAGATGTCATCAAGGGTACTCATTCTGCAGCTTTTGCTAGAGCCCCGAGGTTTTAATTCCTTCTGTCCTGTGCTTTTGTGCTGCGGACTTGGTGAAGGGTTGTCTGATTTGTCTTTACTGACTTGTCAGAAGAGTTGCATACTTTCTGCCATCTGCTTCTAGCTTTGGCGGGCTTGATGGAGTAGATGCCGGTGACCTAAATCCTTTAGGTTTGTGTTAGGTCGGTGGCGAAAAGTCATCGGTCCAGAGCTTTGTGCATAGCGGACTTGTTGATGACAGAATCCACTTAGTTCAGCCTTGGGCTTTGTATGAACTTTTGAATAATTTTCTTCGGTCATTTGCTTTGTGCTTTGGTAGACTTGTTGAAGAAAAATTCCTTCGATCATCGCTTTGTGCTTTACGGATTTGCTGAAGGATTTGCAGGTTTTGGATTCATTTGATAGTACCGAACGTAGATAGTATCTTGATCCTTAACCACTTGAGAAGACTTTAATCTGAGTCACTTGAGTTCATCAGATCAGGAGAGCTGGGATTTGATAGCTCTTCGTCCTCTGGTTGCTGAGATGGGGGTTCCTCTACTGCGGCCTTTCTTATGGCTTGTTGAGTAAACGGAACTGCTAGCGATCCGGCCATATTTGGGCTTGTTAGATCCGACCTCTTACACCCATTCAGACTTCAGACTTGAGCTATGGGAATTGTGCTTCCCAATGCTGATTTTACTGAAGTTGATAGATTTGGAGCCATCCTTTGTGGTTGTAGATTTTGGGCCTACGAACATTCGGTAGTTACTCGAGACTCATCCTTTCACTGGAACTTTGATTCTCCAGTCATTTTGGAGAACTTTGTAGACTACGATCACTTGAACTTGTCGAGTCAAATTTGCCTTCGTTCTTCCTATAGTCCCTACTGACGGGTTGACGAAGTGGGGGTTCCGCTACTACGGCCGTTCTTATGGCTTGTTGAGTAGACGGAGCTGCTAGCGATCCGGCCATATTTGGGCTTGTTGGATCCGACCTCTTACACCCATTCGAACCTTAAGCTTCAGGTTGTTGAAAGACTTCAAGCTTTTCCGGCTCAATTTATAGGAGTGTATAGTAGGAGTGTATAGTTAAAGTCTTTTTCTTGACATTTGAGTCTTGGTTTATTGGAGAAGGTGCTATCTCGATCTTTGAGAGAGGTCACCTGCATATACTTTGAAAAAGAAGATCTTTGTATTATTTAGCACAAAAGACATATGAATTGATAATTTTAAATATTTATTCGGGGATCTCGGCACGCAGCGCGATGTCGACCCGAATAAATATTTAAAATGTCCCGTCTTACAGGGACATTTTGGAGAAGAATAGAATTGAAATCTTGAGATTTTAAATATTTGTTTGGGGATCTTGACATGTAGCGCGATGTCGACCTGAACAAATATTTAAAATGCCCCAATCTGATGGAGAATTTTAAAATGTGTTCTCATGACATAAGAGAATTTCAAAACATGAAATGTATATGCTAACAATAATGTATGAAATCATAACACATTAAGCACAACATTTCATGCGTAGTATTTCTTCAGGTATCGGCCATTGATCGGCGGCATGGGCCTCTGACCATTCAGATCGATGAGTTGATAAACTCCTCCCTGGTACACCTTCTCGATGACGAAAGGTCCTTCCCAGTTGGATACGAATTTGCCACCGATTTTTCTGTGCGGGATGATTGGCCTTCTCTGCACCAGGACCAATTCCCCTTCTTGAAATGATCGAGGACGCACCATTCGATCAAAAGACTTTGTCATTCTTGCTCGGTAGATTTCTAGGTTCTGCTGAGCTTGCAACCTGACTTCATCGAGTGCATCGAGCTCCTCCATTCTTAGAAGAGCATTTTGTTCTTGAGTCAGCTCATTCTGGATAGCAACTCGAAGAGATGGAAGTTCAACTTCGAGTGCAGTACGGCCTCAAGTCCAAATACTAGAGAGTAAGGAGTGGCTTTGGTTGGCGTTTTGTAAGTTATACGATAGGCCCACAACGCTTCTGCCATCTTCGTATGCCACTCTCTTTTGTTCTTGGAGAGAATCTTTTTTAGCAATTTCACCAACGTTTTGTTGAAGGCTTCAGCCAAGCCATTTGCTCTTGGATAGAAAATGGAAGAGTACCGCCAATCAATTTTGTGCCGATCAACGAACTTATAGATTTTGTACTCTTGAAAGCAGTTCCGTTGTCTGAGATTATGCGGCGTGGCATACCGAATCTGTAAACAACATTGTGGGTGAAGAAGTTGATCACGTGCTCAGACGTAACTTCTTTGAATGGAGTCGCTTCTGCCCACTTTGAGAAGTAGTCGGTTACTGCCAAGATAAAGCGGTGTCCTGCCGATGAGGGAGGATCTATCGGCCCGATAACATCAATACCCTTGCATTCGAATGGCCAGGATGCTATTGTAGGGTGCAGCGGATTTGGTGGTTGATGTATAACATCACCGTGGATCTGACACTCATGGCACCTCTTAGCGTGGTCAATGCAATCCTTCACCATTCTTGGCCAATAATAGCCCATTCTTTTGATTTTGACTACCATCTTGGGACCTGATTGGTGCGCTCCACAAAGTCCTTCATGAACTTCTGTCACCACTTTATCAGCTTCTCGAGTCCTTAGGCATCTTAGCCACATTTGATCGAAAGCACGTCGATATAATGTGTTGTTGACAAATGCATATCATAGTGCTCTCTTTCTGATTTGAGCAGCTAGTGATTTATCTGTTGGCAATTTACTTTCTTTAAACTAGTCAATGAAAGGCTGCATCCAGTCATCTTCTTCTTCGACATCTAGGCAATGTCACCGTGATTCTGAAGCTTGACTCGCCTTGTGTCTTTTCTTATAAACTTGCCGTTCTTCAGAATGATCTTGAGGATCAACCGGTGTTGCATCCTGCTGGCTTGAATTTGGTATTCCCTCTGCCTGCGGGAATTGTAGTAATGTTGGCTCTAGGATCCGCCGATTGTGCACCATAATTATTATAGGCAATTCGTCGTCCATATTCGCCATTTCTTTAACCAATTTGGCAAGAGAATCGGCTTTGCCATTTTGACCTCGGGGAACTTGAGTTAGTTTGACAACTGGAATTTGCTTCATAAGCTCAAGAACTTGCCGATGATAACAGGCCAACTCAAACTTGGTGATTTTGTAAACTCCAAACACTTGATTTACAACCAGTTGAGAATCACCGAAGATTTGGAGATTTCGAATTCGGACATCTATTGCAATATCTAATCCTGCTATTAAAGCTTCATATTCAGCTTCATTGTTGGTCCGAGGTTCAGTCAAGCTGAAAGAGAATCTCATTATGCCTCCCTCGGGCGCCACGAAAATGAGTTCGATTCCGGCTTGCGCTTTCTCTAGATTTGGAGGCTGAGCACGCTTAATTGACGATGCTCCATCAAAGTATATTTTCCATACTCGTAGCATCTCATCTTCTTCAACATTCATGATCTGCTCGTCAGGTAGATCATCATTGAGCAGTGAATTAGCGGGGATAGGGTGTGCAGCAAGAAAATCTTCCAACACCTGCCCTTTCACTGCTTTATGTGGCATGTATGTGATATCAAACTGTAGTAAAATCACTGTCCACCTTGCCAAACGACCTGTCAACGCTGGTCTTGTCATCAAAAATTTCAGCGGATCGATCTTTGATATCAAGGTGATTTTATGAGATAGCATATAATGACGGAGCTTCTGAACTGCGAAAATCAGGGCCAAGCAATGCTTCTCAATTGGAGAATAGCGGATTTCTGCTCCTATCAACCTCCGGCTTATATAGTAGAGTGCATTTTCCTTGCCTTCTTCATTATGCTGGGCCAATAATGCTCTGAGGGACTCTTCTAGGGCTGCCGTATACAGTATAAGAGGCTTCCCAGGGATTGGCGCCGTGAGAATAGGAGGATTCAACAGATATCTCTTAATGCTGTCAAACGCTTCTTGGCACTCTTCGTCCCATTTGAATCGGACATCTTTCTTCATCAGCTTTGAAAATGGCTGGCACCTACCCGATAGATTTGATATAAATCTCCGAATAAAAGCCAGTTGTCCTTGTAAAAAACGGAGTTGACGAAGGTTCTTTGGAGGTGGCATCTCCATGATTGCCTTGATCTTGTTGGGGTCGACTTCGATGCCTCGATGTCGAACAACGTATCCTATGAATTTTCCTGAGGATACCCCAAATGCACACTTGAGAGGGTTCATCTTCAGATCATATTTTCTGATCCTCTCGAACACGATTCTCAAATCATCAATGTGGTCTTTTCAGTCTGTGCTTTTAATGACCAAGTCATCTACATAGCATTCGACCTTTTGATGAATCAAGTCATCAAATATACGAGTCATCGCTCGCTGGTAAGTGGCACCAGCATTCTTCAGGCCGAAGGGCATGACTATGTAGCAGAATATGCCTATAGGCGTTCTGAATGATGTATGTCTTTCATCTTCATGCGTTATTTTAATTTGATTATAGCCCGACGATCCATCCATGAATGAGAACATATCGTAGTTGGAAGTGTTGTCAACTAGAAGTTCTGATACTAGGAGCAGAAAGTCATCTTTCGGGCATGCTTTGTTGAGGTTCCCTGAAGTCGATGCATATACGAATTTGGTCATTCTTCTTCTTTACAGGGACGATATTAACAATCCAATCGGAAATTTTTCTTCTCGGATGAAGCCTGCTTCTATGAGCTTCTTTGTTTCTGCAATCACCTGCTCTTCAATCTCCAATCTCATTCTCCTTGGAGCTTGTTTGACGGGTGCTGCATCAGGCTTGATGGCTAATCTGTGAACTGCCACATCAGGGGATAAGCTAGACATCTCAGCATATGTCCAAGCAAAACAGTCCCTGAATTCACAGAGGATCTCTTTTATTTCTTCTACTTGATCTTCTAGCAGAAGAGAGCTAATGAAGGTTGGGCGAGGGTCCTCCTCAGTTCCCAAGTTGACTTCTTTGAGCTCGTCCATCGTAACAGTTTGTCCATGTTGGAACTCGTTCAATATGAATTAGGATGTTAATCCTAATTAATTGTCCCAAGGCTAACCAAGAGGGGGGGGGTGAATTGATAATTTAAAAATTATAATTCTACTCTTGGATTTTTAGAAAATCTTTTTAATTATTAATGCAAGTTAAATTTAAAGTTTAAAAAATAAACTTTTCAACCAGAGTAAACAACTTGCAATGAAATTAAATGCGGAAGAAAAATAAGAAAGAACACACCAGATTTATAGTGGTTCGGTCAAACCTTGACCTACGTCCACTCCTCGGAGGCACCCTCCGAGTATTGCACTAATACCATAAAGTGACTCTCCTTTTGCCCCCATAGCAAGGCGGAGAAGCCTGTACAAAATCACTTTCATCCTTCCCGGTGCGGCGGAGTAGCCGGGTTCTTTGACACCAAAGAGATCTTCTTCTCGCCAAAACTTACCTCAAGACGACCCTTGAATCCGATGGTACTGAAGTGCAAGTTCGTCGGAGCAACCATGTGAATATCCCCTCCACACTCCCTTGAAATCCCCTCCAAGGATCTTCTCCCTCTTAAACTCCACCCTTTCCTCTCTCCCTTTCAAGTTCTCTCTTTTAGTTTTCTCCCAAAGAACGAAGACACAATGGCTATCAAAGATACACTTTGTCGTCCTTTTACACTCTCCAAGTGTCGGCAGAGAACCGGACCAATGTTGTTAAACTTCACTTGAGAGCCTTCGCCGGAGCAACCGTGTGAATATCCCCTCCACACTCCCTTGAAATCCCCTCCAAGGATCTTCTCCCTCTCAATGATCCCTCTCAAGAGAAAACAACTCCAAATGTACTTATAATAGTTTCTAGGACTCCTTATATAAAAAAACATGAAAAACCGCTCAAAAAATTGCTAAAAACATGTTTTTCTGCGCACTGGATCGTCCCGTACGAAATTGAGTTAGTACAGACGAAATCAGTAAAAAAACTGTCCCGTACGAACCATTTGTTCATCTGTACGAACCAATTTTGTCCTGGACAAAATTGGTTTGTCCCGGGACGAAAAATTTCGTCCGGTACGAACAGTTATATCAAAAGTCGGTTTCGAAAACTGCATAACGTTGCCAGAAACTGCCATAGTCGGTTCCCATCGTCCTGGACGAACTGGACTTCGTCTGGACGAAATTTTTACAGTGAGAAATTCGTCTTGGGACGAAAAATGATTTCGTCTGGACGATCATTCCTTAGAAAAATTTTCCAGTTCAGTTCCTGTTCGTTCCATTGCTCTTACAAGGAGATAACTGATGTGATCGTCCCGTACGAACAATGTTCGTCCCGTACGATCAGTACAAAAACTTTTTCAAGATCTCCTTCAAGTGTGTGTAAATTATTTAATTACAATCACTCCCTCTCAAATTTAATTCAAATAAAAAGTACAAGCTTCAAATTCTCAAAGTATCTCATGCTGAGTCTGATTTGAAGTCTTTGTAGTCTGGATTTGATTTTCCTGAAATATTAGTACACACAAGAGCAAAAATAAATCTTCCAAAAATTGTTAGGAGATAACAACACATTAAACAATAATATTTGGAATCATCAAAACTATACAAGTTGCAAGAATGTAAAACATGCAAATAGCAACTTTCCTAACAATCCACCATCTTCCAGTTCTTCTAGTGCAGGCTTGGCTTCCACGGGTTGATCATCATGAGCATCAGCTTCATAAATCTCATCTTCATCATTATCAGATTTGATTTCCTCACAAGTAACTGTTCGACAAGTCTCTTTTCGGAGAAATTTTTGTTTGATGAACCCGATGCTTTATATGCATCTATATCCTTTCGTCGTAACGGAAGTGGATTTCTCCCATACCAGAGGCCCAAGCTTGTACGAAGCTATCGTTTGGTAGTAGGAACATTGATTTGCTTTCGTAGTATTCTTTGAATATTCTTAGTATTGAGCTTGGGTAGCCTCGTAGGAAATATTTCCTCGGAGTCGAGGAGCATGCAATCCCAGTCATGATTCTCCTCTTCACGAACTCCCGTAGAATATAGCACATTCTTTGGCACAATCTCATTTTTACGGGGAGGCAGATAGAGGGTGGCGAGTTCTTCAACTTTATGAATTTCGTGCGAAATGAGTTCTTTGAAATGTTGCATGGGAACACGTGTGACTACGAGTACGCTGTCTGAAATTGACAGACTGTCTATTCTTCTCGAGAACACACTCTGCACTGAGTTCATGTAGATTGAGTCGTAGTCATAATCATCATTTGAAAATTCAACCTGCCTACTCCATTCATCCGCGAACTGGCATATTTTTTAAGATTTGATAGGCGTAACATCATCTTCATCCGTGTCACTCCCAAGATGAGGTACAAGTTTCTTTTCTTTAGAAACAGTTGGTGATTTGGGAAGAACCGGCATTACTTTCTTTCTCCCTACACGCTTCTTCTCACCTTCTTGTTTGGATTTCTTTGCAGCCTTAGAATTTGATGCTCTAGCCTCAAGAGAACTTGACGACTTTTGCTTCTTTGGCATGAAGTACTTAGCATCTTCATAAACTGTTACTTCATGTACTGCAAAGGGCTGAATCTCACCAGAAATTCTGAATTTTTCTCCTTCTCTGAGATACTTCATGCACTGGTATAATGTTGAAGGGACAACGCCGTATTCATGCAGCCAGGGGCGACCCAATAATGCCTTGAACGAAGTGTCCGCATCAATTACATGGAATTTGACTTCCGTATGGAGTTCCCCAAATATAAGAGGGAGCATAAACGAACCAAGGATTTTCTGCCCTTTCTCGTTGAAACCATGCACCTTCAACTTGTCTTGCCCAAGATGTTCCACGTCGAGGCAGAGGGATCTCAGTGCCTTAAGGCTCATGAGATTTACGGAAGATCCAGGATCGATCAAAATCTGACTGATCATCATACCGTCGCTCTCTGCCATAACATACAAAGGGCGATTGTGATATGCCGTTCCAAGCATCATATCATCCTCAGCAAAGGTGATGAGGGGCTCATTTCGAGCTTGCAAGACTTCCGTCAAGTTACTCTCAGCAAAATATGCCTCATATCTTTCGGGGTCCTTGAGAGCTTGAATCAAAGTCTCTCGAAGGTCTTTAGACATCAAGAGAGCATCATATATACTGAGTTGTACTGGGATCTTCCTCAAGTGGGATAAGATATTGTAATCTATCGCCTTGGAAAAGTATTATTTTTCTTGGGATCTTCGGGGATAATATCTTCATTGATAACTATCTCTTTTCCCTTATCTTTATTAGGGATCCCTTTCTTTGGTGGAGGCGGCAGTACCTTGCCACTTCTCAACTGTACTTGGGCCACCTCATCTGATTCAAACTTGTTTGATGAAGCATTCTCTTCAGAGTCAGCCATTATTGCGTCTGGAGATTCGCCTGAGGACTCGGAATCGTCTCCCAGTTTCACCTGCTTCATTTGCGATGCTACGCTTGGGTCTGAATCTTCATCCTCTGGAAAACATAGATCATCTGAACTGAATTCCATTGATGATACCATTAGACAGAACTCAGGGGCCACTTCTTCAGCGTATTTCTCCCTTTTTGTTATCTTTGATGTTGCTGAGATGACTCGACATATCTCCGTAGGAAGAGATTCGGCCTCAGCTTCTTCTTCCTTTTCATCTATTTTAAGCTCTTTCATAAAATCACCGAGCTTGATAGGCCTCCTAGCGGTCTGATAATATTCACTCAAACTATCAATAGCCTTTTGAGTTGCAGTCTTCTTCGCCATAGGCTTTTTCAACTTGGCTTTCTTCTTAGAGGACTTTGACTTTGTTTTATTAGATTTGGATGAGCTAGCTTGGCCAGGTTGCTGTTTAGAGGTGGATGCTTGTGACACAGGCAACCATTTTAAGTTCAGTATTGGCTCAGTAGGGGACTTCCACTTGACACCAGGAACTCCTTCTAGCTGTTTCAGAATTTTGGTTGTCTTCTTGGAGACCACGGTCTCCTATTGTTCATCTTGAATAGGTTCTTTCGTTTTTTCTTTAGGCGGGAGTACGGAAGAGGACGTGACTACCCGGGTGGATTTCTTTTGGGACGAACTAACACATTATCTGATAATGTTAATTCTTCCCATTTGTACATTTTTTCCAACCAATCTTTGAAGACATAACAATCTTCAATTAGATGGCTAACTACCCGATGATATGGGCAGTAGTTTGGATCGCCACTGTGTTTGAACTCTTCAGGTCTCTTGCATTCTGACAACTCCAAACCATTCTTGAGTGCTTCTCGGAATAGTTTAGCGACACTCTCCCGCTTAAATGAATATTCTTTATTCATTTTCTCCTTGAGGGAGGGAAACGTTCTATCACTAGCTCCTGCAGTCTGCCTCTGGCGCTCTCCTTCACCAGAAAAGGCTCGAGGTTTATTATTTCCTCCAAGAATCAGTTTTGGTTGAGGGATTGGATTGTAAGCCTGCTTTGGTTTTTCTTCATATTGCATAGGCATCTTTCCTTTGTCTACATTATACACTGCCCGTTTACCTTTATCAGGCCTAGGAGGAAATGCAGACTAAACATCATTTCTTTTAGCATCAGGCGCCTTAGCCTTTTTAGGTTTATCAGGGAGGCTTTCTAACTTTGACAAGTTCAACTTTTCAAATTTTGCCACCCTGTCCAATAGATCTTGGAAGGTAGTAATTGAAGCCATGCACAGGAAAGGTTGCATTTTATCATCAATGTTTCCCATTAACAATTGAACTGCATGCTCTTCTTCTAGTTGCTGATCGCACTTCATGCTGAGATTGCGCCAGCGTGTTATATATTTCGTCACTAACTCCTCCTTTCTTCTTTTCTCTAGGGCAAGGTCAACGATGGTAGTCTTCTCTGTTGCACTGGCAAATCTTTTCACGAATAAGGCCTCTAACTCAGCAAAGGTCTTTAATGAATCATTTGGCAGCTCGGCGTACCATTCGAAAGTAGTTCCACTTAAGCTGCTCATGAATTGCCTGAATAACAGAGCATCATTGCCTACTGTATTTCCACAGGTTGCTTTGAATTGCGCCAGGTGCTATCTGGGATTTTTATTGCCATCAAAGATGTTGAACTTCGGTACAGAATATCCTTTTGGATATGGCACCTGATCGTACTCTGCCGAGTACGGGCGACCTTTACCTACCAGCTTCTCTGCTTGTTCAGCAGCTATAATGGCCTTAATCTTTTTGCTAATTAAGCTTTCTAGTTTTGCTGCAGTTACAGGTTTAGAGGCGTTAACCACATTTTGTGGAGTACACTGGCGGGTTGGATCATCTTTCTTATCGCCACCTTCAGGTACACCTTTCACTCCTGAGGCTTGAGGCGCTTGAGAATTTTGAAGATTAGCAGCTTGGTTGACGGGCTGAACTGGTGCAGGACCCACAGAAGTGGTCTTCTGCATCATTTCCATCATAGCCATCATCTGAGTCATCATCTCAGTCATTTTATCATTTAACTGAGAGATCTCTTTATCTTTTGCTCTCATCTGTCGCCTCATTTGTCGTCGCATATCTGCGAGTGTAATATTTTCAGCAGCGAAAGGGTTTTTTCCGACTTCTTTTTCCCCTTCTTCCTCCGAGGAGCGAACACTTCGGCTAGCGATGGATCTAGCCCTATAGCGACGTCGGTGAACACGTTCACGTGGTTGTGATTGCTGGTCATCTTCATCACCATCATCATCTTCCTCTTCAACATCGACGTGGCTGACCATACGAACCACCTCGATTTCCATACTGTCATCATCGTCATATTCTTCTTCTTGTACCTGAATTTCTGAGCGGCGTCGCCACTGAATTTCAGGTTCTTGACTTGGAATGACTATTTCTTCAACCCGTAGACTACGATCGAAGTGAACTTCCTCTTTGGTTGAAGTAGGAGAATGACGGGATCTCCTGGAAGACTCTCCAGGATGTCGATCGTCAATATAATTGTCGTCATTATGGGCCTTCTTTTGGACCCATTTCTGACGAGTTTTGTTAGCAAGGGCGGATCTCCGGTAGACTGTTCCGGATGTCACACCCGAACTAATCCTTTCTTCCAGGATATTTTATCTTCGAGGCTTTGGCCTCCAAACTTGCTTCCCTTTCTGCTGGGCCCTTTCGTCGGTGGATTCTTGGACACGAGGTTCAAGTGTTACGCCCCGATGTGCTTCCTGCGGAGCTTGTTGTCGATAATCTCTTCTTTCAACTATCACAGTAGATGATAGCCTATCTCTTGGAGGAGTTCTTCGGGCCTCAACAATCAATGGCCGCTGGAACTTTTTCTTCATAAGCCATCTTTTCTTAACTATCTTCAGTACTCGGTGCACTCGAGCAGATAGGCTTTCGGGCTCTCTTATCTTCTGAGGGGTCGGGGCTTCAGGTCGACAATCCCAGAAAGATTGCTTAAGCTCACCAGATGAGCTATTTCTCTTTACCCACCTCAGGTTAGAAAACTTATTTTGAGTGGGAATATTGATATCTGGTTCTGGTGCTGGCAGGTTGGAGGGATGAACTGGTACTGTCAGCTGCTGAGCACGTAGCTCTGCATTTCTCTTCCTCCGTTGCCTTATGTTAAGCCTTCCTCCAGATGAGGAAGCTTCAGCATCATGTCTCCCAGGTGCAACAGGCTCTCTTGGTAGGGCTGTGGTGTTTGCAGTCACCACAGAGATCTTTCTTCCAGTGACAACCCTTTTTGCAGTAAGGGTCTCAGGTTGGGATAGTCTTTCAAATACAGAAGTTCTTCCTCGGGCAGTATTCCTGGCAGTAGTCCTCGCAGAGTGAGACCTTCCAGAAAATTCTTCAGAGTTTATGCCATACACAGGGATGGCTGCAGCCCTTGCAGTAGCTGTTGAGAATTCGAGCCCACCAAAGTGGATGGTGGCTCCAGCATTTCCAGTTTCAATCACAGCGTTTGCCAGTTGAATTTTGGCTCCTCGTCCCAGTTGGACTGTCATCGGTGTGTCCTGCATTTCCATTCTGCACAAATGAAAGGCAGGGGTTAGTGATCAGGATTTGATACGTCACCCCACACTTTCATACCACAGAAATAACGCAGAACAAATATTAGAAGCAAGAGAGTTAGCATGGAATTAAAAACCCTGCTAAACGAATTTTCATTGATCTTATTTAAATGATTCATTTTCAGGAAATTTGAAATTTGATTTGCTTGCTACTATAGCCTTTGAATGACTAGCCAGAGATGGAAAGAGAAACATTCCCCAGCGGAGTCGCCAGAAATCTGGGGGCTCCGAAAATTCGGCCCCGGCCTCCCCGCCACGCAATTTCTTTTTATATATTCGGCGAGGGAGTTTTAACGGATAAGTTTCGGGATAAATTTTGGAAGACAGATGGGTTTGTAGATAAGACACTACCTAGAGATTTCATCCTCATTTTGGGAGGACTTTATGAACTGAGTTCTGGTTTCCTATAGGCGCAAGCCCCTATAGTTAATTACCCCTACCGATCACGAGAGAGAACTTTCGATTAAGGCTAGTCGTCGATCAGATACGTAAAGATACGTGTTATCTGGCATATAGTAGCAGCAATGAGTATTGGTATTGAGGATTGGAAGTTTGGAATTTGAAGGGTTTGGATATTAGGAATTGAAGAATTGGGTTTTTGGATTTGGAATTTGATTCGGAAGATTTGATATTTAAATAGAAATTACACCATCCTACACTTAAAGCGGATGGTGGGGGAATGGATGATGGGCCCGATCAAGATCCCATGGTTCCGTCGTCCCGGGCCATCATGGTCCCTGGTCTACTTAGTCAGAGGAGGTAGTCGACCCAACCTGACAGAAGGATCCTTGTCGGCAGCCGTGGGTTGCTTCGTCCAAGGGGACCTTGTAGACCTGGGTTGAATGTTTGTCTAAGAGGACAAATTTGAATCCACTTTAGCTGACAGAGGGCTTTGTGCCCTATCGATCATATCCTATTGATTCATATCTCAAGGATTGATGCCAATAAGGAGCGTATTGGCTCTGGCCATAACCGGTATATCGTGGTGCCATTTGGCGGCGAAACCACTCGGTTCAGAGGGCCCCGGGTCGTCATAACCGTTTATCCTGCGGTGTCATTTGGTGGCAGACCGCCGGTTAGAGGACACGTACCACGTCCTTACTGGCAGGAGATTGGTTGAGAATGGATCCTAGTGATATTTTCGACTAGGCATTTGACTCTTTGTGGGCTGAAGTTATATTTGAATTTGTCCACCTCGACAAACTGTTGCGGAGGGTGGATGGATTTTGCTTTAAGATACTGATGAATTTATCTCAGATTTAAATATCTTGGAATTTGGGATTTATTGGATTTTTGGATTTTGAGTAGATTTTTGGGATTTTTGAGAATTTTGGGTTTTGTGGGTGGACTTCTGGGAGGCATTTGAAAATGCCTGAAATTAACCCCTCCGGTTGAGATCAGCATTCAACACGGCCATCATCGGGGTGACCTCGAGGTCATTTGAAAAATATTTGAATTTTTTAGAAGTTTAAGGGCATTTTGAAATATTTTGTAAACCCCTCCGGTTGAGATAAGAAATCAACACGGCCATCATCGAGGTATTTGGGGTCATTTCCATTTGATTGAACCTTGTCGACCCTATCAACTTAACGATAGGGGATCGGGTTTCTCGTAGGCTTTATGCCTTTGTTCATGAATATTCTTTGTTGAAAGGACTTGAAAGCCGAATATGAGTATATAAGATAAATATTCTGGTCAACTTTCGTGACCGCATATTTATTTGATATCTCGAACCCTGTCTACTCCTATTTCTCTATTTAGGAGGATCAGGTTTCGTAGGCTTCATGCCTTTTGTTTAGTGAATTCTTTTGATTGTAGGCCTAGAATGCCTAATACGATTGTATTGAAACAAATACACTGGTCGTCACAGCCGTGTATTCGTTTAAAGGTTCGAACCCTGTCGACTTCTATTGATCCGTATAGAAGGATCGGGTTCGAACTAAAATTTACTTATCGACCCGCACAACATCCCTATGTGTCACGTGTGTACCAATAACACGCTCGTCGGGGCCCATGCGGGTGATTTTTATATTGATTTAGACCTACCCCATTGTGTACCTATGTGTATACAAACTATAGTGCAGATGCAGGGGTACTTTAAAACATTTTGTAAACGCCTTCTGCCCGCTTGCATGGATATTGTGGGTCCGGTGGCGTGGCGTTGTAGGTTGTAGACGCCTTCTGTCTGCTAGTAGAAGTGTTGCAGATCCGATGGCGTTGCATTGTAGATTGTAGACGCCTTCTGTCTGTTTGTATCAGTGTTGTAGATCCGGTGGCATAGCATTTTGATGTTGACTCCCCTTTCTCAATCACCGGGGAAGGGTTTTTCTGGATTTTGGAGTCAAAGACTGCTGATTTGGAAAGAACTCATTTTAGGCTTTTCTGCGTAGTAGACTTGCTATTTCCGGTGTTTGTGGGCACCCGAACTGTTCTCTTCTGAATTATAGAACCAAAAAGAGACTTTGGAACACCAGGAAGTTTGGTTCTAATTTGTTGAAACTTCCTTTCTAATTCTGCAAGGGGGTGTCCTTTTTGTACATCGAGTTGCCCTTGTACTCAACACACTTATAGATCTTGGTTACCGTCGTTGTAGATAATATCCGTATTTGTGTCCACAGTGATTCATTGTACTTTCAATACACTGTTGTTATCCACAAGTATCCATTTGCAGGAGACCGCTGTATCAACTATGACCTCCTAGAAGTATTCGTAGGAGAGCCACTATCCTTTAGTCACGACCACCTTTCACCAATCTCAGGTGGTTTTCTATGTATTTGTATTTGTTTGTAAGTCGTAGGTTGAATGTGTAGGAGCCTTCTACTGTAGATTGCGGGCATTTGCATTTGTCGTGTGTCATACACTGAGCACATCCATAGGAGGTGTTGTAGTTTGATTGGTGTCGAATCTGACTGAAGTATGAACCCTTCCATGTCCAGTTTGAATCAACTTCGTGAGCTCAGTGTGCAAGGTTGTTTTCAGCTTCCTTTGGATTTGAGTTCATTGAGTTCATAAGCTCCCACTTGATGGTATATAGTCCGAGCTCATAATACAAATTCAAGTTTCCCCTGCAGTCCTTTAAGTTCGATTGTATGTTTGCTTTTTGTTCAAAGTCTTTTGGAGTCCTTGAAAGTTCAATTATATGTTCGAATTGACTTGATTTGGGGTTTCAATTTGATTTTATTTTATTTGAATTTGGTCTTCAGTTCTGGCTTGATCTTGTCTGGATTTGAACTTTTTAGAAATTATTTAGGTTTGTTCTGATTTAGGTCCTCTGCATATTTTCAATCAAGTTCAAAAGTCCACAAGTCTACTGTTCATGTTCATGTTCCAAAAGTTCACTGCTCTTGTTCGAGTACAAGTCCTTTATAGTCCAAATCAGATCTTCGTGCCAGTTCATATGTTCAACTTGAGTCCACATCTTTGTTTTTTTAGAGTTTCAAAACCGGTTCGAGTAGAGTAATATTTCACCCGAAATTTCGGCAGCCTCCCGTCGTCTCCCTCGTTTAGGGGAAAAACAACGGAAAACTGGGCCTCCCGCCACGCTAGAGAAAAGCGTGTACGGTAGGTGCCTTCTTACGAGGACAATGCGGCCGTGTAAAGTCTTTGTCCCCACCACGCCAGAGAAAGGCGTGTATGGGTCTTCGGTACCTGTTGCAAGAGAGAAGCAGTTGTTTCCCCGCTACTTATGAATATCCCGATCTCGTCGTAGGCGCCGCACCGGGTTTCCTTCCCACCACGCTAGAGAAAAGCGTGTATAGGTGGATTGCCGGTGCGCCACGAACGTCGAGAACAGGTTTGGAACCGAGGGTCGCTCGCCTACCTTGTCGTGGGTGTCGCGCCGGTTGCCCCTCCCACCACGCTAGAGAAAAGCGTGTATAGGCAGACCACCGACTTGACACGCATGCCGAGGTAAGAGAGCAAACAAGGGTTCTAGAAATTATACATTTGCCGGCCGGCGGACCGGTGGACTGGCGGTGGATCGAGGCGGGAGAAGGCACGAGCATCTTTTTCTTTTGTATTAATTATAGTTAATGTCAATTAATTATAATTAATTAAGAAAATATTTTTTAATTAATTATTTATAATTATAATTAATTAAATATAATTCTAATTAAAGTTAATTATAATTAATCAGATTAATTATAATTACTTTATTAAAATTAAGTAAAATTAATTATAATAAGTATAATTAATTAAAAAAAATAACAAACATAATTAATTAAAATTAATTAAAATAATTATAATTAAATATAAACTTTTTTTTTTTGTTTTTACAGGATTTGGCCAAACGAGCGAGTGAGAGGGAGAGAGTCACCTACACAGCAAGCGGGCTCACGTTGTTGCCTCCGATAAAAAATGTCTAACTTCCGATCTGGCAAGCAGGGACGGCGTCGGAGGAGGAGCGAAGTCGACCGGCCACGAAGGAGCGGAAGAAGCGTGCGCAATGGAGAGAGTTACCTTCAATGTCTGCGAGCCCTCGTTCATGCTTCCGATCGAAAGTGTCGTGACTTTCGGTCGAAGAGCAAGGGAAATCGTCGATCGAGCGGGGTCGGACAGCCACCGAAGTGCCGACGAAGCCGCGAAAGGGAGAAAGTTACCCTCACAGCCCTCGAGCTCCTGTCTTGCTTCCGATCCGATCGGACCGAGAAAAGAAAGTCGTCGAGCGAGCGAGGGTAGTCAACGACGAGAGAGGGAGAGGAAGTGGACTCGGGAGAGGGAGCCGGAGTAAGGGCCGAGAGCTTGTTTGGAAGAAGGGAGAACCAGCGATCGGAGGGGCAGTGAGATCGGGAGAAAGCCAGGGAGAGAATCAAATGCGAGGAAGAGAGTGCGGAGGCTTTCGGCCTCATTCTCTTTGGCTTTTTAACGACCCGAGCGATTCGTGCGAGACGCGACGCTCAGTCGTGCGAGGAGAGGCGACGACGTGCGTAGGTTGTGCGATGTGCTGCGGCAGGGGAGCAGGTAAGATTTGATTTTTTTTTTTTTTTTTTTTTTTTTTTTTTTTTTTTTTACAGAGAAGGGACAACACATAAATTGCTTTTTTTGAACCATTTGATGGAAAATAAATGGTGGATACCATTTTGATCACTCAAATTATCCAACCTAATCGTCAATCTTATTTGTTGTGGCATGGGATCAACTATATTATAGCAAATTGATTCTTACAACTTGCATTCACAAAACAATGAAGGCTTTTCACAGCTTCAAAACACCTTTGATCATTACTTTTATAGTTTTATTACCTGAGGATTGTATTTAATTTTATTAGTTTATTCTTTTGCATTGTTACTAATACAAAGTTTCTTACCTTTCATTGTTGCTTTTGTTTCTTCAGGATTCCACCAATGCAGGTGGGGTTACCACAATCTCTCTGTTGTTGAAGGGGTTGTTGAAGGCTATAACAATGCCCAAATACCACTTGATGTAATGTGGACTGATGATGATCATATGGATGCTAGAAAAGATTTCACACTTAGTCCTGTCAATTTCCCTCGCTCCAACTGTTGGCTTTCCTTGACAAAATTCACTCAAGGGGCATGAAATATGTAGTCATTGTTGATCCAGGTATTAATGTCAATTTGACCTATGGTGTCTATCTAAGGGGGATAGCTCAAGATATTTTCATCAAGTATGAAGGGGAGCCCTATCTAGCACAAGTCTGGCCCGGACCTGTTTACTTCCCTGACTTCCTGAACCCCAGCGGTGTATCATGGTGGGTTGATGAGATTGCCAAATTTCACAAACTAGTACCTGTAGATGGCCTCTGGATCGACATGAATGAAGTTTCAAATTTTTGCACTGGAAAATGTAAGATTCCAACTACACATTCATGTCCTATACCCAATAATCCAACTCCATGGGTCTGTTGCTTGGATTGCGTGAATATTACAAAGACAAGATGGGATGATCCTCCCTACAAGATAAATGCATCTGGAATTCAAGCTCCACTTGGATTCAAAACCATAGCTCCAAGTGCAGTGCACTACAATGGAGTCATGGAGTACAACGCTCACAGCCTTTATGGTTTCTCGCAATCCATTGCAACTAACAAGGCCCTCCTGAAACTGGAGGGCAAGAGGCCTTTTGTTCTCTCCCGCTCGAGTTTCGTTGGATCAGGAGCTTATGCAGCTCACTGGACTGGGGACAACAAGGGCACTTGGGAGGATCTCAGATACTCAATCTCAACAATATTGAATTTTGGTTTATTTGGCATGCCAATGGTTGGTTCTGACATTTGTGGATTCTACCCAGCTCCAACTGAAGAGCTCTGCAACAGATGGATAGAGCTCGGTGCTTTCTATCCATTCTCAAGAGACCATGCTAATTTTGCCTCACCTCGACAGGAGCTCTACCAATGGGAGTCTGTTGCAAAGTCTGCTCGAAATGCGTTAGGCCTACGGTACAAGTTACTTCCATATCTTTACACTTTGAGCTATGAAGCTCACATCTATGGCGCCCCATTGGCGAGGCCAGTATTCTTCTCGTTTCCCAATTTCACTGCATCCTATGGTTTGAGCACTCAGTTTCTGCTAGGGAGCAGTGTGATGGTTTCTCCAGTTTTAAAGCAAGGGGCAACCTCAGTGGATGCCATTTTTCCTCCTGGAACTTGGTATAATCTGTTTGACACAACGAAGGCCGTGATCTCAAAGGATGACAAATATGTTACCCTCAATGCTCCTCTCAATGAGATCAATGTGCATTTGTATCAAAACACCATTCTACCAATGCAGCGTGGAGGAATGCTCACCAAGGAGGCGAGAACAACTCCTTTCACCCTTGTTGTAGCTTTCCCCTTCAGTGCAACCCACAGTGATGCCAAAGGCAAGGTTTATGTTGATGACGACGAGCGACCTGAGATGAAGCTTGTTGATGGGGAGGCAACGTATGTTGAGTTCTATGCAAGCATTGAAGGGAAGACTGTGAAGGTCTGGTCAGAGGTGGAAATGGAGAAGTTCAGCTTGGATGAGAAGTTGTTGATTGAGAAGATTACTGTTCTTGGGCTGGAAGGCATAGGTGAAGGAATGGAGATTGAGGTAGATGGAGAAAGAGTTTCAGATTTGTCTGGTGTTCATTTCACTGACGCTTCTTCAGTGGATTTGGGGAAGCTGGATGGAAGAACAAATGGGAAGAGCTTGATGATTGACGTGACTGGGTTGGCATTACCTCTGGGGAAGAAGTTCTCTCTGTCATGGAATATGAACATTAAGGCATGATGGAGAGGCTTTAGTTTGTTTGAGTAGGTTTGGTCTTAGAGTTAGTGTTTATCTTATCTTTTCTTTCTCTTTAGGCATTTTATTCGGTTGAGACAAATGTTGACCTGCAAATGAAACTCCTGAGAAATTTTGCATTTGGTCGAATGAATCATCATTACCATTTGGTTTATCTAGTTGATTGAATGAATGAAATATTAAATCAAGATATTAGTGGACTGTTTCATTAGTTAATTAGAAGGATAAAATAAATTAGAGAGCTATATCAAAATTTAAATCCGAATTTTTAAGGAAATTCATTTTTTGCTTATAAAATAAATTAGAGAGCTATATCAATATTCTTCCTTTGTTTATTCTCTTGGAGACATTACATTGTGAGAGGTTTTTTGGCTTATAAATATGCCCATTATAAAGGTTGAAATCACATTAAAAACTCCAAAAATCTTGCTTGTTAAAATCTTTAAATTTTCAAGATATCTTTTTGCAAAATCTAGAGCAAATATTCAGAAAGTCATAGTGAAAAATCATTGGCAAATGTTTTACACGTTCTTTTTCAACAACAAAAGTATTATATGAAATTTTAATTTTCATTCTTTTTATTTACTTAATATTATTTTTTACTTTGTATTTGTTGAGTTTTGGAATGCTTAATGGATAATTTATTATAATAATCATATGAGTTACTCTCATAAAAGAAATAAACATGCTTAAAAAATGGTTTTTATTCAAAATTATCTAAGATTGTTTAGACCAAATTACTAATAAGTTTGGATTTTTTATAGCTATATTGTTATTTAAAATTCAAATATTTCTTTTGAGTTAAGAGATCATTGAAGGATAATCTCACTATTAACACAAATATAATCTATATGCCTAAGATTGGACTATAGTCTCATTTATTTGATCAACTTTTATGTGGTTTGGGGTAGCACCATAATCTAATATATGAGCCCTCCCTTCATCAACCTATGGATTTCATCATTATGTTATGCAAGCATTTCATATACATCTTTTGCTTTCAAATATGCATATCATTCATTCATGTATAATCATAGCATCCATCTCTTCATAACATAAATTAAGAATCATGAAACATAAAGTGTACATAGGCAACATGTCTATAAGAATTGTGCAGTATTATTGATTATAAGTATGTATATAAACAATAACAAGTAGAGATTTATACACATTTCATTTAATCTATAAGATTCTTCTTTTGCGTGTAATAAGGTTTACATAAATATAACATAAGAAAAAGATGGAAAGCATGATTGTCCATGGTAAGGAAAATGCCATTGTAAGGAAAATGCCATTGTAAAGAAAATGCCACCTACATCTAAAAATATTGAACTTTTAAATTCTTCCTCCAAATACTTTTTTTCCCTTAAAACTTACTCTTAACTCTTTTCTAAGCTTCCGTAAATTAGCTAATCTCTCTCTCTCTCTCTCTCTCTCTCTCTCTCTCTCTCTCTCTCTCTCTCTCTCTCTCTCTCTATATATATATATATATAAACACCTAACTCTACCTTCATATATTCCTAGTGTGGAGTTTTAATCAAGTGCCTTTCTTTCATTTAAAGCCACTTCTAAGTTCTTATAGCTCAACTCCATGAATTCAATCCCATAATAATATTTGTGAAATTCAATGAATTCCATTCATAAGCTTCTAGCTAAAAACTCAACCCTCTATCTTATTATGGTACTATTCAATAAGATCATAAAAATTGAGTTTAATGTACAAGCTATAAAATAACAACAACTACTATAGGACCCAAACCCAAGAATCAAATCACATATATTGTTAGGGATGATAATTTATACATTGGGTAGTATTCTATGGATCATTTACATGCATTTGATGAACATACAAACATACTTTGTCATGTAGAGTTTTAGAATATTAGTCAATTTAGGATGAAAAAGAAAGTATCATTATAAAAGTAATGTTATCACTACTTCAATTTCCCTTTAGAATCTTATACCTCTCTTAAAGACAACTACCCTGCATACAATGGTTTTAAATGTAGTTACTAGTGATTAATGAAGTAGAACAATTTAGATGAATAGTGAACTTGTATCCTTATTATTGCAAATATTTTTCTGCATGATGCCAAGCATGGGACATGAACCATCACATGCAATTTATGGCCTTTTGATGGTGTATATGAAGGAGTTTATTGCTCATTTAGTAATTTATGGGATATTATAAGGATTATGAACTAAATTAGATAGCCTAAAAATAAGATTTCTCTAATGCCTCATTGTAGATCGGAAGTTGTTGTAAAAATGAGTATAACTAGCATTCCCCACTCTCTGATATCAAATTGTAGAGTTGAAGTTGTTTTTAAAAGTGAGTATAACTAGCCTTACTCGCTAGTTTGGTACTATGCCTTTGCCCTTCTACAAGCGCTATGCTAGCGAACTCTTATGATGCCATAGTTCACTAATTAATTTGCACTTAATTTGTCAATGAAGATTTATTCTTCTTAAAGCTATTGCATTTATGATAATCCTTTTTATTTTATAAATTTTAAATCTCAAAGCAGGGGTGTCAAAATCAGACAAGACTTGAAACTCGATCCGAACAAGACCCGAAAAATTTTGGGTTATGGTCAACCCGTTTATAATAAAGATCAGGTCTGTTTATCTTATCTTTTCTTTCTCTTTAGGCATTTTATTAGGTTGAGACAAATGTTGACCTGCAAATGAAACTCCTGAGAAATTTTGCATTTGGATGAATGAATCATCATTACCATTTAGTTTATAAACTAGTTGATTGAATGAATGAAATATTAAATCAAGATATTAGTGGACTATTTCATTAGTTAATTAGAAGGATAAAATAAATTAGAGAGCTATAGGAAGGGGCGGATGTAGCCAAGTGGATCAAGGTAGTGGATTGTGAATCCACCATGCGCGGGTTCAATTCCCGTCGTTCGCCCATCACATGATTTCCAATTCCAAAGATTCAATTTTCAATGTTTCTATTTACGGCGACGAAGAATAAAACTATCACTATATTTGTTCCTTTTCCTACTTCTTCTTCCAAGCGCAGGATAACCCCAAGGGGTTGTGGGTTTTTTTCTACCAATTGGGGCTCTCCCCAAAATTTAAATCCAGATTTTTAAGGAAGTTCATTTTTTGCTTATAAAATAAATTAGAGAGCTATATCAATATTCTTCCTTTATTGATTCTCTTGGAGACATTACGAGGGGTTTTTAAACTAAATTTTTGGCTTATAAATATGCCCATTATAAAGGTTGAAATCACATTAAAAACTCCAAAAATCTTGCTTGTTAAAATCTCTAAGTTTTCAAGATATCTTTTTGCAAAATCTAGAGCAAATATTTAGGAAGTCATAGCGAAAAATCATTAGTGAAGGTTTTACACATGTTCTTTCTCAATAACTAAAATATTATACAAAATTTTAGTTTTCATTCTTTTTATTTACTTAATTTAATTTTTTACTTTGTATTTGTTGAGTTTTGAAATACTTAATGGTTAATTTATTATAATAATCATTTGAGGTACTCTCATATAAGAAAGAAATGTGCTTAAAAAATGGTTTTTCCACCGATTTATAGAGCAAAAGAAGAATTGTAATAGTGAAAGTTTAATATATTGAAAAATTGGTCATGGACATGAATCGATTAGGCTTTGAACAACTTAACAATAATAATGTTCATTTTTTATTATTCACACTTGTTGTGCTCTGGAATTTTCACGGCAGTAAAGAGATATAAAGTTTAACGTAATAGTTTTGTATGAAGATCCAACACACAATCAGATAAAAAAAGATGGTACAATATTTATAAGAGACACCAAGATTTTTACGTGGAAAACCCTGAAAAGGGAAAAAATCATGGGACCTAGCCCAGTTTGAATGGATCCACTAGTATTTGTAGTTGATTATAAATGAGGCCCTTCATTGGAGGGAAGATCTTGGCTTGATGTAGCAAATATACATCATATAAAATGCATTACAGGGTGGAAATTGGAAGAATCAATATTGATATGTTCATTTGGTTGGCAGGACCATAGTCGGCAGGTAACGAAGGTCAAAAAGACCGTATTCAGGTGGTGATGGTCGGAAGAACCATAGTCGACAGACGATGGAGGTCGGAAGGACCATTATCTGGCGACAAAGGACGGAAAGAATGTACTCAACGTGCGATGGAGGTATGAAGATCATGATCTGGCGATAGAGTTTGGAAGGAACATAGTCGGTGGTCGGGTGGAAGTCCGACGTTAGTCGGTGGCTGGACAAAAGTCTAGCATCAATTGGTGGTCAGGCAAAAGTTCAGCATCATTCGGTTGTCGGATGGAAGTTTGACATAAGTTGGTGGGCGAGAAGAAGTCCGATGTCAGTTGATGGATGGGAAGAAGTCTGATGTTGATTGGAGGTTAGGTGTAAATCTGGCATCATTCATTGGCCGAGGGAAAGTTCGACGACAGTCGGTGGCCGGGAGGTTCGTGCCCCTATGTTTAACTTTGATAGTTTCCAATTTGATTGTGCCTTGAGATTCGTGCCCGAGCAAGATAATTTTTTGATGATATATCAACACTTATAATTATGATACCACTTTTATACTCATTCAAGATTTTTTTTAATATATTATTGTAAGAATTTTAGTTTTGCATCAATTTATCCCATGGTAGTGCCAATGTTATATTGAACCCAAAAAAAAAAAAAAAAATGCCATGCTTTGCATCATTTTTCCAATTAGATAATTGTGATTTCTTCTTTTTATTCTCTTAAATGGTTGGAGATTCTCTATATGCATCTCTTCCCTATGGGAAATTTCTCCATTCTAAGGATGTGATGTTTCCTTTTCATGATGGCTATTAACATTAATACTATTTTTTTTCAATTTACTATGGGTCTTAATAATAACATGAAGATGTTAATTTTAATTATGATTTGTGGATGGTAACTTAGCTTAACATTTACTTTATAGGGATGTAATGCTAAGTTAAGCCAGATAATAGAAACATAACAAATGAATGCATATCTAAAATGGAGATTTTGTTACTTGGAGAATGGGTACAAGAGAATAATAATTAAGAGTAATAATTTAAGGGATAGAAGATGGATCCCTTCTATATATTATATATATGGTTATATAAGACTTTTAATATGGGGCATTGCTAAACCCAAGAAATAGTGTTATGATATTAATTATTGTACATCCAGGCAAGTCATGAATTGTGTCAATATGAGAAAATATTATTATTGTTAGAAGGGCTACAAAATTACTTTGAATTATTATCTATTTACTAACATTCACTAGTTATACTCTTTTGGATAATACTCATTCATAAGGAGATGGTAAATCATCCATAACTATTATAAAATTATCTAAGATTGCTTAGTACAAATCAATAATAAGTTTGGATTTTTTATAGCTATAATGTTATTTAAAATTCAAATATTTCTTATCATGAGTTAAGAAATCATTGGAGGATAATTTCACTATTAACACAAATATAATCTATATGCTTAAGATTGGACCATAGTCTCATTTATTTGAACATCTTTTATATGGTTTGGGGTAGCATCATAATCTAATATATCATCCCTCCCTTTATTAACCTATGGATTTCAACATTATATAATGCAAGCATTTCATATACATCTTTTGCTTTCAAATAAGCACATCATTAATTCATGTATAATCATAGCATCCATCTCATCATAACATAAGTTAAGAATCATGAAACATAAGGTGTACATAAGCGACAAGTCTATACGAATTGTGCAGTATTATTTATCCCATGTATGTATCTAAACAATAATATGTAGAGATCTATACATATTTCATTTAATTTATAAGATTCTTCTTGTGCATGTAATAAGATTTACATAAATATAACACCAGTAAAAAGATGGAAAGCATGATTGTCTATGTTAAGAAAAATGCCACCTACATCTAAAATTATTGAACTTGTAAAGTCTTCCTCCAAATACTTTTTTTCCCTTAAAACTTACTCTTAACTCTTTCATAAGCTTCCGTAAATTAGTTCATCTCTCAAAAATAAAAAGAAAATTATATAAACACCTAACTCTGCCTCATATATTCCTAGTGCAGAGTTTTAATCAATTACCTTTCTTTCATTTCAAGCCACCTCTAAGATCTTATAGCTCAATTCCATGAATTCAATCCCATAATAATATTTGTAAGATTCCATGAATTCCATTCGTAAGCTTCTAGCTAAAAACTCAACCCTTTATCTTATTAGGGTATTATTTCAATAAGATCATAAATATTGAGCTTTAAGATAATAACAACTACTAGAGGACCCAAACCCAAAAAATCAAATCACATATATTGTTAGGATAATAATTTATGCATTGGGTATTGTGGGTCTCCGAAAGGATTCCGCTCGTGTAGTTAGAATGCAAAGAGCACGATCATACTATCCAGTAGGACAAAATGGTCGTGGACCTTTACAATCGACACAAGCAGGCCGATGGAAGAGCAGATGGAGTTATAGATACGATTAGCCGTGGAGGATAGGGGCTTTCACCTACCAACCTCGATGGATAATAATATCTATAACCCAAAAATTCATGAGATTTCTCCTATTCGATACATCAGCACCGAACAGGATTTATTTGATTATGGGGATCAGTTTCCTACGGGCGCAAGCCCTCGTAGTTAATTACATCTTAGACCTCAGTCTAAGAAAACTCTCGATTAAGGATGTTAGATTATCTCCTCTCATGGGTTTAGTGCAAGGGCAAATTCTAGGCTTTCCTAATCAAAGGGAAGAAGGTCCCAATTTGGCTCAATCGATCACGCATGGTTCAGTCAACATTCGGTCGGCTCAAAGAAGTGGAGACTGGAGAAAAAGAGAGAAGACAACGCACTCAGACATGTACGAGGGGAAGAAGGAGGTGGCGTCATTTGTGTGACGCAGATGGGTAGGATTTATAGCCTCCGAAAGAAAGGAAGACTTACCCACCGATAAGGCATATAGTGGCACACTCGTACCACTAGCCTTTAGACCCTAAATCTATAAAAGATTTAGTGTTGTATACACAACACTAGCATCTACGACCTAGCTAATGCAATCCTGGACTTATTCCTTGCCTGACAAAGGAAGCCAGCTAAAACCTCCTAATCGTATAAAATCTATGTTGTCCGGTCCATATGAAGAAGGGTGGGTAGTTAGACACTGAAATTTGGGATCGACAACTAGAGAAATTCCTAAATGATCCCCCACTTATGAATGGTATAATGTTTCTAAAACTAATGCAATTAAATCTTAATTTTAGTTAGTTGCTAATGCAATTTATGCTGGTTAAAGTCTCCAAATAAATGATGTATGAAATTTTAAAAAGGCTTATAAGAAATAGTTTTTGAATGACTAAACTTCCCCAGATCCGGCACTTCATCCTCATAGGCCAGATTATCCGGACTCTACCCGTAGACGGGGAAGTTTGTCTAATAGAAGAGAGAAAGCGTGCATGCGCCCCCGGGCGACTTCGGCTATTCCCTAAAATCGTTATGGTTTCTATGTGAATTAATCTTAAAAAAATTTATTTAATAATTACGAGTATAAATTTTTTTATCCTTAAAGAGCCTAGCGGTCAGACACAAGCACATGCAAGAAAGAAACCTATAAAAAGCATGCCGGTTCTACTGCACAAACAAAGTAAGTAAATCACAACACAGAAACAAATCCCACGAAAAAGTGTGTCCATGGCAAGTGCCATACAATATTACATCATAGAGTACAATAAAGTAAAGGTGTCCGGGCTCCACCGACAACAACCCGGAAATGACGCAAATCTTTAAAATGAGACATTTTACATCTTCAGTCTTCTTCTTCATTTTCTTGATTTGTCTTTGGATCATCTTCAGTCCTTCAGGCTCCTTGTAGTGAATGCTCTAAAAGAATGCCCAAATGAAAAAGGAAACCCTCTGTAGGGGTTTACTTTTCCCTTTGGACTCCTCATAGTGAGTGCTCCAAAAGGATATCCAAATGAAAAAGAAAATACTCTGTGGGGGTTTACTTTTCCCTTTGGATTCCTATCTCTTTAAAAATGCTTTATTTTAATGATTTTCATAAAGTTTACTATCAACTACATTTCAATAGAAAGAAAAGAAAATCTAGACACTCCTGTAGGAGTTATCCTAAGCAGTTTATAATAAAAATCCATCCAAGCAGTTATATATATGAAAATGCAGAAAAATAGATCACTTGGCCGTGCTCTAATCATTGGGGGCTAAGCAGCTGAAGCAGGTACCTAAATCAGTTATACATTTATTATTATTAATTTTTTTTAGCCCCCTTTTTAGCACTATGTAAGCACGACCACCTACAGGAAGACAACATTAGTATAAAAGAGCGTGCCTAACCTATGGGTATTCTAACGCTCACAGCAACAGTGCAGAAAAAAAAAGAGCAGAAAAAACGTCATAGAAAAGCATCACAGAAAAGCTACAACAATTAGCAAAAAAAAAAAAAAAAACAGCACACGGGTCACATGCAGAGCGTCACAACACAGCACAGAAAAGAAAAACAGAACAACAACCTAACCTAAAGCTAATAGTCGTGTTCTATTAAACTCATCTAAGTGTGTGAAAGCTGTGTGGTTTTGGTATGTCCTATATAGGATAGTTTAGTTAGAGTTGTTTGCATTTCTTTTGCTTGTTGAAAGGGGTAAAGGAAAGATTTTGGTTAAAGTTTAAATATTAGTGTTTTAGGATTGATTTTTAGGATGTTTTATTTTTAGTGTTTGATTAACTATCACATTTGTTTCACACCGAGGCCGTGAGGTTTATTTCACCCTCCTTGGGGCTAACTTAATAGCCTCGTAGGCCTGGGTTACCCAGTGATAATTAACTTTGTTTGATTGTTGTAGTTTGTTGTTAAAGAAAGAAAAAAAGGTAGATTAAACATTTTATTATTAAGGTTTGAATTAGGCCAGTTAGAAAGACTAATTTTTAGGTTTTGACGCTCCATTAGATTCATTCGTAGCGTTGTGCCACCAGGCTCGAGGAACCAGCCTCCTTAGGACACTTAGCTCCGCAGCCCAGAGTAGTCCATCCAATAAACTTCACTTTTGGAGCGGTTGTTGTGTATTATGAGATTTATTGATTACTTTTAAAAGATTATTCTAAGTTTGATCTTTAAGAATCTTTTATCCTAATGAGTTTAATTTGTAACTTAATCTCCTAATATAATTTACATCTTTTAGATTTTAGATTGATTAAGAATTAATCATTAGATTAGTTAGGATTGATTTTGGTTTATATTTTTGATTCATAATTTAATGATTATGAATGTTAATTAAAACTTAATTAAGAATTAAGTATTTTAATAGATTTTTAAGAACTAGGTTAAGATTGGTTGGTTGATTATTAGTTAATTAAGAAAACAAAATCCAAATCTAGGAAAACATGTCATTAGGTTTTTGTTTTAAAAGTCTCTATCCTATAAGGAACATGCATCCTAAGTCTATGTTTTCTAAGACTCGGTCCTTAATTTTTGTCCTTAGATGTCGCTAGTATTGTAGGACTAAAAATGTTGTTCTTTTTCTAATTCCTAAGACTTCTATACGGATGTCACAGAATTTTAGGGATCTAAAAAAAAAAGTAAAAGCAATCCTAAATATAATTGAAGTTTCTAAGGCCCTAAGGGAAGGAGGCGTGTAACCATCTAGGCCCCTAAAGGTTTTCTAAGTTTTTAAGGAATCTTACAGCACCGGGGGCTATGACCCGGTGGTTCTGCCCGTAGCGCCCCTACCGGAATGAATAGGGGCGACTGATGCTCGGATCCGATTGTCCTAGCTCCTTCCCCAAATGCTCCTTATCCATTGCTTTCCAAAAGAGTACCTCGCAACATAAGAGAAAATAGGCATCAGAGCAGTTCTGTAAGTAAATAATAATATAAGGAAATGAAAAATGCAATAAAAACTAGAAATTACCTTTTGTTACTTGTCGAGTCGTTTGTGTTTTGGGTTCTCCTCAGTTTGTACGTGTGCAGTGTCAAAACATAGAAAAGACGACAAGGAAAACTAACAGACAAAGCAAAAGATAATTAACTGCGATAAAAAGAAAGAAAGAGCGAAAATTAAATACAAAAGGGATGTAGGCATTGTAGTTATTGGGCACACTTCTTTGAAGTCAAGTGTACCCTAAAGCCACATTTACAATGTCCTTTAATGTTCTCACAATCCAAATGAGGCACTTGATATGTTTAAGACCTCTACCCACAACATACTACAAACAAAGCTCCAAAGTGACTTAAGGGAAACAAACTCCTAAGGCTAAGCCTAAAGCCAGACTCACTTTTGTTTTATGTTTATCCGACATTATATATATTTTAGAAGTTAACCTTAAAGAAAGCTAATCTAAGTAAGGAAAGACTATTTTACTCTAAAAAGACACCAAAAGCTTCATACCCAAAGCTACCCAAAGCCTTAAACCCCAAAATCTATCTTTAGAAATAACCACTAAAAAAAAAAATTAATTCAGATAGAAAAACACTAACTACTTCCCCCCCCCAAAAGACACTAAGAGGTTCTACTACACAAGTCCAATCATAAAATCTAAAATCCCAAGATGACAAACTCTACAAAATCTTCTAACAAAATTTTCTCTTTTGACACAAAATTCTACCCAACAACCCATAATCAAGTGCCTCATTTCATTTGGAGTGGGGTAGAAACCACCAAGCTCTCCAACAAGAAAGTTGTATACAACTCCTCATTGTAAAGCTTTCATAAAAAAAAAAAAAAACGTCGTATAAAAGCCTTTAAAACGAAGCCACTAGACACAAATCAACTTACAAAAGAAAGCTTTCGACCATAAAATCATTCATAAACACTCTCAAAGACATGCTATGTGATAACTAAGAATGCCCAACATTAAGAGAAAAAAAACATGTAAATGCTCTTAAATATGCCACACACCCTTCCAAAATAAGATTAAGAAACTTTCCAATATAAACTAACCATCTCATATTCGAATAACCATTTTAATGGATAAAATTGCCATAAAACAAAGATAGAACATGAATATACAAGAATACTAACTCAACTTTAGAATTCATGAAAGCTTCTAGCACACTAAACACTACCTTGCAGCGAAAATTGCCATAAAACAAAGCCGACGCAGTGAAATTAATCGTATGAAATTGGGCTGAATCAGATTAAAAAAAAAGAGGCTAAGATCGGATTAAGCTCGAGTCTGAATTTGGCTCGATTTGAGTCGATTCGGGCTCGAGCCGGCTCAATAAAATTAATCGAATGGGATTGGATTTAGAATAATTATTAATTTAAACTGAATCAGACACGGTGCGACCAAAACAAAATAACTGAGTCTAATCAAACACATTCGAGTCTGATCCAGCTCGAGTCGAGTCGATTCGAGCTCAAATTGGGCTCGACGAGGTTCAATTAGATCGGTCGAAAGTGCCCGAGCATGCTCGAGCCAAAAACGAGGTCAAGAAACGGACCCCCAACATATGCGGCGAATAAGTGAACCGTATATGTTGGCGTTGACCATCCTAACTCTAGGAAAATGCAACTCTAGGTTCAAGAAACAGGATTTACTAAGGGGAGACGCAATCGATGGATATCAAAGTCGTGAAGAAGGAGAGAGTCCATAATCAATCTAAGTAAAATCCAGAGGGTAAGAGAAAAGAAGATCAACAATCACCCGACCATCAGTCCGACGGTGATACGAAAGGGACAAGGAAAGCACCTTCGCTCGGCCATAGGCCCCGAAACAGCGAAGTTCCTACCCGACCACAGGTTTGTTGGTAAGATAAAGAGAAAAAAGAACAATCATTCGACCATAGGTCCGTCGGTGAAGAAGAAAGGAAGCACACTCGCTCGACCATAGGCCCCGAAACAGCGAGGTTCCTACCCGACCATAGGTCTGTTGGTAGAAGAACAGTCACCCGACCATAGGTCTGCCGGTGAAAAAGAAAAGAAGCATTCTCGCTCGGCCATAGGCTCCGAAACAGCGAGGTCTCTACCCGACCATAGGTCTATCGTAGAAGAACAGTCACCCGACCATAGGTCTGCCGGTGAAAAAGAAAAGGAAACACCCTCACTCAGCCATAGGCCCCGAAACAGCGAGGTTCCTACCCGACCATCGGTCTGTCGGTAGAAGAACAGTCACCCGACCATAGGTTTGTCGGTGAAGAAGAAAAGAAGCATTCTCGCTCAGCCATAGGCCCCGAAACAACGAGGTTCCTACCCGACCATAGGTCTGTCAGTAAGACAAAGTGAAAACTCAACAACCCCCTAACAGGTAAAAAAAAGAAACAGGGGGAATGAAGAGGTGGTGAAGTATACCCCCCAGGGACTTTGTCGGGTAACCAACCAAAAGCCTGATGTCCACCCGACCATAGGTCTGTCGAAGGGACAAAACGGGAAGCTCAACATCTATCCAGCCATGGGTCTGGCGATAGAATGAAGAGGAAAGATCCACCTTTGCTTGGCCATAGGTCCCGAAACAACAAAGTCTCTACCCGACCATAGGTCTGTCGGCAGAATAAAGGTAAGCTCAATAATCACCCGACCATAGGTCCGTCGATGAAGGGAAGGAAAGAAAACACCTCCACTCGGCCATAGGCCCAGAAACAGCGAAGTTTCTACCCGACCATAGGTCTGTCGGTAGAATAAAGCAGAAAAGAGGATAATCATCTGACCATAGGTCTGTCGGCGAAGAAAGGGAGCACCTTCGCTCGGTCATAAGCCCCGAAACAGCAAGGTTCCTACCCGACCATAGGTCTATCAATAGGTCAAAGCGAAAACTCGACAATCCCCCAACGCACACGTGCGTGGTAATGTGAGAAAAATGAGGATGTAAGTAATTCATCATTTAAGAAATCTCGAGCTCATATTTCAGTTACCACATGGTAGATGATAAATCGTCGTGGCCATTGGTAACCAAAATATAAGTAAAATATCTTTAGGTAAAATAAAATCGAGTACAACATGAAACCATCGACTGACGTACATCTCTCTAAAAAGAGGAACATACAACCAACCAAATAAAAAGAATAATCTCATATTAAAGAAAAGGCAATAGAAGTGACGAGGGGACACACTTGCCACTGAGAATTGCAATCGTATCAAATATCAATGATTACTAAAGGAATCACAGTGATAACACCCATGTTAACTGATGGGACCCTATGGAAAGTACAAGAAATATATATGCATCCAAAGAGACTGCTTTTTCAACTAGGGACAAAACCTCCACGAGAAATTATATCAATAAAGGAGGTAGTGGATTGACCTTCTACTAAAAGATCAAAAATCCACTAAGAAATGATGTTAACATCTAAAGCAAGATGTGCTACATCATAGGAGAGGAAAAACATCTCCGTTATAAGTGAATAATCGCAATATAAGAAATGAGCACACAGTCATCTCTTGAGCAATCATCTAAATGCTTTAAGGAGAGACATTGGAGAATTTGGAGGGACATTGGGCTCTTGGAGCGTAGAATCGGGTTCCACCTGTGACAAGGGCAACCGATTCTTTCTCAACTAAGAGCTTCCCTCTCCTTTTATTATTATTATTATTATTTTTTTAAGAGAGGGGGAAATTGTTGGCTTTGATAACCCAGGTCATACTCGCCACATGAATAAAACTGGGGAGAGAAAAATATTACAACAATAATTTATGTAGAAATTCACAAAGTGACAGTGGATCAACATGACTATATTTGATAAATATAGATCAAAGATGGACCTAATATCATATTTATTAGAAATTCGATTTAGTAGTTTTGGTATCCCAGACCACACTTGAAAATGACAAGTGAAACTGGAGAGAGTCAACCCTTCAGAGGGTACTGAAAAGGAGGTCTTGTGCAACAATACCAAAGTGACTGGTGAATGTGAAAGTGAGCACAAACATCCCTACAGCGCATTTATATATAACCCTTAAGGATAATCTCATACTCTGCATGACAAACATCATGTGGTAGAGGACAAATCGTCGTGGCCACGGACTGCCGAAAAGCATAAGAAGTCCTTTAAAGTTATATAAATGCAGAAGAATATTTACAAGTGGTGGGGTATGCCCCTTGTGATGTGCAAACTCAAGCATAGTACTTTCTCAAGTACTGCCCATTGATGACGGGCATGGGATGAACACCATTCGCATCAACCAGCAAGTAAGATCCACCCTCGTATACTTGCTCTCCAACAAATGGGCCTTCCCAAATGGGCTCAAATTTACCACCTCGACGATGACGCGAGATGATAGGCCTACGCAAGACAAGGACTAACTCGCCGACCTGAAAGGCACGGGGTCGGACAAGGCGATCATGGGCCTGGGCCATATGGGCCTGGTACAACTTAAGGTTCTGATAAGCTTGCAAACGAAGCTCTTCTAAACCATCAAGTTCTTCCAACCGGAGTTGGGCATTATCTTCATGAGAAAGATTGTGGCTAATTGCTACACGCAACGAAGGGAGCTCGACCTTAAGTGGGAGGACAACTTCAACCCCAAAAGCTAAAGCATATGGTGTACACTGGGTGGGAGTACGGTATGTAGTCCTATAGGCCCATAATACTTCAGGTAATTTATCGTGTCATTCTCTTTTATTTGCCACAAGTATCTTTCTTATCAATTGGACTAAGGTCTTATTGAATGCTTCAGCCAAACCATTAGCCCTAGGATAGTAAATCGAGGAATATCGCCAATTTATGTTATGGCGGCGGGCAAATCTAGCAATCTTGGTGCTTCTAAAAGACGGGCCGTTATCCGAAATTTTACGGCGCGGAACACCAAAGCGGTAAACAACATGATCACGAAAGAAGCGCATCACATCTTCTAATTTGACTTCCTTAAGCGGGATAGCTTCTGCCCACTTAGAGAAGTAATCAGTAGCAGCCAGAATAAACCTATGACCCTTAGAGGAAGGAGGGTCAATAGGACCCACCACATCCGTGCCCCAACTCTCAAAATGCCAAGAAGACACAGTGGGGTGCAGCAGGTTAGGAGGTTGGTGGATAACAGTATTACGAATCTGGCATTGGTGGTACTTCCTAGCGTGCTCCATACAATCACGGATCATCGTCGGCCAATAATAACCAAGACGTTTAATTCTAACCTTCATCTTAGGTCCGGACTGATGAGCACCACAAAGTCCCTCATGCACTTCGCCCATGACCTTATGAGCCTCCTCGTTGTTGAGGCAATGCAACCACATCTGGTCAAAAGAGCGTCGGTACAGGGTTTCATTCACATAAGAGAAGGACAAAGCTCTCTTTCTAATTTGAGCGGCAAGAGAGCAATCATCCGGAAGCTTACCACGCTTCAAGTATTCCATAAAAGGGACCCTCCAATCTGACTCTTCCTCAACAGCGCACACTGTGAGGGTCTGATCGGGAGAAGACAAGTCCGCGGGACATAAGACTTGTCGGTATTGGACAACAATCGACACTGGACTTCTAGTAGGGTCAGCCAATTCCTTAGCAAGTTTAGCTAGTGCATCCGCTCTATCATTTTCAGATCCAGGGACTCTAACTAAAGTCACTTCAGGGATCAAACACAAGAGCTCTATTGCCCTATCGTGGTAAGGCAAGAGCTCAGGTTTGAGAACTTTGAAAATTCCAGCCACTTGATTAATGATTAGTTGGGAATCTCCAAAGATCTTCACCTGCACGATGTTCATCTGAATAACCAACTCAAGTCCTACAATTAGGGCTTCATACTCAACTTCATTATTAGTACGAGGCTCTGAAAGACTGTAGGAGTAACGAAGGGTGTGGCCTTCAGGAGACACAAAAATAAGCCCCAAACCTACCCTAACTACAGGAGTTTCGTAAGGACGTAGTGATTTGATGGAAGAAGCTCCATCAAAGTAAAACTCCCAAGTATGGGACTCCTGCTCTTCCACACTCATGACTAATTCGTCGGGCAAATCTTCATTAAGTGGGGAATCCACAGGGATCGGGTGAGAAGCAAGAAAATCAGCAAGAGCCTGTCCTTTGATGGCCCGCTGAGGGACAAAGGTAATGTCAAACTGCAGTAAAATCATGGACCAACGTGCTAGACGACCTGACAAAGTCGGACGAGTCATCAGTTACTGCAAAGGGTTGACTCGAGAAATCAAACTGATCTTGTGTGAGAGCATATAGTGTCTAAGCTTCTGCACAATAAAGATCAAAGCCAAACACTGCTTTTCCATTGCCGGGTATTTTAACTCTGCAGGAATCAACCGTCTGCTAAGGTAGTACAAGGCGTTCTCTTTGCCTTCCTCATTTTCTTGAGCTAAAAGTGCACCAAGTGACTCATCCAAGGCCGTAGTGTAAAGAATCAATGGTTTACCAGGGATGGGTGCAGCTAACACTGGGGGGTTTGTCAAGTAGTGCTTTATGCTTTCAAAGGCCTCCTGACAATTTTTATCCCAATGAAAACGAGCATCCTTCTTCGCTAAAGCAGCAAAAGGATGACATCTACCGGCGAGATTGGAGATAAATCTCCGCAAGAAAGCGAGCTTGCCTTGAAAAGACCTCAACTGGGTAAGACTCTTAGGAGGTTTCAAGTCCACTATGGCTTTGATCATGGAGGGATCAATCTCAATGCCACGGTAGCGAAGTATAAAACCAAGAAACTTTCCTGCACTAACTCCAAATACGCACTTTAGGGGATTCATCTTCAAATCATACTTTCTTAAGCGCTCAAAAACGATTCGTAGGTCTCGGAGGTGATCACTACGGACCTTGCTTTTGACCACTAAATCATCTACATAACATTCAACTTGCTCGTGAATCAATTCATCAAAAATGATAATCATGGCACGCTGATAGGTGGCCCCGGCGTTCTTGAGGCCAAAGGGCATCACCTTGTAACAAAACACACCTATAGGGGTGCGAAAGGCAGTGAATTTCTCATCTTCAGGGGCCATCTTAATCTGATTGTAACCAAATGAACCATCCATGAAGAAGAAAATGCTATGGGATGAAGCAATATCAACCATGAGTTCAGTGATAGGAAGAGTCTATACAAATCACGAAAGTCTATACAGACACGGATCTGACCACTCTTCTTCCGGACTGGAACAACATTGGCAAGCCAGGTGGGATACTTCTCTTCACAAATGAAACCAACTTCTATAAGCTTCTTAGTCTCAGCGATCACCTGTTGTTCAATCTCTAACCTTATCCGACGAGGTGACTGCTTAACAGGGACTGCATCAGGACTAATATCTAACTTGTGGACTGCTACTTCTGGATCTAAACCGGGCATCTCTGTGTAGTTCCAGGCAAATCAATCTTTAAACTCAGAAATGAGTGCAACATATTCTTGAGCATCTGACTCAGATAGTAAAGCACTATGAAAGATAGGACGAGAATCCGATTCGGTGGCCAAATTGATCTTACACAACTCATCCATGGCAGAATTGGCGCCATCTTCGAATTCACGTGGAGCTTCAAGGACCCTGTCCTCATTCTCCTCCGGGTCTTCATCATCGGAGATAGAAACAACCGGATAAGAATGAGAGACGACCCGAATGTTGGCGGAAGGAGACTGATCTTCTTGAGAATAGCCTATACCCTGCCCAGTTCGAGGAAAATCAGTTCGCCAAATACGGGCCTGCTATTGGGCCTGTCTACCTGACCAAGTCGAAGGGACAATGCCTCACTCAACAAAGTTATCCACAGCAGGGAAAAATTATCGGGGAACTGGCATGATCTCATCATCCACAATGGATTTCATAGGATCCTGTATATCAGTACTCTGTGAAAGGATTTGATTGATAGTTTGGTAGAATAGATTATTTCAAGTGCATCATTTTACATACATATTGAATGACATATGATTGACTGGATTGTGTGATTTGTATGATTTTCGCCGAGTTTTGATTTTGATTCGAATTTGATTGGATCTGTTTTGTTTCGTTTTTGTCTCGGACCTTTAGGAAAATGTCGGGACGACATTTTTCTAAGGTGGGGAGATTGTAATAGCTCGTTTCTTTGATTTTCTTCTGGGATCATTCGGGACGATGTTGAGATCGTCCAGAACGATCAAGAACGACTGATTTCTGGGTGAATCGTCCGGGCCGATTCTGGATCGTCCTGGGACGATCAGTTCATGGCACAAGTCAGTGAGCAAGGGTTTTTATCGTCCAAGGAAAATTAATCATCGTCATGAGAAATCGTCCTGGACGATTGAAATTTGTTCAGATCGTCCTGGACGATGTGGCGATCGGTCGGGCCGATCAGGTCAGTTTTATAAGAAAATCTACTCGTTTTGAGGAGAGAGAAAATCATTTTTTATAAAACAAATATCTGAGGAAAGAGAAGGAGAAGGAAAGCAAAGGAAAAGCTTGGTTTCGAAGACCGCGGAGCGCTTTTCGTCCGTCGCCGCTGTTGAGTAAAGTGTTTATCTCGCGGTAAGGACTCCGAATCCTATTTCTATTTTTAGAGATATTGAGTTTTGATCGTATTGTGACCTGTTTTGTGTTTTTGTGATCGAAAAACGGACCCGGTTTTGTATTGACACAATTTTCACCACACAACTTTTAATATGTTATAGATACGAATATTCTACACGATTTGATTCTTTTCTGGAACGATTTTATCGGTTATTTTGGGTTCTACGCGACTTTGATCGAATAGAAAAATATTAGGATGTTTATTGATATTGATTCAGTAGAATAATAGTCTTATATTATTGTCGTGAACATTCTATTGTAATTTGGTGAATTGTGATTTTGTAGGATTTTTGTGTAAATTTGATAGACTGCCGTTACGCTGCCGAATTTCGTACGATTTTTGATTTTTTGAAATTGATGATTTGAACTGTATTGCATACGAATATGAATATATGATTATTGATACTGAAAGACAAGTGAAGCCTGGTTGAACTGTTGGTTGGAGATTGATTGACCTGTACATGATGGTGGGCCGACGGGCTTTCCTTTAAACCATTGATCATTGATATAACGATTGAGAGTTATAAGGAGTTTATTGTGCCGACGGGCAGCCGACGGGCACAGAGTGACGACTCTTATTGAAACAACCGTATGGATATCTACAACAGCAACATGGATTTCTACAACAGCAATTATTGATAGCTAGTGATTGTACTTGTTCAGTATTATTGTATTGCATGTGTACAGCCTTGACATATGGATTTACTGTTTTATTGATTTGAATGGATTTATGGATTTACTGTATCGTACAATTTCATCAATTTCATTGATTGATCGCTGAGCATTGATACTACTGAGCATAGATATTGATATGGATGGATATAGATATTGTATTGATTCATTGATGCTATGAACATGGATACTATAGATTTATTGATATTACTGCTTATAGAGTCATTGATACTATTACTTCTACACCATATTAACCTGCTGCATTGCTTTTCTAATTGATTTCATTGACTAGATAGTATTAATTTGATCGATTGATTCGATACGATTGATTTGACTAATCGTTGATTCTTTCTATTATTTATTGATTCTTCTACTAGTGCATTGATTACTGATTTGATTTCCGCTGCATTGATTCACTGATCATGTGTAATTGATTGTTATTGTTTCGACTGATTGACATGCATATTGTTTCCAGTATTGTGCTTTGATTACAGTTGTAGGTATTAGGTGACCTGCTGGGCTTTTTGAAGCTCATTATATGTGGTTAACCATTTCAGGTCAGCGTAGCGGAAGCGTGGTGGTCGATCAAGACTGTCGACGAATCCTTTCACTATTGATATCTGGGTCGTTACATACACTATGAAACAATGATGCATGCTAAGCAGATTGTACTGATATATAGAGAGTGTGCAGCTCTTGTACAGAGCGCCTATCTAAGGGTAGTGCACCACGAACACTGACGGAAGGTGTAGGGGAAGGTTGAGGAGGAGATTCCTCAATTCTCATCCCGTACATCTGGCGAGAAAGGGATTGTTGGCTAGTAGTCTGACATCCGACATCTCCGTCGTCGTCTGAATCACTATCAACAACTTGGCCACCTTGAGGTATCAAACTTCTATGGAATGTGGGATAGAAATTGTGATCGACACTAAAGGCAGGCAAAAGAACTGAATGACGAGGAACATCAATCATCTCATCATCAGAGTCGGACTCAACAGTCAAAGGGGAAGTGTACAAATGCGAAGGAGGAGGAATTCGAGTATCAAAGTTCCTCAGAGGGCGAACTGACTCTCTACCTCGACCTCTACCACGCAATCCCCTACCTCTACTAGAGGGAACATCGCGCCTGAGTACAAACCATAAAGATTCATCCGGGTCTATAGCGGAAACATCTGCTCCAATCCCAACCTGTGATGGACCCTGTGCTAGTGGTTGTATAGGACCCTGTACAAGTGACTGCATAGGACCCTGTTCAACACTAGTAGGTATCACCGGTGACTGGGCAGTGGGAGGTTTATGAGCTTTTCGAGGCATGTAATGCTCGGCATCGTCATAAATAGAGACCTCATGCACGGCAAAAGGTTGAGTATCTCTAGGAATGGAAAACTCTACATCATTCCTCATATACTTCATGCACTGATGTAGTGTAGAGGGCACCATTCCATATTCATGTATCCAAGGCCTTCCTAAGAGAGCCTTGTATGAGGTATCTGTCTCAATAACATGAAACTTTACCTTAGTCAAAAGATCTCCAAAATGCAGAGGCAAAGTAATGGAACCTAGAGCTCGCTGACCTTGGTCATTAAAACCCTTCAGCATAATCTTATCTGAAGTTAGTTTCAAATGTCCAAGGGAGAGGCTCTGTAGGGTGGCATGATTAAGGATATTAACTGAAGCTCCTTGGTCAATGAGGACCCTGTTCAACTCATAATCATTTACTTCAGTGGTGACATATAAGGGACGATTGTGATCAGAAGTCCCTAAAAGAAGATCCTGGTCTGAAAAGGTAATGCATGGCATCTCTCTCAAATAGCATGCATCCTTAACTGACTCAGTGAAAAAAAATGCTTAATAAGATTCTGATTCAAGTAAAGCTTTCACCAAAGTCTCTCTCAAGTCGGAAGACATCATAAGTGCATCATACACACTAAGAAGAGAAGGGATCTTTCTCAAGTGAGCAAACACATTATAATCAACATCGAACTGAGGGCCTTTTCCCTTCTCTTTAGCGGGTGCTTGAGGAGGAGGGATAGGATCATCATGTTGGGTAATGACGTTTCTATCTTTTTCTTTATTATTTTTAGCCATTTTAGGTGGTAGGACCTTACCTGAACGCAATTGTATCTCTCGTATCGCGTTAGACTCAATAGATGACTCATTTGGTTCAGGTGACATGGCTTGTGTTGGTTCAATAAAAAGTGATTGAGGAGTGTTCTCGGATTCATCTCCAGAATCCATGTAACAACCTCCTTCAGGAATAGCAAACACAGGTTCTTCCTCACACTCAAACTCTTCTCCATAAAAAGACTCATCACCATTATTTTCAGAAATAAATAAAACATGAGAAGAACGAGTGCTAGAAAATGTAGAACAAGAAGGAACAAGAGACCAAAAGTAACCAGAATCATTTTCTTCCATTAATTCAACATCAGTCGAAGGGAGAACAAAATCCTTCAGCGTAAGTGCTGGAAGAGATCCTGTCTTCCCCTCAGAAGTTACAACAAATTTCTCTCTTTCATACATCTTTCTAATACAAGTAGAAGTAGAAGAAATGTGCTCAGTAGGCACTACAACAGAAGAAGAAAAAAAACTGGCAAAGGAACTGAGCTGGCAACTATCGACTGGGCCTGTGGGGGCCTCCTCTCAACTGCCTCTGAACTTTGAACTGCCCGTCTGATCATACCCCTTGTCTTGCGAGAGAGTGCAAGCTGCCACTCCTCCCCAGAACTAAGAGGTGCTCTACTGTCACTGCTCTGAACACCACACTGACTGTCACACTGACTGGAGCTAGTAATCATCTGAACAACTTGAGCAACCTTGCCTTGAAGATTTACCAAGTCACTATCCTGTAAGTGAATCTCACCATTTGCCATAAGACTTTCTACTTTATCTTTGAACACATAACAATCTTCAAGGACATGTCCAACATGTCGATGAAAAGGACAGTAAAGTGGATGCTCTATTTGCCCCTCTTCTCCAGGCTTCTTATTAAATGGAAATCTCAAAATTTCTTTCTTAACAAGAAATTTAAAAATTTTTTTATGCTCTCCCTTTTAAAGGGATATTCCTTGCTAAGCTTCTCCTGTAGGAACTGCTGACTCTCTAGAGTCCTATAGGAGGGTCTAAGCTGCTGACCCTGCGGTCGTGGCTGAAACGGCACAGGTGGCTGTACTGGTGGTGGTAACTGAGGTCGGGGTTGAAACTGAGGTCGTGGTGGTGGTGGACGCTGTGGTGCTGAACTAACTATGGGCCTCTTTCCCTTATCATGAGCATCAAAAGTACTACGCACCTCCCCTTTCCTAAGAGATTATGCCCCAGAAAACTCCAAACGCTGAGGTCTACGGATGGGTTGACTCTCAACCTTAGGAGGGACTGTACTGGGTATGCTGTCCTGTAGGCTAGTGACTTTGGTTAACAACTTCTGAAAGATTCGAATGCTAATACCATTTAGGTACGGAGCGATAGGACCGTCTATATTCTTCAACAGAATCTCAACTGCATGTTTTTCTTGCAGTTGAGGTTCATACTGAAGACTAAGATTTCTCCACCTAACTATGTAGTTAGGTGGAGACTCATGGGGGCGCTGTCTGGTCACTACCAACTCACCAACAGTCACTCTATGCTCTGTACTAATGAACCTCTGAACAAACAACTGCTCCATCTCAGCAAAAGTGCGAACTGAATCATTAGGGAGATCGGCATACCACTCAAATGCCACTCCCCCTAAGCTACTAACAAATAGTCTCAGCATCAAAGCATCGTTTCCTCCAATGTTACAACATATGACCCGATACTGAGTCACATGTTGTCTTGGGTTCCCAAACCCATCAAACACTCAGAAACGAAGAGAAACAAAACCAGCGGGGTAAGGCTCCCGCTCGTACTCTATCGGGTAGGGACGACCTCTACTAACAGAATCTTCGGACTTTCTAGAAGCTATAGCCTGATCAACCCTCTATGCAATCATGTCCTGAATCTAAACTGGTGACAACTGTACTGACTGACTCTAGACTGGCACACTTAAAGGTACTGCTGGGGGAGACATCGGAACTGCCCTCTGAACTCTATCAACTCTAACAGGCTCTGGGACTGGCGATTGTGGTGCTGCTGGCTCGTCTCTGGATGTAGTAGGAGTAACTACATCCATGACATCGGGTGTAGCCCCCAATGTCGTCAACTGGGCGGTCATCGCCGCCATGACTCTATCCATCTTCGCCATCTGAGTCTATAATTGCAAAACTGTGACATCTGTGTCTACTGAACGGGGAGGTCCACCCTGTGCTGAGGTGGAAGGTACATCAGCCTCCCCTTGTTCCTCCAAATCCTCTTACTGCTTATGCTGCTCATCTGACGTGCCTCGTCTCGTGACAACACAAACATGATGGACAGGGATGTCTTCATCTGACTCTCCTTCGAGTAAGTCCTCATCGGAGGTCTGATGAAGAGCATCAATGTACGGACCCAAAGGAGAAGAAATCCTAAGGGGATTAGGAACAATAATTGGCTCCACTCGAGCCCGAGTACTATCCTCAACGTCAACTGTATCATGACTCATCTGAACTGGCACCGATCCTGAAGGGGCTGTATCAACTCGTTGAATCGTACCAACTGTCTGCTCCGTCTCGACAGGCTCATCCACCTGCCGACGTCTCCAAACCCATCTACTACGACGGGATCCGGTAGGAACATCTAACTGAGTGGAGGGGGCAACGACAACTGGGGTCGGACAGGCTCTAACTGTGGGCGACGTCCATGATGGCGAGGGCGTCGTCCAACAGCAGGGGCACCTGCCTGAGGTCTAATAGTGGAAATAACTCTAGTCTGCTGTCGTGTTGTCTGTCCTCTCTGCCATCGGTAACTCTGCCTAACTGACTGCCGCTACAACTGGGCATGCACCTGAGAGATCTGGTGGAGTAACCTCTCCTTGCTAACACGACCTCTATCGCGCGCTGAACGGATAATGTCTCGGATCCTCTGAGTGAGGGTCCTAGCAACAGTATCCTTGGGGACTCGAGCGCGAGGGAGAGTAGTGGGTACAGGAGGGGCTGCAGAATATGAACAGCATCCTCATCGTCACCACTATGTACTAGCGGTGAAAAGCGTCCTCCCTGGACTACATCGATCTCAGGGGCAACTACAACATCCGAGACTGGGGTAACTACTCGTCTACGTGGCTCCCGCTGTAAGGGGATCATCCTCTGCTGAACCGGCTCCTACTGAGCCATAGAATCTGCCATCCGCTGAACTGCTACATCGGATGCTGCTAAGCGCAATCTCCTGTTTCTATTCCTCCTAGCCCTTCTCCCAAGGCCGGAGGTGGAGGAAGAAGCTACATCAGTACCCACAGGTCGTACTGGAGGAACATGAACTACTGACTGAGGGAGTGTCGGGGTCTCCTCGACAATCCCAGGGTGAGACAACCGGGTGAAAATAGAAACCAGACGAGTAGGAGGTGGAGGAAGCTCGGCCTGAGCCACCCTCTTCCTCGAAGTGGAAGGAGGAGGGGAGACCCGAGCACGAGCAGCCTCTATCGGAACGACAGGTAAAGGAACTGCTACTGGCTGCCGGCGCTGAGGGGCCGGGGCTACACGAATAACAGGAGCGACAGGCGCTGGCCGCCTGACCGCTGGACGAACCGGGTGAACAGGGAGTGGCCTAGGCACTGGCTGCCTAACCACCGGGCGCACTGGCTGCGCACAAACAGCAACAGAACGAGCAGGTGCCCGGGCAGGCTGCCGAGCAACTGGTGGTCCAAATGGTCGCATGGCTGCGCGTCCTCTCCTCTGAGGGGGAGAGAATGCAGCAGCCTCGGAGGGAGTCGGCCCGCCCAGAGTGACGTAAGCCGAGTCGGTAAAAGAACCAAAGGTGATTCCCCCCACAAGTGGGCTCGACAGTAGGGACTCAGGGAGTGTCACCTGCGAGTCAGAGCCAAAACAGAAAGTAACCGAATGGCCGGAGTACGCCATTGCACTGTCTGCTAACACAAACTGCAGCAATTAGCGTAAAACAAACCACGAGAGGAAAGACAGAAGGGAAGGGACGGAATAGCCCACAAAAGGCTAGAAGAGGAAGAACCTAACTAAAGAGCACTAAACCCGGAGTGCACACAAGAGAAGATAATTTAACATCCGAAGATGGAGAGAGAAACCTGTCCCACCGTGGTCGCCAGAAATCTGTGGGTCTCCGAAAGGATTCCGCTCGTGTGGTTCGAATGCAAAGAGCACGATCACACTATCCCGTAGGACAAAATGGTCGTGGACATTTACAATCGACACAAGCAGGTCGATGGAAGAGCAAATGGAGTTATAGATACGATTAGCCATGGAGGATAGCGGCTTTCACCTACCAACCTCGATGGATAATAATATTTATAACCTAAAAGTTCACGAGATTTCCCCTATTCGATACATCAACACCGAACAGGGTTTATTTGATTGTGGGGATCGGTTTCCTACGGGCGCAAGCCCTCGTAGTTAATTACATCTTAGACCTCAGTCTAAGAAAACTCTTGATTAAGGATGTTAGATTATCTCATCTCATGGGTTTAGTGCAAGGGCAAATTCTAGGCTTTCCTAATCAAAGGGAAGAAGGTCCCAATTTGGCTCAATCGATCACGCATGGTTCAGTCAACATTCGGTCGGCTCGAAGAAGTGGAGACTGGAGAAAAAGAGAGAAGACAACGCACTCAGACATGCACGAGGGGAAAAAGGAGGTGGCGTCATCTGTGTGACGCAGATGGGTAGGATTTATAGCCTCCGAAAGAAAGGAAGACTTACCCATCGATAAGGCATATAGTGGCACACTCGTACCACTAGCCTTTAGACTCTAAATTTATAAAAGATTTATTGTTGTATACACAACACTAGCATCTACGACCTAGCTAATGCAATCCTTGACTTATTCCTTGCCTAACAAAGGAAGCCAGCTAAAACCTCCTAATCGTATAAAATCCATGTTGTCCGGTCCATATGAAGAAGGGTGGGTAGTTAGACATTGAAATTTAGGATCGACAACTAGAGAAATTCCTAAATAATCCCCCACTTATGAATGGTATAATGCTTCTAAAACATATGCAATTAAATCTTAATTTTATTTAGTTACTAATGCAATTTATGCTGGTTAAAGTCTCCAAATCAATGATGTATGAAATTTTAAAAAGGCTTATAAAAAATAGTTTTTGAATGACAAAACTTCCCCAGATCCGGCACTTCATCCTCATAGGCCAGATTATCCAGACTCTACCCGCAGGCGGGGATGTTTGTCTAATAGAAGAGAGAATGCGTGCATGCGCCCCTAGACGACTCCGGCTATTCCCTAAAATCGTTATGGTTTCTATGTGAATTAATCTTAAAAAATTTTATTTAATAATTACGAGTATAAATTTTTTTATCCCTAAAGAGCCTAGCGGTCAGACACAAGCACATGCAAGAAAGAAACCTATAAAAAGCATGCCGGTTCTACTACGTAAACAAAGTAAGTAAATCACAACACAGAAACAAATCCCACGAAAAAGAGTGTCCATGGCAAGTGTCATATAATATTACATCACAGAGTACAACAAAGTAAAGGTGGTCGGGCTCCACCGACAACAACCCGGAAATGACGCAAATCTTTAAAATGAGGCATTTTACATCTTCAGCCTTCTTCTTCACTTCCTTGATTCGTCTTTAGATCATCTTCAGTCCTTCAGGCTCCTTGTAGTGAATGCTCCAAAAGGATGTCCAAATAAAAAAGGAAACTCTCTGTAGGGATTTACTTTTCCCTTTGGACTCCTCATAGTGAGTGCTCCAAAAGGATATCCAAATGAAAAAGGAAATCCTCTGTGGGGGTTTACTTTTCCCTTTGGATTTCTATCTCTTTAAAAAAGCCTTATTTTAATGATTTTCACAAAGTTTACTATCAAATACATTTCAACAAAAAGAAAAGAAAATCTAGACTCTCCTGCAGGGGTTATACTAAGCAGTTTATAATAAAAATCCATCCAAGCAGTTGTATATATGAAAATGCTGAAAAATAGATCACTTGGGCGTGCTCTAATCATTGGGGGCTAAGCAGCTGAAGCAGGTACCTAAAGCAGTTATACATTTATTATTATTAATTTTTTTAGCCCCCTTTTTAGCACTATGTAAGCACGACCACCTGCAGGAAGACAACATTTGTATAAAAGAGCGTGCCTATCCTATGGGTATTCTAACGCTCACAACAATAGTGCAGAAAAGAAAAGAATAGAAAAAGCGTCACAGAAAAACACCACAGAAAAGCTACAATAAGTAGCAAAAAAAAAAAAAAAATAGCACACGGGTCACATGCAGAGCGTCACAACACAGCACAGAAAGAAAAGCAGAACAGCAACCTAACCTAAAGCTAATAGTCGTGTCCTATCAAACTCATCTAAGTGTGTGAAAGCTGTGTGGTTTTGGTATGTCCTATATAGAATAATTTAGTTAGAGTTGTTTACATTTCTTTTGTTTGTTGAAAGGGGTAAAGGAAAGATTTTGGTTAAAGTTTAAATATTAGTGTTTTAGGATTGATTTTTAGGATGTTTTATTTTTAGTGTTTAATTAACTATCACCTTTGTTTCACACCGAGACCGTGAGGTTTATTTCACCCTCCTTGGGGCTAACTTAATAGCCTCGTAGGCCTGGGTTACCCAGTGATAATTAACTTTGTTTGATTATTGTAGTTTATTGTTAAAGAAAGAAAAAGAAAAGGTAGATTAAACATTTTATTATTAAGGTTTGAATTAGGTCAGTTAGAAAGACTAATTTTTAGGTTTTGACTCTCCATTAGATCCATTCGTGGCGTTGTGCCACCAGGCTCGAGGAACCAGCCTCCTTAGGACACTTAGCCCCGCAGCCCGGAGTAGTCAATCCAATAAACTTCACTTTTGGAGCGGTTGTTGTGTATTATGAGATTTGTTGATTACTTTTAAAAGATTATTCTAAGTATGATCTTTAAGAATCTTTTATCCTAATGAGTTTAATTTGTAACTTAATCTCCTAATATAATTTATATCTTTTAGATTTTAGATTGGTTAAGAATTAATCATTAGATTAGTTAGGATTGATTTTGGTTTATATTTTAGATTCATAATTTAATGATTATGAATGTTAATTAAAACTTAATTAAGAATTAAGTGTTTTAATAGATTTTTAAGAACTAGGTTAAGATTGGTTGGTTGATTATTAGTTAATTAAGAAAACAAAATCCAAATCTAGGAAAACGTGTTACTAGGTTTTTGTTTTAAAAGTCTCTATCCTATAAGGAACATGCATCCTTAGTCTATGTTTTCTAAGACTCGATCCTTAATTTTTGTCCTTAGATGTCGCTAATATTGTAGGACTAAAAATGTTGTTCTTTTTCTAATTCCTAAGACTTCTATACGGATGTCACAGGATTTTAGGGATCTAAAAAAAAAGTAAAAGCAATCCTAAATATAATTGAAGTTTCTAAGACCCTAAGGGAAGGAGGCGTGCAATCATCTAGGCCCCTAAAGGTTTTCTAAGTTTTTAAGGAATCTTACAGCACCAGGGGCTATGACCCGGTGGTTCCGCCCGTAGCGCCCCTACCGGAATGAATAGGGGCGACTGATGCTCGGATCCGATTGTCCTAGCTCCTTCCCCAAATGCTCCTTATCCATTGCTTTCCAAAAGAGTACCTCCCAACATAAGAGAAAATAGGCATCAGAGCAGTTCTATAAGTAAATAATAATATAAGGAAATGAAAAATGCAATAAAAACTAGAACGTACCTTTTGTTACTTCTTGAGTCATTTGTGTTTTGGGTTCTCCTCAGTTTGTACGTGTGCAGTGTCAAAACATAGAAAAGACGACAAGGAAAACTAACGGACAAAGCAAAAGATAATTAACTGCGATGAAAAGAAAGAAAGAGCGAAAATTAAATACAAAAGGGATGTTGGCATTGTAGTTATTGGGCACACTTCTTTGAAGTCAAGTGTACCCTAAAGCCACATTTACAATGCCCTTTAATGTTCCCACAATCCAAATGAGACACTTGATATGTTTAAGACCTCTACCTACAACATACTACAAACAAAGCTCCAAAGCGACTTAAGGGAAACAAACTCCTAAGGCTAAGCCTAAAGCCAAACTCACTTTTGTTTTATGTTTATCCGACATTATATATATTTTAGAAGTTAACCTTAAAGAAAGCTAATCTAAGTAAGGAAAGACTATTTTACTCTAAAAAGACACCAAAAGCTTCCAACCCAAAGCTACCCAAAGCCTTAAACCCCAAAATCTATCTTTAGAAATAACCACTAAAAAAAATAATTTAGATAGGAAAGCACTAACTACTCCCCCCCCCCCCCCCCCCAAAATACATTAAGAGGTTCTACTACACAAGTCCAATCATAAAATCTAAAATCCCAAGATGACAAACTCTACAAAATCTTCTAACAAAATTTTCTCTTTTGACACAAAATTCTACCCAACAACCCATAATCAAGTGCCTCCTTTCATTTGGAGTGGGGTAGAAACCACCAAGCTCTCCAACAAGAAAGTTGTATACAACCCCTCATTGTAAAGCTTTCATTAAAAAAAATGTCGTATAAAAGCCTTTAAAACGAAGCCACTAGACACAAATCAACTTACAAAAGAAAGCTTTTGACCATAAAATCATTCATAAACACTCTCAAAGACATGCTATGTGATAACTAAGAATGTCCAACATTAAGAGAAAAAAAACATGTAAATGCTCTTAAATATGCCACACACCCTTCCAAAACAAGATTAAGAAACTTTCCAATATAAACTAACCATCTCATATTCGAATAACCATTTTAATAGATAAAATTGCCATAAAACAAAGATAGAACATGAATCTACAAGAATACCAACTCAACTTTAGAATTCATGAAAGCTTCTAACACTTCTCTAAACACTACCTTGCAAAAGGGTTATGAGTAGCTACCATTGTTTTCTTCCAAATCAAAATGCATAACAAACTTTGTTAAGAAAAAGTACAGGAAAGTTCTCTAAATCTTCTCATGTAAGACTATAAAATGCAATAAAATATGGGAAATCCTTTAATTGAGACTCACAATGCCAATATCATGCTTGAAGCACTAACACTTCCCTAAACATACCACACTTACACAAATAGAATTAAGAAAACTCACCAAATCTTTTTATATTGAGTGAGCATTAACAAAGTGTAGTTACATAATGAACCTCTCATTTGCTTATGATACTAAGGATACCAATATCTCATTTTTTTTATAGCTTGGAGCATAAAACAACGCGAAATCTACATGTAATCCGCCTTCAAAATAATTTGGAACTCGAAACAATAAGGAAAACTGCATAAGGCATATTACCAAAATAGTTCTGCACCTCAAAAACCAATAAAAAAAAACTGCATACACTTGTTTCCAACAGCAATTTGGAACCTTAAAACAAGCAAAATCTGCACTTGCTAATTTCTAACAGCAGTTTGGAACAAGAAAATAGCAAAAATCTGCACTTATCCATTCCTAAAAACAGTTTGGAAACCTCACACTATGTGCCAAAAAGCATGCGAACAAATTCTCACAACCCAAGTCCATAAATTTCATCAAATACAAGGCCCTTTATGTAATTACCATATCTTTCTAAAGAAGCTCGAAAGTGAATTAAGATCCAACTTTTTAAACATAAGAATGCTACATAATTATTTTTGCTAACGAATGTCATGCCCAACACTTAATTGCTAAACTAAAGCAAACATGGAATAGAACCACTTCAATGTAAAAGTCATGCTTTATATTTTAACGGAAAAGAAGAAATACGTGCATCATATGCTTAATTAATTGCATAACAGTGCAATCTCTACTCATTCCATTAACGGTTCTAGAATGAAGGAAAGTATCATCATTTTTTTTAAGAGAATCAAAACTCCATTTGATAATCAGATAAATCTAACAACATTAGAGAGCAAGAAGTAGCAATAGATTCCTCATCAAACTACTAGCAACAAGCCATTTCGACTATAAGTTGGTGAAGATATAGCCACTTTCATGATCCATACGACGAACACTTTAGAAAAGTTGTTATTCCAAAAGACATTCGAAACATCAAGTTAGTAACCAAAGATAAGTACTAGTCCACTCAATCTTTGGACTTCACATGAGATCCGCATGCATTTTCATAAGAAACATAAAGCGACATGGAAAATTTCTAACAATACTCCTAAGCCTTGCTTTGAACATCAGGAGCGCAACAATTACTTGTCATGGATTTAAAGTTAACATTGTGTCATTGGAGAGAAAGAACATAGTCATGCTCCACTAAGAAAACTTCCAACCAATCGATGAATCATGAGAGCATGTAAACATTTAGGTAAATACTACTCAAGAGCTATAATCTCACTTAGAATGTAAAAGAAATAAAGCCTACAAGCATTTTATCAATATGTCATTTGGACAAAACTCATGACATCTCTTAATATGCGAGGGTTTTGATGTAAAGCATATATTCAACATGACATTTTATACAAGGACGAGATGAGCAAAAAAAAAAAAAAAAAAAAAAAAAAAAAAAATCTACTCATTCTTCTTATAAAACTTGATTTTTGATGCTCTTTACAAAACTAATCAAAATGTCATAAATGTCATGAATAACAAGTAACTACTCTAGCAAATAATGAGAGAGTTAGAAGCAAATCCATATTTCCAAGCGTTAGCAATTTTCTTAAAGGAAGAAAACATGTAGTTCTAACTACCAAATCTTCTCATGAAGCAAGGTACTTATGAATCACTTGCAAGGGAAATGGGCTTAAAACATATACTCCTTCTATTAGAACCTCCACATTCACAAGAGAAAGATGTAGATGAGACAAAAATATAAGTATATTAACAATCCTTCAATAGGCATTGCTACAAACATCGCATGTGCATATTTTGGTGGCAAATAAGAAATCTTTCCATGCCTTTTCAAAGCTTCTATATGAACTCCTACCGTCATGCAATTTAGACCATAAACGAATGCGCTCCATATGCAAAGAACTCATCTTTCAAATGACATAAGTTGGCATACAAATTTCATCTATATCTTATGAAACTATCCATGGTTAACCAAAATCCATCACCACTTCCCTAAAGAAATAAAATTTCACTTGATAATTAAGTAGGTATGACTAAAATTAGATAGCAAGAAACAACGATAGATACATCATCAAACTACCAAATTCACTTTCAGATTTGTTCATAAATTTTTAGGAAATGCTTTGAGGAAACTTCCATATGAATAGGTTCAATACACAAGGCCTCAATGCAAGCAAACATCCATGACTTTCTCTTGGGAGAAATTTGTCAAACACTTGATATGCAAGATTTAGTGGAGAGAGAACACGACTCTTAAGCCTTGCCATCATTCACACCTAAGACTTCTAAATCATATGGTATAAAGCAAGTGCAAACTCCCACACTAGTTATCCATTTCAAAAATGAAATAAATCAACAAGTTGGATAGCAATATAAAACAAGAAAATGATCAAACCAACAACTATTATCACAAGTTATTGCATGACTCTAACATAATGAATGAATATCCTTACTTAGAAATCCATGGAGCAAGAGGTGTAATGACATATACACCTTGAAATTTCAATCCACGTCTAAATCTAAACCAAAATAAAACTCCTTAGGGGTAAGACTTTTTGCCAACTGAAATCACTTCCAAACTTGAAGAGATCATGCGTGATGGCTAGAGTAGAAGGAGAAGATTGAGGAGAAGGGGAAAGAGAGAGGGATACTCACCTTGCAAAGAGAGGGAGCCCAAGTAGGTCTAGGAGTCGGGCTTGGGTTTCGCGAACGAGAAGGCTGGCGTCGGGTTCGGTCTGGAGGTCGGAGTCACGAGCGGGAGAGGAGCTTCGGCGTCGGCTGAGGTTTCGCGAAAGATCGAGACGAGGGGCTTCGGCTCCTCTTGCTGGTGCCGATCGAGAGCGATAGAGAGGGAGAGGGCGTGAGATGGGGAGAGAAATGCGAGAGAGGGAGAGAACGTGAGAGAGTGAGGGCGTGAGAACGTGATCAAGAGAGCGAGCCAGAGGGGCCGAATGCCCTGTCTCGGAGCCTTTGTTCCGAGTAAATTGAGCTCCTCGCCGAAAGAGGAAGCCCGCCTTCTTTGATCCATCGTCGCAGCGACTCAAAACACGCAAATAGAGTCTGCAGCTGCTTCGTATTGCTGCCTTTCTGAGGGAAATCGCGAGCATCAGGGGAAAAGGACCATGCCAACTGCCTATTCGATCAGAACCGCTCGATACAATTTCCCGATTTAAGAAAAAAAATTCAAATTATTTGGAAAGTCAAATGGGTTATAGTATAATTAAATTAGGCTGAGTCAAGTCAAGTTGGCTAAAACCGGGTTAGATTCGAGTTTAAATCGATTCGAATCAACTCGGGCTCGAGCCGACGCAGCGAAATTAATCGTACGAAATTGGGCTGAATTAGATTAAAAAAAAAGGCTAAGATCGGATTAAGCTCGAGTCCGAATTTGGCTCGATTTGAGTTGATTCGGGCTCGAGCCGGCTCAACAAAATTAATCGAATGGGATTGGATTTAGAATAATTATTAATTTAAACCGAATCGGACACGGTGCGACCAAAACAAAATAACTGAGTCTAATCGAACACATTCGAGTCTGATCCAGCTCGAGTCGAGTTGATTCGAGCTCAAATTGGGCTCGACGGGGTTCGATTAGATCGGTCGAAAGTGCCCGAGCATGCTCGAGCCAAAAACGAGGTCAACATGTATTATTCTATGGATCATTTAGATGCATTTGATGAAAATACTAACATACTTTGTCATTTAGAGTTTTAAATTAGTCAATTTATGATGAAAAAGAAAGTATCATTATAAAACTAATGTTATCACATCTTCAATATCCCTTTAGAATCTTATGCATCTCTTGAAGACAACTTTCCTCACCTTTTATCCTACCCTGCATACAATGGTTTTAAATGTAGTTACTAGTGATTAATGAAGTAGAACAATTTGGATGAATAGTGAACTTGTATCCTTATTATTACATATATTTTTCTACAGGTTTCCAAGCATGGGACATGAACCATCACATGCAATTTATGACCTTTTGATGGTGTATATGAAGGAGTTTATTGCTCATTTAGTAATTTATGGGATATTATAAGGATTATGAACTAAATTAGATAGCCTAAAAATAAGATTTCTTTAATGCCTCATTGTAGAGCAGAAGTTGTTGTAAAAATGAGTATAACTAGCCTTCCCCACTCTCTGATGTCTAATTGTAAAGTTGAAGTTGTTGTAAAAGTGAGTATAACTAGCCTTCCTCGCTAGTTTGGTACTATGGCTTTGCCCTTCTACAAGCACTATGCTAGTGAACTCTTATGATGTTATAGTTCACTAATTAATTTGTACTTAATTTATCGATGAAGATCTATTCTTCTTAAACTATTGCATTTATGATAATCCTTTTTTTATATAAATTTTATATATCAAAGCAGGGGTGTCAAAATCTGACACGACCCGAAACATGACCCAAACCCGACCTGAAAAATTCTGGGTTCTGATCAACTTGTTTATCATACAGATCAGGTTCTAGTTTGTAATTCTAACACATTATTAAAATTGGGTCGATCCGGAAACCCAAAACAACCCCGGATTGACCCGTTTATTGCCGGTCACGCGTCAGCGTGAGTCGTTATGTCACTTGATTTAGCATTGTGAGTCATTGCATTACTCGTGTCAGGTTAAGTTTCATCGCGTAACCCGATGACCCGCATACATGACTATGTATTATTTTCCATCACATCGATGTCGAGGACTCGAGTCCGAGCTACCGCCGGTGACTGGTCGAGTTCGACTGTCCGAGCTGCCGCTGTTGAGTGCCGCTGTCCAGTAGTGCAGATGCCACTATTCGTTCTGCCATAGATGGCTCCAGTGATTTCTAGCCCTCGCGGGTTGGGTCGGGTCAACCTGATAACTCGCACGAGACGGGTCTGGGTTGACAATCTTGACCCATTAGGAAAACCGGGTCTGATTAGTGTCAACCTGTTTACGGTCAAGTCAAGTTGAGTTCGACCACAACCTGACCCATTGACCTGAATTGACATCCCTATCTCAAAATCCTTTACTCAAGGAAATGAGCTTACTCATAAAAAAAGTACAAATATTAATGCATGTTTTTGTTGGATCCAACCAAATGAAAATAATCCTTCTCCAAATTTTCATTTTCAGTTATAGCTTGTTGATCATCACTAGCTTAGTCTTGATGCACCACCTATGATAGTACATTATAATTGTTAATCAAATTCATCATTAATGGTGACCGCCATTAATTTTCATTGTAAATTAATAATTAACAAACCAATAAGCATATGCCAAGGCAAGTTATTCTATGCCTATACTCCATTTAATCAAACTTTGATTACACAAGAAATTATAAATTTGCAAAAGTTGCAACACTCCTAATCAAGACTCGAAGTATACAATTTGGCCATTTTCAAAACAAAAATCTTATTTGAAAATTTTACAAGAAAATCCATTAGTGAAAAATGCGACATTATAATCAAAAGTTAAAGAATAACAATATTGTTTTCATACTGACAAATAATGACATTTCTGAGTATAGCAAATAAATGTTTTCATGGTTTGAATTGAATGAATCCAAAGGAATATGATAGACTGATGTAATTCAATATTCTCTCAGTAACATAAAAAAAAAAACAAGGTAAAGCACAAAATGCTAAATGTTGTAAGTTGATTGCTAGGTTGATAAATACTAGACTATAGGAAAGAAGACTAGATCAATCAAGGAAACAAGCCTCTTTCTGACAAATTTTTTCTATAAATTTCAATCTATTTGATAATTTCTACAAACAAGGCTATCAAATTTAAATATTTCTATTAAATTTAAAAGGGCTACACAAAGCAAGTTAAATTGTTTAACTCAAATCATATTTGGGCAAGCTCCCATGCTAACAAGCCTACTAAATTAATTAAAATTAAGTTTAATCAAAATTTATATATATTCACTTTGATTTACTTGAGATTTCAAAGAGGAATGCGATAATTAACCATGAGAATTTGCACTTGTAAGTTTCTAACTATGGCATAAAAGATTGAAAATAATATTCATATTAATTTTCAAATAAAACTAATAAAATTTAAAGATATTTATAAAAATTTATAAACTAATTAGCACATAAAAACTAATTTGCATAATTTTAAAATAATCATGATTAACAACATATTAAGACACCCTAATATTGTTTTTCTTAGGATGTTATTCAAGATCATAAAAACAAACATGCCATATTCTATGAAAATACTATTCAAATTACACCCTAAGTTTTCCCTTATATTATTCCCTTTTTATACTATAATAAGATAAAGAAAAAGTAATTCCCACTACAAATAAATAAATATGAAAAAAGAAAAATTCATTTCCTCCTTTCCATCTTACAATAAAACTTCATTAAAAAAATTAATTTAAATATTAACACCAAGCTGCCCCGGGCAACGGGCCATTGCCCATTAGTTTGACTGGTTACTGAAAAAATTATCATCAAGATATGTCTGAGTAAAGATGAATCAAGATGTGCTTTGAAATCATTGGACTTATTTTCAGATAAATATAATATATAAAATTTTTATATTATATTTATCTCAAAATAGATCTAAGAATTTCAAATCTCATCTTGACCATAATATCCTAACTTTTTTTTTTTATAAGATATTTCAATACATTTAAGTGAGCTTCAATTTTTTTATATTTATATCAAAATTAATATTATATATTTTAAATTATATTAATTACATATAAATTTACAAAATTTGAAGCTCCACTTAAAAAAAAAAAATCAAAATAGCTTCATACACTCCATTTCCGTCTAACCCTCCGCCTCCGGCTCGGCGTTCAAATCGATGCGCACGGCCTCCTTCTCGACGGGCAACGCTTTGCCACTCGAAATCTCATTACCCGTCACCGCCGCCTCCTCGAAATCCTCCAACATGAACGTTGGCCGCCACCTCCCCAACCCTTCCTTCCCCTCTACCGCGGTCCGGTCACCGGTAAGCCGCCCACCGCAACCGGTGGCATCGCGAATACGATGAAGGATCTCGCAGAATTCCTTCACCTCGTCCTCCAAAACCGCCCTTTCCTCGCTCCTCGGCCGTGTTCGTCTCGTCGACTCTCCGTTCCCGTCACAGACGTTTCCCCGACGTTTTTTCTTCTGGTTTTCTGTCTCCATCCTATTGTGCTGCTTTGTCACGGCGCATTCCGTTTCTTTTTATAGGTGGGAGAAAACGGTGACGGATTCGATGCGATCATCGTTTGTTTTGATGACGTTGCCGTTTAAATGATGACATCATAGCACTGACGTCAAAAGTGGGCATCCATCTGACGCTAACAAAAAAAAAAGAAGAGTTAGACTTTGTTTGTTTGAGGGTTTTTTTGTCTTTTCCGTTTCCAAAAAAAGGAGGAAGGAATTTTTTTTTTGTATTGTTTGGTTCGTCAAATCACGTTCTCAATAACTCCTTTTTTTCATTTTTCTGCAGTTTTGAGAAAGCTTTTTATATATGCTTCTCCGTTAGAAAACTTCATTTTCTAAACTAATATTTTTTAAAACTGTCTTTTACAAAAGCATTAAAAAAACAAACGAAGCCTTATTGGTCGTGTGGTGTGTGAGTCACTTTGATTTATGCTTTTTATTTTTCTTCTTACAATGTTCTTATAATGTTACGATGTATATATATGCGGTCAGTATCGCCAAAGTTAAAATAGGGCTAAAATTTTTTAATTTATTTTAAAATAAATACTATTTTTTAATTTATTTTAAAATAAATACTATTTTTAAATAATTAATATCATATTTTGCTTAAAGCAAATTTATGGATTTTAAATCTAGTATGATCATTTTAGTGATAATATTTAAATATATATTTTAAATTTGATAAAAGTTTTTTTAATTAATTTTGACAATAATTTTTGAAATTTTTTGTGATTTAAATTGATTGGGTGATAATTCTCAAAATAAATAATGTATTTTCTCTAATATTGGCCACTGATGGTCAAAGATGGTAGTTGCTAGTGACCAATGCTAGCCACTCGTTGCGGTCGATGGTGATGACTAGAGGGGCAAGCCATAGGCTACTGGATGGTGGTTAGCGATATCTAGAGGTGACAGTTAGAGGTGCTAGCTAGAAGTGGTGGTAAATGTTTTTAAAAACACTTAAAATATCTAAAGTTAATTTAAATATTAAAAAAAAAAATTCTGTTTATAAAAAAAAATACACTAAAAAAGAATATTTTAAAAATTAAAGGAAAAAAAGGATCCCAACCAGATATTTAGTATCTTGATAATAAGAGAAATTTTTTGCTAAATCTATTTTTTTTAAATATCAATTTTTATGTGATCATCTTAATTGGGTATGAATCTCAATTTATATTTAAATTAAAAACTTCTTAGAACAAATTGAGAACCACTTATATTTAAATTAAAAACTTCTTAAAATAAATTGAGAACCATTTGAACTCTGATTTTAGCAAAGTTATACTCAAAATAGAAGTCTTGATGAGAAACTCATTGACTCTAAATCTGATCCAATCCAAGTCAAAATAAACCCATATCAAGAGCTCGAAGCATAGTTAAAAACTTCAAAATTTTAATTGTAGGAATAAATGAAATCAAAATTTGGCATGCTTTTATTCACATCGAGCATCGCAACGAGACAAATCCAACATGCCCAGAATTGTTTAATTTTGATATTAAAGTACTTAAATGCTAAATGAATGCTCTATAATCAAGAGAATTAATATGAACTGTTCGTAGAGTTATAAATTTCTTTTTCATATTTATGGGGTTTCACACTCTAGAAAATCTATAAATAGTTATCTCACTATGCATCAAGGAGAATCATGGCTAAAGACTCCAGAGAGAACCACTACAATTAGATGATAGCCCAACTGCAATCGTTGGATTATTGTTTCATCTCCGTCACCCGACCTTCACTAAATGACTGTCTCCATTAGACCACTATTGGATCATCATTGTCAGACCATTGCCTAACCACCACTATCGAATTGTTGTTGCTTGATCATAGTCACACACGTTAATGTCATATGATATATATTTATATATCAATAATATCAATGTATGCATGTATTAATATAGGATTTAGCAATGTATGACATCCAGTTTTAATGTGGTGTTTCCATCCTTTCATATATTATCTATCATATATATATCCATATATTAAATGATATCTTATCTTCCATTTTTTATTTATCATTTATTTTCGTAGGTGGCTTTTAATAATTATTTAATAACGGTCATCCTCTACCTGTTGGTGTAATTCGATCAATCAATTATAAGCTACAAACGGGATAACACCACAAACCATTTTTAAAGGAAAGCTCGTTGGCCCACTCTCCAACAAAGGGTATTATATTTTAACAATCAACCCATATTAATTAATGTGTTAGCGGTCAACCTTCCTTTCTTACATGTAAATATTGCATTCTTTATGTAACAATAATATCATTTCATCTATAAATATAATGAAGTATGAAATACAGGAAAATACATAAAATATCTAATATTTTTAGAAATTAGTAAATATCATTTTACCTAGTGAAATTCATAAATATTCCAGTCAAATTGCTTATATTGACGAAATCTATAACATATCAAAAGTTATGCAATGAAAATTCACTTAAATGAGAGATATAAGTATTTTATCACTTTTAGGAGAGAGGAAATACACGAAACTCTGAATCATTAAAAACAAGTGTAGAGTAAATGTTACTTACTACGAGTAGAACAACTTTTTCCAACAGAAATGATGGACATAAAAGCCCTGAAAGTCCCCTTTCTTTTTTTGCTCTCCTCTCATCTTCTTCCTTCTCTTCCCCTTCCTTCCTGAGCAAGCCAAGCAAAATGGAGAAAGGATAAGGTGGTGGTGGCTTAATGCTTAGAATTTAGAAAAAAAAATTATATAAATACTATTAGTGGCTTAGCACCATAGCACTCAGATTTGGTGTTGCAGCGCTGCATATTAAATTTATAATTACTATATAACAGATGCTTCAATGCTGCAACATTGATTTCTAATGATGCGGTATTCTCAAACCTAGCATCGTAATGCTATAAAATACAACGCTGAAGCGCTCCAGTTCAAACAAAAATTTAAATTTTTTATTTTAAATAATTTTTCATATTTTAAGTTGTTACAACAATTATGGTCAAACCCGAAATATTCAAGTTAAAGAATACTCAAAAAAAGATGTCACCTTGGACTTAGGTAAGATTCTTCATAATTATTTTCAGGAGCTCATAGCATGAAAACTATTACGTAGCTTTTATTTTCCTTGAATTGCCTCACAATAATAATATATTATTACTTTTGATGCGGACTAGAATATACGCAGCGGTAGAGTAAAAATATAACGTCTTAACAATATACGTATATCCAGCACACCAACAGATAATTAAGGGAGAGAAACACCAGAAACTTTTTTACATGGAAAACCCGAAAAGGGAAAAACCACGGGGCCTGGCCCTGATGAGAAATTTCCACTATATCAGGATTGGTTACAACGTTTGATTCGCTCCTTTACTTGGAGATGCTAGAATCACAGTAAGTTATAACAGATAAAAAATCTGATGATGATTAATGGATCGACCAAAATAAGGCAGTGGTTGGGATAAGCTTCAGCGTCGGTTAGAAGAGAACTCAGGCGGTGATTGACAGAAAAATAGGCGATGGTCGGCAGGAACTTTGACAGTAGTCAGCAAGAAACTCGGTGGCAGTCGACAGTAAAAACTGCGGTGGTTGGCAGGAACCCCGGCGATGGTCGACAGGAAAACCGGCGGTGGTCGGCAGGAAACCCGACAATGGTCGACAGGGAAACCGGCGGTGGTCGGCAGGAAACCCGACAATGGTCGACAGGAACCCCGGTGGTGGTCGGCAAGAACTCCGGCGGTGGTCGGTGGCAAGAGAGCTCCCAAATTCCTCCCTTCTCTTCTTCTCCTTTCTCTTCACTTGAGCCCTCTTGTGAAGAATGAGGGCTCTATTTATAGTTTTTCTGGAGTGGCATGGCTTGTAAATAGGTGTGAGATCAAGGGCGAATCGGGAGTGGTTTGAATGGACGGTTGATATTGAATCTCTTGATCGTGGACCGTTCGTTGGATATTTGAAGGCTTTGATGATGTCGGAATTTGGTGATCTTGGGCTCGTTGGATTCGTCTCGTCGAGACGTTCGATTCAAGTATAAGCTCGTGAAAATCAGAGACCGTTTGGTAACTCAAATTATGGTTTGAATCTCCCAATAGCGCTTTGGGTCTTTGATTCAGACTCATTTGGGCTCGGATTGGGTTGAGTTTGGTGTCATTGGGTTCGTGTTTCCGAGACGCTCAGTTTGACTATAAGCTTGCTGAAATTGGAGTCCATATGCTCCTGAATTTAATCTTTGAAGTTTCCAACTCAATTTTGCTTCAAGATTTGTGCATGATCAAGATAATTTTCTTATGATGTATCAGTTGCCCCCCTATTTTCAGATGCCGAAGGTTATAAAGTCCGAAAATATATATTTATATATTCTCGTGAATGTTTGTCCGCATAAGTAGCAAAGAATGACAAATATTTGATTAGTTTATGTGAATTTACATATTATTTATAAATTGTCCATCAACTTTGCTATATAAGATTTAAAAAACAAAGTTATTATTTAAACTTTGTGAAATTCTATTTTTATTTTTTTGCATGATATTAATAATTGTATGATTAAATTACGTATAAAATATACTATATCAAATATCTGTTGACATTTAAATCAATATGTATATGATTTAAAATGTAATAATAAAATAAACGTATATTAGGCTTGCTAGTTAAAATAATTTCCAGCCAATGAAACATAATTTATACCGATATATCTTTATTACTTAAAAGATATATTTTTGACAATAAATTGAGAAGTTTAATTGCTTCATTAAACATTTAATATTTAATTAATATCAATTATATTTTAATTGAAATCTTTCATAATGCGATATAGTAGTTAATGGTGGAGATCCGGCTTAAAATTACTTATAATTTTATAAACTATTGCAGCCTTAGTATAACCTATCCATTATCACATATTATACGATTTGGTTTGGCAACGTACCAATGAATTATTTGAGGTCAGTTTTACTTATCATAATTTGCTATTAAATGATAACAGTTATAAATTTAATTTGGCCTTCCGCCTCCACCTTTGGATAAATTGAAAATTTTATTATTAAATGTGTAACATAATTATAGTATATTTTTGACTTTTTAAATCCCCAAATAATAATAAGAATTATGATATGACTATTTGAATTCTTATATCTATTTATGAGGATAATGAATTCTTATCTCTTAAAATTCTTATTATTATTTAATGAAAACTTTTCATCTCCCTTTCATGCAACTATAAATACCCCCTTAAGGGTAAGGAGAAAATCACAATCTCTTGTGTCATTCCAAGCCCTCCTTTTGGATTGATAGCTCGGAGATTGTCAGCGGCGATCAAAGCCTTACTCTCTTGTGCCGGTCCAAGCATTCCTCTGGATTGGTAGCTCGGGGAGTGTAGGTAGCGATCAAAGCGAACATTGGTGGCGAACATAGCCAAGCTCTCTTGTGCCGGTCCAAAATTTTCTTTGGATTGGTAGCTCGGGGAGTTTTGGCATTTGTTAGTCTTTTTCAAATTTGGAGATAAATATGGCCGACAATCCCATATTTAACAATCAACGAAGATCCTTGGATATCGCATCAAAAAGGCCTCCTTCCAAAAATCTGGAGAATACTTCTGGTAATAATATTTTGATTTTCTTTGCACAAGAGTTTTGATATCTTATCAAAAACTAAATTTCTTTAGGTGGAGGATTGACGGATGCCTCGAGAATTATTCATTCTGCTAATGATGGTGATAGGAGGAGATCTGATGATGTCGCATCCATCATCATGTCCGATAGCTTAGCAGCAATTCGCAAGAAATTTCACGTGCCGAATGATGTGTTAATTATTGCTCCAAAGAAGACCGATAGGGCACATGCTCCTCCACAAGGATTTGTAGCAGTATATGAGATGACGCTACGTGCTGGTTTGAGGTTTCCTCCAGCACCCGAGTTACTCAAAATTTTCAAAGCATGTGGTGTTGCATTACCACAATTTTTATGTAGAGCAATGACAATTATAATGGGCTTGATAGTATTTTTTAGGGAACGTAAAGCAACACTAACCGTAGAATATTTATCCAAAATGTGTAAATTTACAAGTGATTCTTATGGTCGGATTTCTTGTCGAGCCAATAAGAAATGGTTGGATTTTGTAACGAGGGACCCTTCAAAGAATTGGTGTAACTCATTCTTTTTTGTGAAGAATGAGTGGGGCCTTCCTGAAAAATGGGATAAATTGAAAGAGTTACCAAGCTCTTTACATGTAGGAGAGGAAGATATTTTGAGAATTTTGAATTTTCCTGATACGGAAAGTCTTCAACAGGAACTACGTTATATTAGTCGATGTGTGACAGAGGAATCTCTTTTTAAAGTTGGCCTTTCCATTCAGGCAGGAAGATCCCATGCAATTCGGTTGAAAAATCTGAGAAGGTTCGTGAAATAACTTCTACCGCTCTTAAGCGTCCAGCAAGCCAACCTTCAGAAAGTCAAAGAGTAACTGACTCTTTCCACCTAAAGAAGAGGAAAATAAATGATAAAGCGATCCCACCGAGAGATGATGTGGGAAGTAAGGAAGCTGCACGTCTCCCGACCATTGATGCAATTTCTCTTGATTCGGATATTGAAACTCGATCCTCAAGAATACATATACCAGAAGATGTATTGAAGCATACTTGTAGTGGGCGACGTCATGCCAACGAAATCGTGAGTAATTTCAATCTCTTTCCTTTTTTATATTTGCCCAATCATCACTTTTTTTTTTTTAGCATAATTAAATTTCTTATTGCAGATGATTCAAAAGATGGATATGGAATCTCGATTTGAATCAATTTTGGATAATTGGAATGATGAATTTGTAAAAGTTAAATATTTACAAGGAGAATATAAACGAAGATTGGATGCAAAGATTAAAGAAATATCATCCTTGGAGAGCCAATTGACAGAATGTAGAACTGAATTAGCAACAATATCCACATCTCTCTCTTTTCAAAATCGAGAAGCTGACCTTTCTCGCCACGAGTTGATTGAGGCTCATGCAGAAATTAACTAACAAAAAGAAGCTTTGAAAATACTTGCATTAGAGAAGAAAGCTCTTGAGAAAGAGAATAAGAAGTTACAAGATCATCTTCAACAAAAAGAAACGATCACTTTGGATATTGAAGCCACATCATTGAAGGCCATTGAGGAATTCAAGAAGTCTGCAATTTATCATCAAGAGATTCAAAGTCGTGCTCAAGAGGCTTATGAAAAATTATTCGATATTGAAGTAAAGGATCTGGAGCGTCAGAATCTCGAAGAAGGCTTTATTCGTGGTTTCCTGAAAGGTGTTCGGTTGGTTAACCGTAAGACTGGGGTTGATATTGAAGGGCTTAACCCAAGTCAAGCATCTGAGGATTCTTCTCCAGACTCGAGCGATGAAGATATTGAAAGTGAACTAGAAAAGGTTCTTTTCAGCGATGATGATGATATTGCATAAGATGTTTATTACTAGTTGTATTTCATCTATTTTCTTAGAGATTTTTATATATCCATTTTGTGTTTGGAGATATATCCTTATATTTATTGGATTAAAGAAATGTTGAACTTTCTTAGTAATTTATGTTTTTTATCGATAGAAAGATTTTTTTATGGAGTTAACTTATTTATGAGAATTGAAAGACATCAATCCCTTTTGGATTGTTCTTATCTATCCAAGGTTGTGTTGTCAAAAGACTGCTTGATGACATTAATCTTGGTGGGAGAAGTTGGATCGAATCCCTTAGGAATGATCATAAAAATTTAGAAGTGATGATATACATCCTCTCAGGATGCCAAACCTATCCAAAGTTGTGTTGTCAAAGCATTGCTTGATGACATTAACTTGTGTGGATGAGGTTGGATTGAATCCCCCTGGGATTGATCGTCAAAATTTGAAAATGATGATATATATCCTCTTAGGATATTAAACATATCCAAAGTTGTGTTGTCAAAGCATCGCTTAATGACATTAACTTGCGTGGATGAGGTTGGATCGAATCCCCCTGGGATTGATCGTCAGAATTTGAAAATGATGATATATATCCTCTTAGGATATTAAACCTATCCAAAGTTGTGTTGTCAAAGCATCGCTTAATGACATTAACTTGTGTGGATGAGGTTGGATCGAATCCCCCTGGGATTCATCGTCTGTGGATTGAGATACAACGAATATTGTGTTTTTCTCAAATCAATGTTATGCTTAATGTTTTATTTTAGGACCACTTATATTCTTTTGTTTAAAGAAGATGTCATAAATGATAATGATCAAGCAAAGTTTTACTATATAAAACACAGTACAAAATTTCATGATGGAAATAGAAAGGCTACATAATAGTTCAATTTGAAAATAGTTTTACTGATAATATTTGCGGAGATTTCCAATATTCCAAGTACGGGGCAGCATTTTTCCGTCGCCATCTTTTAACTTGAATGTTCCAGGTTTGACCATGGATGCCACCATATAAGGGCCTTCCCATAATGGTGATATCTTGTTACGTTGGGGGCCCTTTCCAGCTGCTTCAAGACTTCTCAGAACTAGGTCTCCAACTGAGATGCATCGGGGTTTCACCTTTCGATTGTAGTGGCGAGCTATTCGTTGATGATATGCCACAATTTTAAGGGATGCCATGTCTCTTGTCTCGGGAAGAAAATCCAAATTGTCTCGGAGTTTTTCTTCGTTATTGTTAAAGTTGAAAGTCTGAATCCTGAGGCTTGGGACTCCAATATTAACCGGGATTATTGCTTCCGTGCCAAAGCAGAGGTTATATGGAGTTTCTCCTGTTGGAGTTCTAGCAGTAGTGCGATAAGCCCAAAGAACATTTGGGAGCTCATCAGCCCATTGCCCCCCAGTCTTCTCAAGACGTGTTTTTAGTCCTTTAAGTATAGTCCGATTTGTAACCTCCGTCTGTCCATTTGCTTGAGGATGAGCCACAGCTGTATGCACCAGCTGTATATGGAGGTCTTTGCAAAATGCTGTAAAGATTTTTCCAGTGAATTGGGTTCCATTGTCAGTGATGATTTTTGCCGGAATACCAAAACGACAAATAATATTCTTCCATACAAATTGTTTTACATTTGCTTCTGTAATTTTTGCAAGAGCTTCGGCCTCCACCCACTTGGTGAAGTAGTCCACTGCCAAGATGATAAATTTTCGCTGTCCGGTGGCTATTGGAAATTGTCCCATTATATCAATTCCCCATTGGGCGAAAGGCCAAGGGCTCTGAAATGACGAAAGTTCAGTGGCTGGTAAATGTGTGAGATTGGAGTGTAATTGACAATTATTACACTTCTGAGTGAACTCCAGTGCATCCTGCTTTATTGTCGGCCAGTAGAATCCTTGTCTTAGGATTTTGTTGGCCAATGCTCTTCCTCCAAGATGTTCCTTGCATATACCTGAATGAACTTCTCGTAATGCATAATCGGCCTCTTAAGGCGGAAGGCATTTAAGATATGGTCCGCTGAAGGCTCGTTTATATAATTCTCCACCAATGATAGTAAAGTTAGCTGCTTGCCTTCGGAGTCGTATTGCACTTGTTGGATCTTCAGGTAGCACTCCTTCTTGTAGGAAAGATAATATAGGATCAATCCAAGAAAGCTCCTTTGGCTTGTCGATTGATTGTATAACCCATGGTCCTTCGATGCTAGGAAAGTGTACTTCTTCGATATATTTTCTCTTGAAAAGATCACCGTTTAGTGATGTGGCGAGTTTCGAAAGAGTATCTGCACGAGTGTTTTGTTCCCGAGGTATATGAATAATTTCAAATTTCTCTATGTGGTTGAGAAGCGACTTCACCATATCATAATATCGTGCTAATTGTTGATTTTGAGCCTCAAATTCTCCTCTTACTTGAGAGACTACAAGTTGCGAGTCAGAATGTACTATTAAATTTTGCACTTCACATTCTATAGCTAGCCTCAGTCCGGCAATAAGAGCTTCATACTCAGCGACATTATTAGTTGCAGGAAATTTTAGACGCAGTCCATATTCAATAGTGGTATGATGAGGAGAGATTAACAAAATTCCAGCCCCAGCCCCAGAGCTTCCAGAAGCTCCATCAACATATAATGTCCAACAAGGAGAAGAGAAAAGCTGGATTGGTGCTTCATCGGAGATCAAAACAGTACATTCGACCACAAAATCTGCCAAGACTTGTGATTTGATATCTAGTCTAGGTAAGAAGTGGATGTCAAACTCTCCCAGTTCTATTGACCATTTAATTAACCTTCCTGAAGCTTCGGGTTTTTGAAGGATACTCCGTAACGGAAGATTTGTGTAAACCCCAATTGTATGAGCTTGAAAATATGGCCTTAATTTTCTAGCAGAAAATACTAACGCCAAAGCTATTTTGTCGGCTAATGGGTAGCGCCCTTCAATCTCAGAAAGAATTTTACTAACATAGTATACTGGTCGTTGAATAGTATTTTCTTCTCAGACTAACACTGAGCTTATGGCATTTAAAGAGACAGCCAGATATAAATATAACCTTTCTCCTTGAATTGGTTTTGACAGAAGAGGGGGCGAAGCCAAATAAGTTCGAAGTTGTTCAAAAGCTGCTTGACATTCATCTGTCCATTGAAATCCTTTATTTCGGGCATTTCTTAGTATTTTGAAGAAAGACAAATATTTATCTCCTGAACGGGCCAAGAAACGAGATAAGGCAGCTATTCTTCCATTGAGACGTTGAACTTCTTTTATATTCTTTGGGGGCACCATATCTCTCAAAGCTTTGATTTTTTCAGGGTTAGCTTCTATACCTCTATGAGTAACCATGAATCCCAAGAATTTTCCAGATGTGACTCCAAAAGCACATTTTGTAGGGTTGAGTCGTATATTGTAATGTCGAAGGAGGCTAAAGCATTGCTCCAGATCAAAAATATGTTTTGTCCTTTCAAGAGTTTTAACCAACATATCATCTATATATACCTCCATTGAATGATCTATGAGGTCTTTAAAAACTTTATTCATGAGGCGTTGATAAGTCGCCCCAGCATTCTTGAGCCCAAAAGGCATGACCTTATAGCAATATAGCCCCTTATCAGTTTGAAAAGCAGTTGCTTCCTCATCTGCAGGATCCATTCTTATCTGATTATATCCAGAGTATGCATCCATGAAACTTAACATTTGATGTCCAGACGTTGCATCAACTAATTGATCAATACGAGGAAGCGGGAAACTATCCTTTGGGCAAGTCTTATTGAGATCTGTGTAATCTACGCACATCCTCCATGCCCCACTTGCTTTTTTAACCATTACGACATTTGCAAGCCAAGTTGGATAATATACTTCTCTTATGAATTCAGCTTTCAAAAGTTTATCTACTTCTTGTTCTATAGCTTTTTGGCGATCTGATGCAAAATTTCTCTTCTTTTGGATGATTGGTTTATACGTAGGATTTATCCTGAGAGAATGCATAATAATATGTGGGTGCATTCCAGGCATATCTGCCGAACTCCATGCAAAAATATCTTGATTTGTTCGCAAAAAATCTGTATATTGTATCTTTTCTTCATCAGAAAGTAAAGACCCGATCTGCACCGTTCTGAGTGGATCTTCTTCTGATATACGGACACAAATTAAATCCTCTACTGGGGAAGCTCTATAAAGGACATCTTCATTTTGTAGATCAAAATTTTCAATGCTTAAAGTACTAGATGGGCGAGGTTGAGCTTGTCTGAGATAGCAAGATTGTGCCTCCTGTTGATTTCCTCTCACTTCTCCAATCCCTGCTGGAGTTGGGAATTTCATCTTCAGATGAGGCACTGAAGCGATAGCTTTAAAAATTGATTGCAAAGGTCGCCCAAAGATAGCATTATATGCTGATTCTGACTTAACCACAATAAATTGAACTGAATGAGTAACTTGTCGAGGAAATTCCCCCATTGTGACAGGGAGCGTAATTGTTCCTTCTACTCCTACTGGACGATTATCAAATCCATACAATGGTCCAGCAGCAGGTTGAAGCTTCTCTCTAGCCAACCCCATACTAAGAAAAGTTGAGTAAAATAGGACATCAACAGAACTCCCATTATCGATTAAGATTCTTTTAACATTATAACATGGATCTCCAATACCAGCATTAATGACAAGTGGGTCTTGGTGCGGAGTATGAATCCCTTCTAAGTCAGAATCTCCAAATGTGATGGAGTGATCAAATCGTGCCTTCTTTAGAGTCGGTTCCTCTGGGCTGGTGAGTAAGACTTGAGAGGATATTAAGGGCCCCCCTGCAATAGTTTCAATTTCTCCAACTATCTGACGATTTGTATGTTGTTGCCTTTGCTGTTGATGATGTTGCTGTTGGTTCTGCCCCCCAGTAGGATTAGCCTCATTTTGAACAGGTGGATTTTGAGTGAATTGACGAAGATATCCCTGTTGAATTAGCCTTTCAATTTCTTCCTTCAATTGTCTACATGCTTCAGTTGTATGTCCGCGGCTTCGATGAAAGTGACAATAATAATCTTGATTTCCAGAATTTGGTTTTAGCGGTTGGGGCCATTTAACAGTTTGCTCATGTTGTATAGCCATAAGAATATTAACACGAGTTGTATTCAACGGAGTGTACTCCTTCTTTGGCCTGTAATCCCGATTTTGCTGAGGGGGCCGTGGTGGAAGATCTTGATTCCTCTTTTGAGACTTTTGGGCTCCAACTCCAGCTTCATGCCCATTCTTTCTCTTATTAGAAGGCTGTTCAAATTGTTTTCGATGAGCATTGATAGCCTCATCAGCAGTAATTTGAGCTTCAACTCTGTGAATTAAGTCAGCATAAGAATGAACTGTTTCTCTCATTAATGCAGAGTAAAAAGGTCCGGGGCGCAACCCTCCAAGAAAAACACCTCGTAGTAATTCAGGATCAACGCCTGGGATTTGTCGAGCTTCAGAAGAAAATCTTTGAAAATATTCTTTCAAAGATTCTCCTTCATTTTGACGGATTCCAGAGAGATGTGATGAGTCTTTAATAATTCTTCTATTAGCAACAAACTGTTCGACAAAGAGTTTTGCGAGATGAACAAAACTATGGATTGTATTTCTAGGGAGAGCATAGAACCAAGTGCGAGCTTGACCCTTTAGGGTCGCAGGAAAAACTTGACAAAGAAGCGCATCAGAAGCTCGTTGTATATGCATAATTGTTCGATAATGATCAATGTGTTCATAAAGATCAGATGACCCATCATATGCATCAATGTTTGGTAGCTTGAACCCTGTTGGAATAGGGTGTATAAGAATTTCATATGTTAGAGGAGAAGATTCTTGAAAGCTTCGTTGTATATTGAAATGATTCCTTTCCCGTATTGGGAATTCTTCTTGGACCAGTCGTCGTAATTCATCTCTTATGACATCGCGAGGAGTATCTAGAGCAGGTTGAAGATTTTGCATCTGATGGGCTCTAGGTGCAGGATGTGTTGAACTAGCAGCATCATCTATTTCAGGATTATATTGCGGAGGAGGAGCATGAGTTTGATGAACATTTTCAAATTGCCGGTCCATATTATTTTGTTGGCGACGATGGAGAGGAGGTTCATCATTTTGAGACGGCATCCTTTGCTGGCCTACCTCCTCCAATATTTCGAGGATCCTTGCCTGTTGTTCCTCCATCTTACGAATTCGATTTTCCAAGGAAGAAGGCCCTTCCCTCTGATAATTACTACGTCCATGATTGCCAGATGGGAATCTAGTTCGATGCGTATTTGAGCGAGATAATCTATTGCTAGTATTGCTTCGATCAGCCATTGAAGAAATATTGGGAAAGCTTTCCCACAGACGGCGCCAAACTGATGCAGACTAGAATATACGCAGCGGTAGAGTAAAAATATAACGTCTTAACAATATACGTATATCCATCACACCAACAGATAATTAAGGGAGAGAAACACCAGAAACTTTTTTACGTGGAAAACCCGAAAAGGGAAAAACCACGGGGCCTGGCCCAGATGAGAAATTTCCACTATATCAGGATTGGTTACAACGTTTGATTCGCTCCTTTACTTGGAGATGCTAAAATCACAGTAAGTTATAACAGAAAAAAATCTGATGATGATTAATGGATCGACCAAAATAAGGCAATGGTTGGGATAAGCTTCAGCGTCGGTTAGAAGAGAACTCAGGCGGTGATTGGCAGAAAAACAGGCGATGGTCGGCATGAACTTTGACAGTAGTCAGCAGGAAACTCGGTGGCAGTCGACAGTAAAAACTGCGGTGGTTGGCAGGAACCCCGGCGATGGTCGACAAAAAACCGGCGGTGGTCGGCAGGAAACCCGACAATGGTCGACAGGGAAACCGGCGGTGGTCGGCAGGAAACCCGACAATGGTCGACAGGAACCCCGGTGGTGGTCGGCAAGAACTCCGGCGGTGGTCGGTGGCAAGAGAGCTCCCAAATTCCTCCCTTCTCTTCTTCTCCTTTCTCTTCACTTGAGCCCTCTTGTGAAGAATGAGGGCTCTATTTATAGTTTTTCTGGAGTGGCATGGCTTGTAAATAGGTGTGAGATCAAGGGCGAATCGGGAGTGGTTTGAATGGACGGTTGATATTGAATCTCTTGATCGTGGACCGTTCGTTGGACATTTGAAGGCTTTGATGATGTCGGAATTTGGTGATCTTGGGCTCGTTGGATTTGTCTCGTTGAGACGTTCGATTCAAGTATAAGCTCGTGAAAATCGGAGACCGTTTGGTAACTCAAATTATGGTTTGAATCTCCCAACAGCGCTTTGGGTCTTTGATTCAGACTCATTTGGGCTCGGATTGGGTTGAGTTTGGTGTCATTGGGTTCGTGTTTCCGAGACGCTCAGTTTGACTATAAGCTTGCTGAAATTGGAGTCCATATGCTCCTAAATTTAATCTTTGAAGTTTCCAACTCAATTTTGCTTCAAGATTTGTGCATGATCAAGATAATTTTCTTATGATGTATCAACTTTAATTAGAATAATAAATCATAGTTTTTTTTTTCTTAAAATGTTTATGATTGGTATACTCTTCTTTGAACATGGTTACAGTACCTATGACTTCAAAGAAAGGTCTAAGAAAGAGAAACATTTGCCCCTAATTCTAGAAAAATGTAATTATCATTGCATCTCAATCATAGGATGATCAATCCTAGGGGAACTTATTTCAACCCCTTTCACACTTGTTAATATTATCAAGCAATGCTGACAAATAAATCCAAATAGATCAAATATCATTAGTGATTTTTTTAAACACTTCTATACATATTAATATTTTGGAGTAACACTATGACAAATAACCTTGGATAAATTAATCATCCATGATGAATTTCTGAGAGTGGCATACCCTGTAAATATTGTGAAGATTTGAGGCAGATTTAAAGTGCTCCATAGGACAACCTATACTGATCCCCTCGATCATAAAATAGTTTTCAAGCAGTTTTATGCCCAAATGATGTTAGAATTAAGCTATCTTATGCTCATTTGATTCGTCTCGTCGAGTCGCTCGATTCAACTATAAGCATGTTATATTTGGATATTGTTTGTCCATCCAAATTAGGCCTTTGAACCTTCCAAATAAGCTTTGGAGCCCTGTTTTAGAGCCAGGCTCGGATTGGACCGATTTTAGTGTCGTTGGGTTCGTCTCTTCGAGACGTAATTTAACTATAAGTTTGCTGATATTGGAATTCAAATATACCTTGAGATTTGCGCATGATCAAGACAGTTTTGAGTGACATATCAAGTCCTACCACACATATTAGGCTTAATGCTTTTGGGTCACCATGCTTCGACCCAATCAATTTCAATACACATATTTATGTCGCCTATTGGTTAGTTCTGCCTTCTTTGCTCATCTATCTAAGTGTCATATATTTGATTTTACTTCTTAATAAGTTGAATTAATCCATAAAGTCACCACAACCAACTTGCATTCTAATTGATCATTATATGACTCCAACATGGTCCCAATAAGGCACATGTTAAATTTGAGTTCTCCATGGCTGCTTCATATTTCATCAAGCATAGATCAAAACGTTTATACAAACGTGATTTGAGCCCTTAAGGTCAAGCATAAGGTTTGCAATGGTCAGTTTCCCTTAGCTTGAATCTATTTGTGTTGATTCAGCTTGGCGTAATATCAGCTTGGATAACCCCTTAAGGGCACAAGACACTTAAGGGAAACATACTAAGGGGTGTTAAAATTGGGTTGCGGGTCGGGTTTGGGTCTAACCCAGAACTGACTCGATATTATTTGACCCGACCCAAACCCGACCCATTTCTAAAACGGGCTAATTATAACCCGGAATTGCTGCGTCAGATTTCATGTCGTGTCTTATATTGACACCCCTACATACTATGACATTAGATAAGACACATTGAGCTTAACTATGCTCAATGGCTAGTATGTGTTTACTTCAACTTAGGTCTTGGTTATGCTATTATAGGTTTTGTTAGCCATCTAGGCTCTAGTTATGCTATAAGGATCATTCTTAGATAGGGTAATTAAAACATGGCCTAGGATTCAACTAACCAATTTTTGTTAAGGGTTCAAATTAGTTCATTTAGGCAACATCGGACCAACTTAGGCTAAACTAGTTTAACATGTTAGGTCAATAGATAAGCTAAATAGGTAGCTTTGGTGAGTCCAAGGTTTTGCTAGAGATTGATTGAACCTTTTGACACTAATAAACTGAGTTGGGTTCACTTAGGATTAGCCTGAGGTCAAAATAATCACTAGGTAAGATCACATGAGCCAATTTGTTCAAGCAAATGTGATACAATTCTTTCAGGTTTTTAATACTGAGCTCTATGGTCACATGAGCCAAGTTTATCTAATGGGTCAACAAGGCCCAATATGGGCAAGGATTCCCCTCAGGTATGCTAAGACCACCTTGGTCAAGCTCTGGGTTACGTAGAGTTGAATGCTTAAAGATACCAAGATTTTTTTAAGTTAGAGTTGGTGCGTCCAATGGCATGTTATATTAAGAAGGCAATGAGTTGTCATAGAGCTTAATTAATCTCGAACTTGTAACCATGCATTTAAGCTAGGGACGACTAGGGTTGGATTACCCTTAGGTCAAAAGTTGGGTCAACATGGAGGTAGAATATTTTTACCAACTCTAGGGGATGCAAAAGGGAGAAAGTTTTGAAACTTTAGACTACCAAGCAAGGTTGAAGGCGAATAAAAATAGTATAGCAGTATCTATAATGAATAGGACCTAAGCCCAAATAGACAGCTGATCAAAGATCAATCAACATGAGTTGAAAACTTAAGAGTACACTTTTGTCATAGCTATGGAGGATACAAGATAATTTAAAAGAGAGAGATCTATAGATTGAGTTATCAAAATCACATATATATTTTTTTATCTTTAAGGAAAATTTTGGTACATTCATTTGTGAGAAAATAAAATATCTCTCTGATAAAATAAATTAAATCTAAAATTTTATTCAAATAAAGAAAGAAAAGGAAAGAGAGGAGGATTTTTTTTTTTAAATAATTTTAAAAATAAAATATATTTTATTTAGATATGAAAAATAATTTGCTTTATTTATACTTTGAATATTCTCTTTCGATTGAATATGTATAGTCGGATATTGACTGGCTCGAGAGACAGACTGATATCCTTCTGTTGATTCTAAAGAAAGAGAACAAACAATTCGCTTTCCTAATCAGGTATGACATAGGGAGTATACAAATCACCCGAAAGGGCGATCAGTATCTTTCCTATTTACCTAATTAGATTAGTGAATTGTCGATTCATCCCTAAAATCAAGCATACAGAAGATATTTGATTTACCTATGAAAGTAAATCGAATATCTATATATATATTTCTTGATTGTAAGGAATGGATCTAAACAAAAGTATATATAAAGCAAGGTTTTCTTATTAAAAATAAGACTTTTTATTTTCTCACCCGATTCGCTTTATTTATATTTAGGATATATTTCTCCCGATTAAACCTACATAGTCGGGTATTATACTGCCCCAAAGAACAGACTAATATCCTCCTATTGATTTTAAGGGGAGAAGCAGTACAATTCATTCTCCTAATCAGGTGTAGTACAGGGAATGTTCAAATCATCCTGAAGGGATGACGAGTACATTCTCTAATCGACCTGATTAGATTAATGAATTGTAAGTTTATTTCTATAATTAAATATATAAGATATTTGATTTGTTAGTGAAAACAAATCAACTATCTATATATTCCTTAATTATAGAAATAACTCCTAAATGTGAAGAAAGTCTAATCTACTTCCACAGATCTTTCCCCTACCTCAGAAAAGAACTTAGGCAGGGTTTAGATTTTCTTGGGATTTAGACTCCCTACAGGGGAAAGCCCCTATAGTTAATTACATCTCCTAAGAGAATACTCTCGATTTAAATGAAGACTAAATAATTTCCAAAATTATATATATTTGATTAAACATTTAGGCATAATTAAATTTTCACGATCAGGCTTTAGATTATAGAATTGTTATTTGACTTTAGAAGGATTTAGAATTGATTAGAAGGAGGAATGTGCAGAGAGAAGTGTATACGATCTGGACTTACCACATACCTAGAGTGGGCTGCCAGCTAACAATCTTAATCACAATAATTTGTCGATGATGCAAGAGTTAAGATGGGTCTATCCTAGAAATCAAGGAATGACTAAAGAATCTAAAACAAATGCAGGATAATATGCTTACAAAAATAAAAAATCTACTCGTATGCTGATGATGCATGAAACAGTTGTATATAAAAGAGCTGATTTTATTAATATTGAATTTATCAGTTACATTCCAGAATTTACAGTAAAGTAAAGGTGGCCAGGCCCCACCAACAACAAACCTGGGTTTTAAGCCTATAAGAAAGTAGAATTAAATATAACTGCTTATGGTCTTCAGGCTCCGAGTCTTCTATGGAATTCCAAAAAGGAACATCCTCCTGATAGAGGATATTATTTTTTGGAGCCCCATTTGTATGTATATAAGCAGTTATTTTTAATTCTTTTACAGACTCCAGACGCTGTACAGACTCAATCTATATATAACAATTCTAGAAAAATAAAGCTTTATATTTTTATTTATATCAGTACATCAAATCCTAAGAACATTCTATTATTGCAGTAATAAAAAGGACATAAAATAGAGCAGTTATATAATGATGCATGTCATGAGTGCGTTTTGTATAGTTATAAATGCAGGAAAGTAAAGACAGAAAAGTAAAGTACACGGCCCTCACTTTATTCACTCCGCGCTCTGGTGTACAGATAGAAAGGTAGATATGCATGCTTATGCAGTACAGAAAGGTAAGCAATCACACATAGGTTCCCTCTAGGCAAGACACCCGCAAACAAACCACAACAAACCACCGGCCTAGCCTAGGCTAAAGTTGGTAGTCCTAGCAAGCATCTAAGTGTGTGAAAGAGGTCGTGTGACTTGGATAGATCCTAATGGGTTTATTTGTTTGAATTACATATATTATTAGGATTGATTTATTACAGGCCAAGGGAATTTGATTAAAGTTTAAGTAAAGTGTATTCGGATTATTAATTCCACTTTTAAATGTTAAAGTTATTTAATTTAATTATAAAGAATTTATAGATTGATAATTTCCTAAGTGCATGAAATTATCAATTTATAAATCCTATGATTTTTAAAATAAACACCCATCTTATATGGAAGATAGGTATTCATCTGAGAGTCCCTAAAGTTTTATTAGAGAGAGAGAAATGGACCTTATGAATGCAATACCACATGCCCTCCCGAAGGAATCTAGCACGTCGTATAAGGTCGGTAGTTTATTATTTTTGTTTGGAGATCTCCAAATCCAAATGGGTTAGTGCCTTCTTAGAAGGAGTCAAGCACAATCCATAGGAGATCTTTTGGTTATTTAGATGTATTAAGGGTCTTTTGAAATCAAAATGCCTAAAGCCCTCCAAAAGGAATCAAACTTTAGGCATAAAAGACCTTAATTTATTTAATCTAAATTAATTATCAAATTTGATTGATTAAGATGAATCTTAACCAATCAGATTACCAAACTAATTTAGTTTAAATAAATTAGAATTTAATTTAATAATAAATGGATTTTATTATAATATTTAGAAGATTTATCAAAATTTTAAATGGATTAATTAAAAGAATTATCGATTAATGAATTATTAATGAGTTTTAAATGATAAAATGATTTACAATTAGGATTAACATATTTCTGGTTTTATTTGATTTTAAAAAGGTTTATTATAAATTTTTAGTATTTATTGAAATTTTAATAGATTTTAGTATATTTATTCCATTAAGATTCAATTAAGAGTTAATTAAGGATTGATTTAAGGTTTAATTTAAGTTTAATGAGATTTGAGTTTTGATTTTGATTTTAAATGATTGTAAGTTTTGTTTTCTAGTTGATTAGAATTGGTTGAAAATTGATTTAGATTTTTGTAAGTTTTATATGATTTATTGGGTTTGTTAAAATAAACATAAAAGGTCCTTAATCTACTAGTTGTTTTGTGATCAATTAATGTCAAATCAGGATGTATTTAATCAAGGGATTGTAACACTAGTTTTCTATGTTTGAATTACATTCCAAAAGGAATGGTATGTAGTTCACCTAGATTGTTCTAAGTTTGCTAAGACACAACTTTAATTGTTGTCCTTAATGTCACTAGGTTATAGGATTGAAATCAGTGTCTATCTAACCCTTGGACACTAGTTATAAGCATACCAAAACAAATCATGAACAAAATAGAAGTGATCCTAATATTATATGGAATGATTTTTACAATAAATTATTTTAATCATAGGTTATGTGATAACCTATGAGTTTAAACAATTAATTGTAAAGGAATAGACATATGAAATTAGATTAGAGTTATTTAGGAATATATATATATATATATATATATATATCCTAATTAAGACCAATCAAATTTCCTTATATGATCATGTGTAATTTATTAATTATTTAAGCTAGATTGACATGATTTTGAAAATAAATTTTAACTAAATTACACATGATCAATATCTAAAATCTATTCTTAGTGAAATGGGAGATTTACACTGATTCCATAGAGTTCTAAATGCAATGATGGAATGATTATATAATTCCAAAATGAGATTTTAAATATTTGATCCAAACAATAGGTCAAACATTTGAAAATTCATATTAGAAATTATATAGTTGAGCTCTAAAATTTCCCCAAAAATCAGAGAGCATACATACTGGACCTCAGATATCAAGCCATTTAACCTTTGATTTAACTATATATTTAAATAAAATCTAATTAAAAGGAATTAAGGTAAATTTTAGTGTTTAAAATATAAGTTTTAAATAGTGAAATTAAGCTCTGGTTTTATTTTTATAAAATAGGAAATTTAATTCCGAGAAAAACGAGTGGTTGTGGGAAAAAATTGGCTTAGTATTTTTTTTTCTATGATTTTTACAAGTTCTGATATTAAATATAATTAAAATAAACCCTTAAAACGGGATTTACACGTGGCGGAGGGTGATTGGGCCACGCGAACGACGGCGGTCAGCCATGTGGATCACTTAAATGAGTCAGCGCCTTTCCCACACCGTCCGATTCTGCGGTTCTGATCCGACGGACGGGATCAAATTCCATTGTTTAATCTCGGTTAAGAGATCGGATGGCTGAAAGAGGCTCCGCGATTTGAAATGGATGAACCAGATCGCGCCGTATGAAGACGGATCTTCCAGCGGTTCATGCGTATCAAATCTAAAGGAACAAATGATTAAATCTCGTCCGTTGAAATCAAATAGATGAGATCAACGGTAGTGATTTCATCTTCCTCACTTTACCACCGCAAACCCTAGTCTTAGGTTTTGCTTTAATCATGTTCTATGATCAGTTAAATGGCATTATACATGAGATCTAGATGACAGTAGTTGAGATGAATTTTGGGGAACGATTTTTAGAGCTCTATATGATTTCCTACATGATCTATTTAAGAACCTAGATAAAACCTATGGTTTAGGATTTCTTACCGAAAGATGGATTGATTTGGTTGATTTAATAACGGTTGAATTTGTAGATTAACCATGTGTTGATTCCTTGCAAGCTTCGAGCTCAAACGTTGCTTCTCCCAGGAGTTGGTATGATTTGGATGGAGGTGACCTCGGATCCTTGCTCCTCTCGTCGCCGGTGAGCTCCAATCAATGAGAAAAGGTCGGAATAAGGTTTAGAAGAGCTCCAGGAAGCAGAACAAAATGCAAGGAGCTCAGGGGAGTGGATGGAATTGGAGATAGCTTAGAATGAGTCCATCCATGCCTCCTTGCCTTATTCTTCTGTTGGAGCCAAAAGCAACGGCTAGGATGCATCAGAGGGGATTCTGGGATGATTGACACATGTATCAGGCCGTTAGGAGGCAGAGGAGTGGAGTGTACTGGCTGGATGAGCTGGAAGTTTGTCCTCACATGGGAGGGGACCATCCGAGCTGGTTAGGCCATTTGAAACCGTGAAGATGCCTGGACTTGGTTGGGTTAATCTCCTGGAAGGTTCTAGAGTCGGTTCTATGGGCTGGATGGGCCTGATTCGGAGTGGGTGAGATCATTTGGTCGGATTGACCAAACAAGCTCACTTGAGCTCTTGGACAGGCTAGGGAGATGGCTAGAGCCTGGTTTGGGTTGAGTTAAGTCCAGAGATACTTCTGGAGTCAGGTTCATGGGCTGGGATGGCCTGGTTTGGGCTGACCAAAGTTTGGTGGCTCGGGTTGACCAAGGGAACTCATTTGAGCTCTTGGTTGACCCTTTGACCAGTCAACAAGGGTCAATCCAGCTGAGGTGGCATTTAGACCTTGGTTAGAGTTCATTCCAGTAGCTGAATGGGTTTGGTTAAATCTAAATGAGTTAAATTGATTGGGTTGGCTAAATGAAAGCTCTCTTGACCTCTTGTTGACTGTTTGACCAGTCAATAAGGGTCAAAAGCAATTGGGTTAGATTCCAGGTGCTCTGTAGAGTCATTTGGATTGAAGTATGGGTCTGGCCTCAAGCAAGGAGGTCAAGCTCCATAGATTTGACCATGGGAAGGGTTTGAAAGCTTCAGTTGACTGGTTTGACCATTCAACCTTAAGCAAAGTTGATAGGATAGAGTGATGGTGATGTTTAGGTATAGATTTGATGGAGTATGAGAAGTTTGGGAATGTGGGTTTAAAGTATAAGAAAAAGAGTCTTTATGTGATATGGTTTGACTGAAACTAGATTTAGTTGATTAAGTCAACTGGTGACTAGATTAAGATGACTGGTCAAGTCCCCTTCACTAAGAGAAATGTTGAGAAAGTTTGAATGATTGAGTATGAGATTGGTTGATTAAGATTTGACTTGATTAAGTAGATATAGGTGAGACTGAATGATTGATTGATTTATGGGTTTTATTTTTAGACTGGATGATTGATTTAGATTTGTTGAAGTGATTGACAGGTGAAAGGCTATTAACCACTAGATGTAGAATCAGGAGTGTAGGGTAGTACTTGGAGACCTCATACAAAAATAAGGTCAACATCATTTTTACTTATTTGTCATCATTATACTAAACTAACTTGAATCGCTTGGTTCAATCTTCTATAAAAACTTGTGGTTCTTAACAAATTAAGAAAAAATTTCTATTATCTATATGCATGTTTGTGTGATAACTATGCAATGCTTAGTTATTAGAAAGTGGGAAATGTTTGTAAAAAAATTTATAAAAAATTTTCTAACTGGATCGATGTCCTAATAATTAGGCATTATGTAGAAGTCTGTGATGAGATTATATTTTCTTATACTAATTTTATTGTACATACATTAAATGCAAGTGAATAAAAAATTTAAAATAAAAATTTATATAATGAATATTTTAATTATATTTTACTTAATAAAAATTATTATTTTTATTTCTATAATTAATTTTAATTATTAATAATATTAGGAAAATTTTATATATTTTTGTTAAAATAATATTAGCAAAATATCCATGCGCAAGAACAAGTTTAGACATTTTATTCACCAAATATGCAACACCAAACAAAGAAAAAATCAACCTAACTAAAAAAAAAGATTTGAGAAATGTTAAAAGCCCAAAAGCTCGTCGGCTTTAAATAAATTAATGAGGAGACATCAATAGCAATAACACTGAATGGAGGAATCGTCGAGCAATACATAGTTATAGAGATCTTAAGAACTCCAAAGAAACACCATAAATGCAATATAAGCTTATTAGTACAAAATAAAAATATGGTTTGATAAACATAATCAAAATGTACCAAATCATGACTATGAATATCTCCATCTCAACACTAATTTGAAGGACTTTAGGATGATATTGTCTTTGTCGACTTTATCTTCAAGAATCACACAAACTCGTCAGTCTGTTAGTACATGGTGCTCAACAAGCCCCTATATGACTCATGTGCTTGACATTTCACATTAAGAGATGTTCCAAGAATTGTAGATTTTGTCGCTACTTTAAGTAGAAGAAAATGAATTAACCAAAAAAGATGTTTCAAAAGCTAAATATGTTAACTTTAAAAAAAGCCACTGATTAAAAATGTTTGCAAAAGATTTCTCCTCATGTTGAATGCTAGAAATAGATACTAATAAATTGATCCTTGCTCTAAAATGCATATGCCAATTTAAATAAATTGGAAATAAGTTTGTTCTCGTTTAAGAAAAAATCTTCATATATTTTAGTATGAATTTATTGTATGCATCACTAATCTACGACATGATTAGTCATAAAAGAAAAGAATACATAGAAACATTTGTAATGCCTTACAATTAAAATCCTAATATTGAAGCAAATAAAATTCCTTCCACTGAGGGACCACAGCATGTGAGAAACAGAAGGCCGAGGTTATCAGCTTTACCTTCTTAAGACGAGTGAGAATTTCATGGCTTGATGCAACAAGTATGGAGCCCCTAGCCTACATGAAAAAGGAACTGAAAAATAAACTCAGAAGTTAGCAACAAAAGAAAGATAATTAAGTTTATAGTATGACCACTCCACCTGTTCAAGTGTAAAGAGATTAGAAAAAAATGAAAATTAGGGGATAATTAATTATTCAATAGAGTATTTGAGTGTCTTATTTATAAAAGTTTAAGATTAAGAGATATGCTCGAAATAAATTTAAAACTACATCCTTCATAAAAAGAACTAAACTACATTGACTATTTCAAAAATTTCCAAAAATCTTAAGTCTTGACGGAACCCATATGATAAGAACCAACTAAGTGTGTCACTTTGTTAGAGCTTAAGCAAAGAAAAATAATAAATAAAATTTAACTATCTTAAGACATGTGAGGATTGACAAAGCCAATTGTAGAACCAACCGACTAAATAATGCCTTAGACTATTCAATTTAGCCCTTCAACATATATGACATGCCAAACAAGAAAAAAATGATAAAAAAAATAGAGTAATTTTATTGTAGAAAACAAAAAACAATATTACTTCAAAAGTAAATTTCAATCTCAAATAAAATAGTATTCAAAATCCTTTATCTAATTTTGAAGTCGAAATAGTAGAGATCCTTTGAATCCAAAAGATTAGAGATCCAGAAATGAATTGCAAAACACTGAAAGGTCTAAAGGAAAAACATGTGAGAATAATTTTACCAATTATATATAATGGAGAAAATGCGATGATTAGGGTTTACTCTTTTGGCCAAACCGTTGTTTGTTGAGAGGTTTCAAACGGTTAATTTTATATCCCCAAGAGTAAAAAATGTTAGAAGTTCAGAAGACCAAGTGAAGAAACATTTTAGAAGTTGAAAGTATCGAAATAATTGGAGAAATAAACCTACGAGTCGAGCAAATGCTGATAAGAAGAAAGGTTAAAGAAGTTTAGGATATTTGGAGAGACAAACCCCGAAGATGGAGAGCGGAGGAAGTTAGGGTAATAACACCACATGACAAAATCGAAGTAGTGGAGCAGCAATAAAATACAAAAAAAAAAAAAAAAACAGCTGCTATCCATATAAAACTACCCAACCAATCTCTAGTCTGCAAGTGTAAAGTGATAATAACTGACACATATAAAGCCTGACTTCTTTATGATATATATACATGAACAGTGATGTAAGATGCAAGTTAATTTTCTTTGAGTAAAAGCTAGCTTTTACACTTTATCTCTAGGAATGAATTCACAATGAAAATGCATTCTCATTATCTACAGGTTATTACCTGCAGACTTCTATTTTCATTGTATCTGAGCCCTTTTAGCCTAATGACATAGTTCACAGATGGAACCATCAACAACTTCTCACCTTAATAATTTCGAAACTCAACTTGCTTCCACCGACCACCAAATACCCTTCTCCCTCAAATTTGTCTTTCCAATATAAAAAACCTTGTTCCCCTTCCCCTCTTAACAGATAACTATTATACATGGCATTCCCAAATCTTAAAACTCTTTAGAGCAAATGACTTTGTTTCATATCTTGATGGATCTACTTCATCCCCTCCTCATCTTCACACCGGTGAAGATGGAATTTCTACAATTAACCCAGCCTACAATCAATGGCTTCTTGTAGACCAAAACTTAGCCGCTACTCTTTGTTCCACCATTACTGCCTCAATACTCCCCTACATTCTGCACCTAGAATTTAGCTGTGATACATGGTTTACTATAGATCCAGGGTGATTCACCTTAAAAATTAGCTCCATAACATTTCTATGTCCAATATGACCATGTCTCAGTATATCACTGACATTAAAACACTTGTCGACCACATAGCCACTTCTGGTTCCTCAGTCTACGTTGAGGATATTATCCTATATGCCCTCAATGGCTTATCTTCATAATATCAAGCCTTCAAATCCTCAATTCCCACCAAACTTCATCCACTAAGCCTAGATGATCTATACTCCTTACTTATAAGTGAGGAAATTAACCTTTCAACTGAATCTACTAGATACACCTCTCTAGCAGTACAGTTAATACTCAGCCCGTGGTCGCAACTATAGAGACATAGGACGTTCTCAGTCATCCACGCCATGTCCTAATAACCAAACTCAAGAGAGACGTCCCAATACCTCCCTGGCCGCCTATCAAATATGTGGTAAACTGGGTCATTCAGCATCCAAATGCTGGCATAGGATGAACCCTGACTACATCTCTTACTCCCGTCGCCTACACTGTAGTTTATGCCACTAATGAACCAGACACCTCCGACTGGTTTCTCGACTCAGGGGCTTCGTCTCACCTCACCTCCACTTGGACAATGTCTTAGATCCCAAACCATAACGTGGTTCAGACCATATCATAATTAGCAATGAAAATACGATGCCAATCGCTCATTCTAGTTGCAACCTCCTTCCAACGCCTTCACGTAAGTTACAACTTTCATCTCTCATACACGTTATGTATCTATCTCACAACCTATTGTCAATTTATAACTTAATCCATGATAACATTCTCTCAATTTTATTTGATTCACACGGCTTCTCACTCAAGGATCTGAATACAAATCACATCACCTTCGAGGACCCTACTGTAATGGACTATATCCACTCCAACCACTCACATTAACCATAGCTCTCATAACATCGAAGGACTCCACTCTTCGTTGGCATCATTGGCTTGGCCATCCACACCAGCAAACAATAACAACAATCTCCAAGACAAATAAATAACTTGATATCCCTCTTATAAAGTCTCTATGTTCTCATTGTATGGCAGCAGAAAGCCACAAACTTCCATTCTCTAAGTCTTCTACTAGTGTGTATCACCCCCTACAGGTAGTTCACTTAGATGTTTGGGGTTCAGCCCCTATTTCCTTTGTTTAATGCTATCTTTATATAGTTGTCTTCATAGATTTTTTTTTCCAGATTTACATGGATTTTTCTATGAAGTCCAAAACTGAAGTATTATTACATTTTACAAATTTCAAAAATCTGAGTGAAACTCAATTTTCCTATAAACTCAAAATTTTTCAAACAGATGGTGGTACATAATACACAAATTATAACTTCCAAAGTTTCCTCCAAGCCCATGGCATTCGTCATCAAATGAGTTGCCCCTATGCCTCGGAGAAACATGGACTCACATAACAAAAACACCACCACCTCATTGAAACCAAAAGAACACTTTGCAAGTAGCTTCACTTCACATTAACCTATGGTTGGAAGCCCTCTTAATTATAACTACCTACCTAATGAACCACATGCCCTCTCCCACCACTAATCACAAATCCCTCTTTCAAATACTTTTCAACCAAAAACCATCCTATTCATACCTCAAAATGTTTGACTGTGCATGCTACCCACTACTTCCCACCCACCAACACCACAAACTTGAACCCAAAGCAGCGCTATGCACCTTTCTTGGCTATTCTGACAAGCAAAAAGGCTACAAATGTCTCAACTACTCCTCAAGAAAACTTATTATATCTAGATATGTCAATTTTGATGAAACCAGGTTCCCATATGCTAGGTCTACCACAACCTCTCCTTCACTAACATCTCCAAATACATACCAACCTCACATACTAATTCCCACTTCCCTCACTTTCCCTCAACTCACTAGTTCGCAAACAACCCAAGTTATCTCACCTGAATAACCTTAGCCACAAAACACAGACCACCTCCCTTCCCCTATACATTCAGACCCTCATATACCTCCCATTCAACCAACCTCACCAATCTAACCCACACCGCCCAGGCCAACCCATCCCCTAATGTTAACCCACTCTCTAACTGGTTCACTCAAACCCAAACAACTTCTAACCCTCACTCATTACCTTCAATCAATCCTCGATCCCACTTCATTCATAGAAGCCATTAAACATACCCATTGGCACAAATCTATATCCAAAGAATCCTAGCCTTACAATGCCAAGGTACCTCGAAGCTTGTACCCCTCCCACCCACCAAAATATCCTAGGTAGTCGATGGACCTATCGTACAAAATTTAATTTAGATGTCTTCATAGCTCACTTCAAATCTCGCTTAGTAGCTCAAGGCCACCGTCAATAATACGACCTCAACTACCTTGAAACCTTCAGCACAGTAGCCAAACTACCTTCCATAAGAGTCCTTCTAACCATAGTCTTCACCAACAACTGGTCCATCAAATAGATCTATATCAACAATGCTTTTCTCCACATTCAATTAAACCAAACATTCTACATGGACTAACACCGTGGGTTCAAAGACAAGCAATTTACTAACCATGTTTACCTTTTACAAAAATCCATTTACGACTTTAAATAACCCCCACGATAGTGGTTCACCACCTTCTCTAATCACCTCCTCAACAATGGATTCTCTCAAAGCAAAGCTGATACGTCCTTATTCACATGCCGCAAACACTCCACTCATATATACCTACTCATTTACGTTGATGATATACTCATCACATCTAATGAACCTCAAGCCATAACAGAACTCCTCACCAACCTTCAATAAAAAAATTAGGAGATCCAGCCAACTTTCTTGGAATTCAAATCACCACCATCCCCACATTCCAATTTCTCTCTTAATCCATTTATCTACAATTCATCCTAAACTCATCCGGCATGCTCCACTGTAAACCCATCTCCACTCCTTGTCAACTCAAATCTATCATACACATCGAAACTCCACTACTTGCAACTGAAATAACACTACATACGAATAATAGGATCGTTACAGTATTTAATGATCACTCACCCATATATTTGTTTCTCTGTAAATCAGCTTAGCCAATATATGTAGTACCCCTATGATTCCCATACTCAACTCCTCAAACGATTGCTTCGGTATCTCCAGGGCACACAGAATTTTGGTCTTTGCATTCAGCCAGGACCTCTGCTACTTACCTCTTACTGCAATGCTGACTGGGCCACCGATCTAGTTACCAGACGCTTTATAATAGGCTATTGCACCTTTCTAGGTCCAAACATAATCTCTTGAAAAATTAAAAAGTAGCATACTATCGCTCGCTCCTCCACCAAAGCTGAATACAGAACTCTCACTACACCCACTGCTGAGGTAATCTGGCTTCGTCGATCACTTCAGGATTTCAACATATCGGTCTTCACACCAACTGACATCTCATGTGACAACATCTCCGCAACCGCTCTAGCAAATAATCCAGTTTTTTACGCCCGTACCAAGCACATCAAAATGGATCATCATTTTATCGGTGATCACATCAACACCAATACATTCGAGTTCTCCCAATCAGCTCTCAAGATCAAATTGCCAATATCTTCAGCAAACCTCTCTCAATAGTTCAGTTTCAACAAATATGCCCCAAACTAACGACTCAACAAACACCATTAGTTTGATAGGGGGTAATAACATCACATGGCAAAATCGAAGTAGTGGAGCAACAAGCAAATACAAAACAAACACCTACTATCTATATAAAACTACCCAATCAAATCTTAGCCTACAAGTGTAAAGTGATAAAAAATGACATATGTAAAGTCAGTCTTCTTTATGCTATGTATACATGAACAGTGATATAAGATGCAAGTTAATTTTCTTTGAGTAAAAACATTCTTATCACCTGCAGACTTCTATTTTAGTATGGCAAGCCGAAGACGACGTGAATCCTCAACAAATGACGGTTCTCAAACGTTCATAATTTTGACGGAGGGTAAGGAAACATTAATAGGATAAACGAAACAAAAGAAACATAGATTTACGTTAAATGTAACTAATGGGGAATATTTTAAGAAGGATCAACATTTACGGCATAATTAGCAAAAGAAATGTAAAAAACTTTTAATTTAAAAAGGATCGTAAACGTAAAATATTTTGTGTTTTCCGTTAAAATACAATTATAATTTACGTTTTAACAGAAAACGCAAATAGAGAAATTGGATTTTATTTATAACATGCAAGATATTTTTAAGTTTCCTGTAAGATATATATTTATAAAATGTAAGATATTTTTGCATGAGTAAAATTTTTTTTTTTACTAATGTTATTTAAATTAAATTTGAAGAGAGTGAGAAAAGTGAACCAATTTTAACAGAAAATATAAATAATATATAGGTTATTAAAGTAAATTTAACTGTGATTTTTAATTTAACATTTTTTTCTTATAACCTAGTGGTAACCGAATAATAATAATAATAATAGTTATATCATCAAAAAATTATTTTGATCGAACACGAATCTCGAGGAAAATATCAAGTTGGAAACTACAAAAATTAAATCTGGGATTATTTGAACACTGATTTCAGCAAACTTATAGTCGAACTGAGCGACTCGGAAATACGAACCCAACGATACCAAATTCAACTAAATCTGAGCCCAAAAGAGCCTTATTCGAAGAACCGAAGCGCTATTGGAAGGTTTAAACCACAGTTTGGATTACCAAATGATTTCAAAAAATGACATGCTTAAAATCGAATCGAGCGACTCGATGAGACGAATCCAACGAGCCTAAGATCTCCAAATTATGATATCATTAAGACCTTCAAATGTCTGAAGAACGGTCCACTATCAAGGGATTCAATATCGGTCGTCCATCCAAACCACTCTCAATTTACCCCCGATCTTCCTCCTATTTACTGGCCATGCCATCCTAAAAAAGCTATAAATAGTCCCTCATTTATCTAAAGGAAGGGGGTGGAAGAAGAAGAGGAGGAAAGAAGCTCCTCCTAGACCAACGCCGGAGTTCCACCTGACTTTCAAGTAACGCTGGAGTTCCTCCCAACTTTCAAGTGATGCCAGAGTTCTGCCTAAATTTCAAGTGACGCCGAAACTCCGTCCGATCTCTAAGTGACGTCAAAATTCTCTCCGATCTCCAAGTGACTCTACAGTTTTGCCCGAATACCATTTAACGTCGGAGTTCTCTCCGGCCGCCGACTGACGTTGGACTTCTACCCGATGCCGACCTCCGCTCGTCGCCAGATTTCTACATGACGTCGGACTTCTGCTTGTTGCATGATTTTCAACGGACATCTATCCGATGTTGTATTTCTATCCATTGATGGACTTCTATCTGACGACATCCTTCTGACATCCATCATCAGACAACAGTCCTTCCAACCTCCATCACCGTCTACTACGGTCCTTCCAACGTACATCGCCCATCAACTACAGTCCTTTCAACCAAACAAATATGTCAACAATAACTCTTTGTATACCCATAATGTACTTCATATAATGTACATCAAGCCAAGTCCTTCCCCCTAAGGAAGAAGCTCATTTGTAATCGACTGTAAATAATAGTGGATTCATTCAAATTGGGCTAGGCCCCATGGTTTTTCCCTCTTTTTAGGGGTTTTCCACATAAAAATCTTGGTGTCTCATAAATGCTACACCTTCTCTATTATCTGATTGCGTGTTGTATCTTCGTACAAAGTTAAGACGTTAAATTTTATATTTCTTTACCTCTGCGAATACTCCAGAATGCAACAGTTTGGCACCGTTTGTGGGAATATCATTCATGACTGGGGGAAACTGTTGCTCCAATCTCAAAAGTGTTTTATGTCAATATTTTGACATTAACCAGTTCTCCCTCAACTTTATGGAAATTAGATGTGGGCTGGGGGGCAACATTGACTGCAACAACATTCAATAATGTTCCTCCAATATTTTTAACTTCCAGGATGATATTTTGGAAAAAAAATATTATCATAAAGTTCTAGCAAATGAAAAGATTGCAAGCTTTATACAGTCCATTGCGGGACTTCTACTCATTGGGCAAGATCTTAATATTGACCTCAAAAAGGCAGTAACAATTTAAAGATAAACCATTCTTCACATTTGATTCGAGATTACACGCAGCGTTGCCCCCTCCCAATCAAGTCAAAATCGATCCCAGGGGGATTCGATTTGACCTCTTTCACACAAGTTAACATCATTGAGCAGGGCTCTGACATACAACCTTGGATAGGTCATACATCCTTTGTGAATTCTCTTGACCTCTTCCATATAGGTTAATATCAATGAGCAGGGCTCTGACATACAACCTTGGATAGGTCATACATCCTTGATGGATTCTCTCAACCTCTTTCATATATGTTAATATCATCGAGCAGGGCTCTGACATACAATCTCAAATAGGTCATACATCTTTGGTGGATTCTCTCGATATCTTCCACATAGTTAACATCATCAAGCAGGGCTCTAACATACAACTTTAGATAGGTCATACATCCTTGGTAGATTCTCGTGACCTCTCCATATAAGTTAACATCATCGAGTAGCACTATGACATATAAGATCACAAATCTTTGGTAGATTCTCTCGACCTCTCCATATAGGTTAATGTCATCGAGCAGGGCTCTGACATACAACCTTGAATATGTCATAAATCCTTAATGGATTATCTCGTCCTCGTTATATAGGTTAACGCCATCGAGAAGGACTTTGACATATAACCTCAGATAGATCATACATCCTTAGTGAATTCTCTTGACATCTCCATATAGCTTAACTTCATCGAGCGGCTCTCTGACATACAATATCATACATCCTTGGTGGATTCTCTCGACCTCTTCACATAGGTTAACATCATCGAGTAGGGCTCTAACATACAACCTCAGATTAGTCTTACATCATTGGTGGATTCTCTCGACCACTCCATATAGGTTAATATCATCAAGCAGAGCTCTGACCTACAACCTCTGATAGGTCATACATCCTTGGTGGATTCTCTCAACCTCTCCATATAAGTTAACATCATGGAGCAGCGCTCTGACATACAATGTCATACATCTTGGTGGATTATCTCTACCTCTCCACATAGGTTAACATCATCGGGTAGGCCTCTAACATATAACCTCGGATAGGTCATACATCCTTGGTGAATTCTCTCGACCTCTCCACATAGGTTAACATTATTGAGCAGAGCTCTATTATATAACCTCGGATAGGTCATACATCATTGGTAGATTCTCTTGACCTCTTCATATAGGTTAACTTTATTGAGCATTGCTCTAACATACAAAGTCATACATTCTTAGTGGTTTCTCTCGGCCTCTTCCACATATGTTAATGTCATCGAGCAGGGCACTGACATATAATCTTGGATAGGTCATATATTCTTGATGGATTCTCTTGACCTCTTTTATAGAGGTCAACATCATCAAGTAGTGCTTTGATTAAAAAATATTCTCTCTATAAAGATTTCATGAAAGCAACTAGTTGAAAAAACCATCACTCATATGAAGATTCTTAGCATTCTAACAAGCCTAAAAAAGTACATTATGTAATATATCAAAGCATGACTCAAAGATGTAATAATAATTTAGCTTCCTCCAAGGGACAAGTTTTGAACTTCGTATACAATATCAATGGAGTTGCATAAATTCAGATTTAGATGTACATTTATTCTCACTAGAAGTTGAAATTAAAAAGTACATTGACATCATTCTTACAAACTACTATCATCAAGCAATAAAAACTTTAAAATAGTCAAAAATCCTTAGTGGATTTAAGTGACTTCTTCTCTACCACACATAAGCATCTCCTGCAACTTCTTCTTCAAAGAAAAGACAACCTGATCATCATCAGGTCTCCACTCAGTTAATAGTGTTAATGTGTTACCAAAATATTGGCATATCACACTACTATGAACCCTTGACTCAGGGATATCTGATGTAAACACACTTCAATATAGATGCATATTTCCTTAGTAAAATGCCACTAGACATCCGCCATCATTGACCATTCATTTGATATCTGTCGGTGGTCTTTTACTTCATATCAGCCATCATCAGCTTCTCGCTTGATCATTATTAGCAGCACACCCTCCAAATCTCTCCTTTAGCTCTCCACTCAACTATTAACTGTCAATAGGCTTCAACTCGATCGTCCATCGCTGATAGACTTCTACTCGAACATCATCGAAATTCTTTCTAATTACTAACAACTTCTAGTTCTCCTCCCAAGTACTATTATAGCCAATTTTTCTTAAATTTCCCCTGCATACAAGCAATAATTAATCTTCTTCTATCAAGGGTTGTTTATTAAAAAAGATAATATCTCATCACAACTTCTTCTACACAAGAGAGAGGCACTGAAGCTTGATTGGAGAATGTTGTCTATCTTCTATAGTAGAATGCCTCTAATGTAAGAAGAAGAATGCAAGAAAAGAACAAGGAGAAAAAATCTCCTTCTAGATAAGAGAGGGGTACTAAAGTTTGATAGGAAAATGCCACCTATCTTCGATAGTGGAATGCCTCCAATGTAAGAAGAAGATTAGAGGGGAAGAAAATGAACGACTACCAAAATTCTAACTTCTACACAAGAAGATGGACACTGATTTTGCATAGGTAAAGTTACCTACGAAAAATAATGGAATGCCTCAACTGTAAGAAAGTTAAAACTAGGGAGGAGAAAGAAAAGAAACGGCTACAAAAAATCTAACTTTTACACCAGAAGAGAGGCACTAATTTTATGTAGGGAAAGCCACCTACAAAAAATAATGGAATGCCTTAACGGTAAGAAAGTTAGAAAAAGAAGGAAGAAAATGAGAATGATTAGAAATTCTAACTTCTACATAATGAGAGGGGCACTGATTTTGCATATGGAAAGTCACCAACGAAAAATAGTGGAAAACCTCAATAATAGAAAGTTAGAGGAAGAAAGGAGGAGAGGAGCAATTTTCCCCTTGCCTTAGGGGGAAATTTATAGGAGAAAAGGAGGGAGGAATATTCCTTGGGAATAAGAAGATTCTAAAAAGAAGCCAAGAATATTTAAAGGAATTTAAAAAAAAAAACATAGACCCCACATTATATATATATATACATATATATATATAAGAGAGGGGCGGTGACCCTCTAAAAAATAATAATAATAATAAAATCACTTGGGCCCCACAAAAAAATATTTATATAACTACAACCAGTAACCACCGGCTGCTGAACGCCAAACCGAGCGCCTAGAAGGGGTACGCCAGTTCGCATGCGGTGCGCATACTACCGCCACCGGCGGGCGGTGGCCGGCCGACAAGTTCGGATTCCTATGCTTATTCGGGCCTGATTTTTTGCCCAGGGTCCAAATCGAACATTCATGAGGTCCCCGAATAGGTTTCCCATCTTTTCAGACTAAATTTTGACACTTTCAGAGCTCAACGGGGCCTCTATGATTGAGTTTGAGCAAGTTTATTTTTTATGGAACACAATGTTTTGACATTCAATCTATTTGAATTGCATGACATATATTTTCGGACCCTATAAGCTTTGACGTCTAAAAATAGGGGGCAGCTATTATATCATAAAAAAATTATATATATCGGACACGAATCTCGAGGCAAAAATCAAGTTGGAAACTTCAAAAATTAAAATTGGGATCATCTGAACTCAGATTTTAGCAAACTTATAATCGAACTGAGCATCTCAGAAATACAAACCCAACGACACCAAATTTAACTCAATTTGAGCCCAAATGAGTCTAAATCGAAGACCCCAAGCGCAATTAGAAGACTCAAACCAAAATTTGAATTAGCAAACGGTTTCAAAACATGACATGCTTATAATCGAATCGAGCGAATCAACGAGATAAATCCAACGAGCCCAATATCGTCAAATTCCGATATCTTTAAGACCTTCAATGGTCTGACGAACGGTCCACGATCAAGGGATTCAATATCGATCGTCCATCCAAACCACTCCCAATTTACCCTCGATCTTCCTCCTATTTACTGGTCATGCCATCCTAAAAAAATAATAAATATCCCCTCATTTCTTTAAAGGAAGGGGGAGGAAGAAGAAGAGAGGAGAAGCTCCTCCTCGACCACCGTCGGAGTTCCTCCTGACTTTCAAGTGACGCCGGAGTTCCATCCAATTTTCAAGTGACACCAAAACTCCGCCCTATCTCCAAGTGACGCTGAAACTCCGCCCTATATCCAAGTGACGGAGAAATTCAGTCCAATTTGCCAAGTGACTCTGGAGTTTTGTCTGAATACCATCTAACGCCGAAGTTCTTCCCGGCCACCGACTAACGTGAGACTTCTACCTGATGCCGAACCTCTGCTCATCGTCAGATTTTAACCTGACGCCGGACTCCTGCCTGTTGTAGGATTTCACCGGACATCTATTATGCTGGATTTTTTCCATTGATGGACTTCTACCTAACGCCGTCCTTCTGACCTCCGTTATCAGACAACGATCCTTTCAACCTCTTTTGCCCGCCGACTACGGTCTTTCTGACTTACATCGCCCATCGACTACGGTCCTTCCAACCAAATGAACATATCAACAATGACTCTTTATATACCCATCATGTACTTCATATAATGTACATCAAGCCAAGACCTTCCCCCTATGGAAGGAGCTCATTTGTAATCGATTTCAAATAATAGTGGATTTATTCAAACTGGGCTAGGTCCCATGATTTTTCCCCCTTTGTAGGGGTTTTCCACATCTCATAAATGCTACACCCTCTCTCTTATCTGATTGTGTGCCGGATCTTCGTACAAAGTTAAAACGTTAAATTTTATATTTCTCTACCGACACGAATACTCCAGGACGCAATAATAATAATAATAATACTAATAATAATAATAATAATAATAATAATAATAATAATAATAATAATAATAATAATAATAGTAATAACAGTAATAATAGTATAAATTGTATATTGGAAATAATAATAATAATAATAATAATAATAATAATAATAATAATAATTTAACTTTGTTTTTAATGAGTTTTTTTTACTATGTTAACATCTTTAAGATTAAAATAATACTACTTTAACATAAATCATCTCTTCATTAATATTTAATTAAATTAATATTACTTAAATTTCAGCCGTAGTGAAAAGGCAAATTATTACGTCCGGTGACAGGACTTGGAGATACGTCAGAATATTAATAAAATATTATTTTAAATTAAGCGCATCAAAAGCACAGTTAAAGCACACCTAAAGCGCAGGCAAAACGCAGTTAAAAAAGCACAGTCAAAGCACACCTAAAGCATAGTTAAAACGCAGTCAAAAAGCGCAGGTGACGTGATAAGTTTTAATTGGATGTCCGGACCTATTTTTAGGTCCGGTCGCGGTGACCGGACCTAATAATTTGCCAACATGAAAAACGAAAAAAGAAAACATAATAATAATAATAATTGCGTTTTCCATTTAAAACGTAATTACGCAATATACAGTTATTACTTCTATCTTTTAATTCTATTAACCATCCTTCAAAAAATATGCCCAACGGACGGAGCGTTCAGAAAAATTCAAATTAACGCTCTTATTGGCTTCTGTAACTTGCAAAACCATTAATTTGATTTAACCTCTCTTTCTTTCATCTACGTTTTTTATTATTTTTCAATTAAAAAAAAAAGGTGTAAGGGGCATTAAATTGCATAAGGATTAATGTACACATAAAATTAAAATTAAAAAAAACAGTGGCAACAATACTATTTATATGTTTCAAAACTTTGTAGATATTAGATGAGCATACATATAATCACTAATTTTTCTAATCCAATTTTATTATTAAATTATATTATATCTATGAATGGTATATTGACTTTAATTAGAGGCCCATAAAATCATCACCTCTCAAGTTTTAAGATTAATTTGAAATAGTTTTTATAATTTCATCTAAATTTTTAATATTAAGATGAATAACATAGAAAATTACTGATGAAAAAAATTTAATTTATAATATTTAATTAAAATTATATTTTTTAATTAAGCTAAGCTTCATATGTCATCAACTATAGAGAGGAAATCCAAATTTATTACATGTTAAAGCATTACAACTGAAACATCAAGATAAGAATAACCTCAGCCTCTGACTTTTAAAAACTAATAACTTAACAATGAAGACTACTTAATATAAGCACTTTGAGAAGCAGCACCAAAGTCAAGTAGGCGTCATCCTCTTTATTCCAAATCAACTTCCTGCTTAAGGGCCGTCTCATTTGTACCTGTAATTTTATGAAGAAAAAAAATTATAAATTCATAGATTTTAGCATCAAAATATAAATAAAAGAAGGATTTTTTTTTTCTTAAAAAAGAGTTTTTTTTTTTCAAGAAATAATAAAAAGAAAAGTTACCGTTGAGGGAATTGGCACTGGGAGGATAGGGAGGGATAACCATTTTATTAAGATCGAAAAACATGATATCACACCATTCAAGAGCGACGAGTATGCAATTAAGCACAGAAACATCAGGCAACTCATGTCTGCAATACTCATGCACTTTCATGAAGCAAGTCTTCCCAATAACACATTCAGGGAAACACCAAAACCATTTAGGCCACGAAATTGTGAGCTTGGAAGATTCTGCCTCTCTTGGCAAGCTTGAAATCATGGCGAAGACCACCATTAGAAGGAGAGCAGAGGTCTTGGAGCTCAACTTAGCCATCTCAACTGCTGCTACTTTCTTATTACCTAGATTAGATTGGTAAGGAAGGAGATGAGATGGTGATGCCTTTCACCTTCATCTGAGTCTTTTTATATAGGATCAATACATTAATGGGGTATATTGATGACAGCAGCTTAAAAAACTTACTATTATAAATAAAAATCTGTTTTTTTTAATATATTTATGTAGGTTATTGATGGCAGGAGTTCAATAAAAAATTATTTGTAGAGAATATTAATGACAGGAGTTAAGAAAACAAGTCTTAACTCTTATTAATATTGATGACAGAAGTTAAGAGCTTCTTGATGACAGGAGTTAAAAAATATTATTAACTTCTTATTTTCCGACATCAATAAAAAAAAGTGAATTTTACATGCATACCACTATTATTTCTAACAATTTACATATTTAACACTTTAAAGTTTAATATTACTGTTATATCACCGATAACACATTTTTTACATCACTTCTACCACTCCGTTTAGGTCTGACCTCACAACGTTTTTCTCCCATCCTGTTTGTCGCGAACGTAAGAGGACGAATGTAAGAGAAAGTTAGGACGCGACACAAGTGGTTGAGGATTTCTGAGATCGCGAGAGGGGAGGAATGTGAAGTCTGTAGCTTGCTTTTGAGATCGTGAGAAGCTACGATGTTCATGCCCTTAGTTTTATTTTTTTTTTCAAAGCAGGGAAGCAGTTTTCAAAGCAGGGAAGCAATTTTTTTTGCTTGTTTACTTCCCTGCTTTCGGACCCTGCTTTCGGAGCATCCTTAAAACCAGCCGGACATGTTTGCTTCAGGTTTTGTAAAGGTTTCAATGTATAAATCTGATTTAGGTTTTGTAAAGGTTAAAACCTGCTCTGAATTAGTATAGTTCTCATCGGTTGTGAATCAGATTTAAACAAGAGCAAGCAATGTATAGTTCTCATCTGTTAAAACTTGCTCTGATTCAGGTTTTGCCGGACATGTTTGCTTGGAATGCTGCTTTGTAAATCTAATGTATAATTCTTATCAATTTTTCAGGTTTTATAAAGGTTTTAATGTGTTCTTCGAATTTACCAGTTGTGAAAAATCAGATGCAGCATTCAAAGGTTCACTGCAATTGCCACCTAAAATGTGTCGTGTTTACCTACCACCGAGGACCTAACAATGGAAGACAATTTTATATGTGCATTTATAATTAGACTGAGGAAGATTGCAGGTTCTTTAAATGGCTAGATGAGGAAGAACAAGAAGAGCCTGCTTATGTGACACTGTTCGAATTTAAGGCATGTGATGCAATGAATTCAAAGAAGCTTGACTTGATTTTTCGTATGATGAAAGTTTTTGTAGTGATGGTTTTTATCGACATTGCGGTCTGATTTTATTTAGGCTAGTGCTATGTTGTGTTGGAGCATATGTAGTGTTCAACCTTACATGGTTTTGTGGAATGCCAAGAAAAATATGATGTTTTTTTTAGAAATGATGTATTTTACCTTCTATTGTATGGAACAAAAATTTGTATTTTTTTTGTGGAATGCCAAGAAAAATATTTGGGGCATTGGAGTTATTGTTTTGTTTTCTTTCTTGTGTTATAAAAGTCAAAACTTGAGTAAACTGTTCATTGTTACATGTTTATAAGCTGAGATAACAAGCTGGATTTCAAAGTTTAATGGTGGACAATGCTTTGGAGGAAACTGTGTAGAACAGAAAACCTCCATGCAATTCATCCGAAAAGCTCCAGCCGTATTTTCAGTTCTGCAACAGGGGAGAAATTGATTTACTTCACAGAAATGAAAACTATTAGCAGGTTGGAACTTCTAATCGTCACCTTAAATTTGCATAATCCACATAACAGGATAGCAGAGCAAGGTTTGAGAAAACAATATCTACATAGATATCTAAGGTTCAAATCTATGCAAACAAAGAAAAAAAAATCCCTTCCCATCAAAGACAATGTTGCAGAGCATGAGGAATGTAAGCAAGATTCCAATTCAATCCCAACTAAATATTGTAGCAGAAAAATGGTAGGCACTTAAATTAACAAAGATGACAACGATACAAATAACCATGTTTAAGTCTAATGTATGTGAAATATTATCAAAATCATATTGTTTCAAAAATATTGCCCGCATACAAATGTCTCAAAAATCAACCAATATTACATTTGAGTTTGCAGAAGAATTGCAAAAATTAGCCAAAAACATACGCATAAATACATTTTTCTCAAAATCCATCAACATATGGATACTCATACTCCACTCCATCGTTGAAATCCTCAACATGCAGTCCATCTATTTTCCAACTTTGTACATTTTGGTAATGGGTTCTTGCGTTGTGTCATTGTGTCATCATTGATCTTCTGTAATGGGCTCTTGCATGTGCTCCGATGATGCCCCCAATGTGAACACCTACATTTATGCACTTTCTTATCTTTTTCTAGAAAATTGGGTAATCTTCTTTTTTTGGGTCTCCCTCTAGGTCTTGAATTGTTAGGCACTCCAATATCCACCACATCTTGAACTACTTACCACTGATCTTTATCATGTAATGTACTTATAGCTCCCTCGTATGCCATCATGTACCTAAAACACATACGAAGAAGTGTTTATCATGCCATGGAAATGTAAGGAATTCAATATAACATTAAATATTATAAAGCTACCTATAAACGAAATACCAATTATGAACATATGTATGCCATTGTGGATGCTTCTTCATCCCAATGAAGGCTACAACATGAATGCATGGAAGTCCTGCCAAACCCGACATGCAGGGGCGGAGCCAGGATTTTTTTCATGTGGGGGCACAATTCATTGAAGTAAAAAAAACCCTCAACCTTTTTCATCCAGGCTTGAGACCGGCAATGACGGTTTTAAATTTTTTTTAATCATTAGATTCATTATAAAAAAATGAAATATATGATAAAGCAAAAAAAAAAAAAAAAAAAAAAACTTACAATTGAGAACACTAATCTTGAGTTTAAAAATTAATAACAACTAGTTTAAAAATTCTATGCTTGCAACAAAAAAAAATTATATGCTAGTAAATTTATTAATAACTAAAAAACATACCTGCCAATTTCTACATATCAGTAGAACACTCGTAATTCTTTGATTCTCGAAGTGTTCCTGAACACAAAAATTATAAAATTAGTTTCCATTAATCAATATAAAATTCTTAGTTTTAACTTAGCATGATAGTTCACAACTAATAGTATCAACACCTACCTACTTAACGCCAAAGCTGCAAAGATCTATTTCATAAAAAATTCATCTTACTATTGGAGTGACGGCATCATTTCTGTATAAATTCAAAGGAATAGTTTACGGTTTAATGTTCAAGTCATATTTAAAAGAAATCCCATCCAACAAAATTAAACCAAGAGTTAATTTGTCAGATTGAAAACATTGGAAGAATAGGACTGTTGCGGGCTAGAATATACGCGGCGATAGAGTTATAATTATTAGCAACATAACGGCTACCGTGTATTTAGGATCACTGTATTCACTATTTTACCATCTATTTGTATCTATAAATATTCACTGTTGTAACCTCAACAATACATAGATTAATTACTTTCCTTCTCATTACTCTCTGTTTCACTATCCTCCTCTCTTCTCTCTGCATTTCCCTCATGGTATCAAGAGCCGAAAGGGTTGATCAAGAACCCATGGACTCTTCGAACACCACCTCCTCCTCCACCTCTTCCATGCCCTCCGGCGTTACTCCCAGCATTCCCCCCAACCTCAAGTTTCTTGTCTCCAACATCAAGAATCTCGCTCCTCACCCCCTCACCTCCGATAATTATCATCTTTGGAGCGTACAGCTGCTCAAGCAATTCACGGCCAACGGCTTCGCCGGATACCTCCTTGGCACGGCTCAAGCCCCGCCGGACACCTCCTCTGCAGATTACGCCCAATGGCTCGTCGTTGACAGCAACCTCCTCTCCGCTCTCTTTTGCACGGTATCGCAATCCATTCTACCATATATCATCACTTCCTCTACCGTCCATGAAGCGTGGTCTGTTCTTGAGAAACGTCTCCAACCAACAATCAGATCCCGCATGATCCAGCTCAAGAATGAACTATATCGCACACAGATGAAGGATCTTACGGTTCAGCAGTATTTAACCCGCATCAAGACGATTGTAGACAACATCTCCGCCTCCGGATCCAAGATAGAGCCGGAAGATGTCATGCTGCACATCCTCAACGGGTTACCTCCCATCTACAACTCATTTAAATCCACCATCCGCAACTCACTTTTACCCATCGATCTTGACACATTCTATGCGCTCCTCTGCAATGAAGAGATCCACCTACAGCAAGAAAATCTCCAAGAGCTGTCCAGCAACACCGGTAACATCAATGCCCTATATGCTACCTCGGTTAACTCTTCCAGAACTCGCAATGGTAGTAACCGCCGCTTTATCAAACCAAAAACTCAATCGTCGACCACCTATCCGCCCAACCAGCAAGCCGCGACCAGACCTCTCTGCCAAATCTGTGGTAAAATTGGCCACATCGCGCTCAACTGCTGGCACCGCAATAATCCTAAATACGCGCCTACAGACACCAGACCTCCGCGAGCTCTCTTTGCGAATCCCACAGCCACCGTAAGCCAAGACTGGATTCTTGATTCCGGCGCTTCTACCCATCTCACACCGGACGTGAACCAGCTGCATTACCCGACGCCCTATCAAGGTGCTGACACTGTTTCGACGGCGAACGGTAACTCCATTCATATCAACAATGCCGGTCAAGGCATCCTTCCCTTACCCGATACGTCCCGTAAGTTACATCTTAACAACCTCTTACACGTTCCCTCTCTCACGCATAACCTGTTGTCGATATCCAAACTTACCACAGATAACTTTGTCTCGATCTCTTTTGATTCTAACGGGTTTTTGATAAAGGATCTCCGGGACCATCGTCCGCTGCTTCGTGGACACCTTCGGAACGGATTGTACCATATTAGCATCCCAACAGCCAACACGAATAAGGCCTTCACGGCGACAGTCTCTTCCGCACACGTCTGGCATTCCCGCCTAGGTCACCCCAGCAAGGAGAAACTCAGCCTCCTGGCTCGTGACAATCCGGCCATTACCACTGTACCAAATTCTTTCATTTGTAACTCTTGTAATCAGGCCAAGAGCCACAAAGTTATGTTCAATAAACGCATTTCTGTTTCTCAAGCTCCCTTTGATCTCATTCACACTGACGTCTGGGGTCCGGCACCTCACAATTCAATCGACAGTCATCGTTACTACATAATTTACATAGATGACTACACCAGATATTCCTGGATATATCTGTTACATCATAAAAATGAATCTCTAAATACCTTCCAAAATTTCTGCAACCTCATCAAGACTCAATTCAATACCACACCAAAAACTCTCCGCTCCGATGGCGGCGGCGAGTACACCAGTCATGCCTTCCGCTTATACCTACAATCCAACGGCATTCTTCATCAACTATCTTGTCCTCACACCCCCGAGCAGAATGGGCTGGCCGAGCGAAAACATCGCCATTTGCTCGACCTCACTCGTGCTCTGCTACTTGAGTCCGGTTTATCCTCAAAATTCTGGACATCGGCTCTTTCCACCGCCCACTATCTCATCAACCGCCTACCCTCCAAATCTATCTCGAATAAGATCCCGTACCAACTACTCTACAAGCACCCGCCACTCTACGATCATCTCCGCACCTTCGGCTGTTTGTGTTACCCCTGGTTGAAGCCTTACTCCGCAGACAAACTATCCCCACGATCACTTCCCTGCATTTTCATAGGCTACTCAAATCAACACAAAGGATACCTTTGTCATAACCTCACTAACGGCCGAACCTATATCTCCCGACACGTTCAATTTTTTGAACAACAATTCCCGCTTAAACAGACTCCCTCTACACCTCTCACAACCACGCCCTTACCCAGCGCCAATCTACCTCCTCTAATCCTCACGCCCATCTATCCTAACTCTGCTTCTCTTCCATCTGTGGCACATCCTACTCACACCCTATCCAACCATCCTGCTATCACCCGATCCATCCTGCCTTCACAACCCTCATCTCCAGCACTCTCAGTCAACAATCAAAACAATCACACCAACAATCCTGCCATCCCTCTTCACCCAATGCAAACCAACCTAAAATCTGGAATTACTAAACCCAATCCCGTCTTCAATCTCCTCGCTCAACTCACGCCGACCGACACTCCGATCTCCTACATCCAAGCTCTAAAAATTCCTCACTGGCGGTCCGCAATGAAAGCCGAATTCGATGCTCTTCAACAACAAGCGACCTGGTCTCTCGTTCCCCCTCCCTCCGACAAACCAATCCTAGGTTGTAAATGGACTTACAAGGTAAAAAATCTTCCCAACGGCCAGATTGAACGTCACAAAGCCCGCCTTGTAGCGCTCAGATATGATCAACAGCACGACATCAACTACGACGAGACTTTTAGCCCCGTCGCAAAGATGCCGACAATTCGGCTACTCCTTACTCTGGCTATAAACCGGCAATGGCCAATCTACCAGCTCGATATCTCCAATGCATTCCTTCACGGCGATCTGACCGATGACATCTACATGAAACAACCACCCGGATTCATTGATCAAACTCAGCCACAGGCCGTCTGCAAGCTACACAAGTCTCTCTACGGACTCAAACAAGCGCCGCGGCAATGGTTTCAGAAACTCACCGGATTTCTTCAACTTCATGGCTTCGGGTTTAGTCATTCTGATCCTTCTCTATTACTGTTCAACAAAAACAACATTTACATTCACATCTTAATCTATGTGGATGACTTTCTCGTGACAGGCAATTAACGACGAACAAATGATTAAACGGCTGCTTCAACAACTCAGCGATCAATTCGCCCTCAAACAGCTAGGTCCCACCTCCCTCTTCCTCGGAATTCAGGTGACTCGCTCCTCTAACGGTTTCTTTCTATCACAAGAACACTATGCTACCAAATTGCTTAATGATGCAGGATACAAGGATTGCAAAGCATCTCCCACGCCGGTCACTCCCACGCAGAAAAATCAAGAACCGAATCTTCAACCGTTCGCAGATCCCTCTCTCTATCGCCGCCTCGCAGGTTCATTACAATACCTGTCTATCACCAGACCAGACATCGCCTTCGCAACCAACCGAATTTTCCAACACATGCATTCACCAACTGTACACGATTACAAGGCTCTCACACGCATCCTGAGATACATAAAGGGCATGCCAAGCTTCGGACTGCCTCTCACAGCAGGATCTCTCGAGCTGCAATCTTACTCGGACGCGGATTGGGCTTCCGACACCACAGATCGTAAGTCCACATCAGGTTTCTGCACGTTTTTAGGATCAAATCTGATCTCATGGACAGTTTGGAAGCAAGCCACTGTCGCAAAGTCGTCGATGGAGGTGGAATATAGATCCCTCTCTACGGCTGCATCTGAAGTAATTTGGCTTCGTCGACTAGCCGCCGAGCTGGACATCCCGCAGCCTTCACCGACAACTATCCATTGTGACAATACCTCGGCAATGGCCATAGCCAAAAATCCGGTGTTTCACGCACGGACAAAGCATATCGAGATTGACTATCACTTCATCCGACAGCAAATAAACTCCAGCATCCTTCAGCTATCGCACATCTCTTCTCAAAATCAAATAGCAGACATCCTGACCAAGCCGTTCTCGATCAATCGCTTCCACGAACTTCACACCAAATTAACCATTCGTAAACCGGATGCTTAATTTGAGGGAGGATATTAGCAACATAACAACTACCGTGTATTTAGGATCACTGTATTCACTATTTTGCCATATATTTGTATCTATAAATATTCACTGTTGTAACCTCAACAATACATAGAATAATTACTTTCAATCTCATTACTCTCTGTTTCACTATCCTCCTCTCTTCTCTCTGCATTTCCCTCAATAATTCTACGTCTTAGCGTTGCACGGATATCCAGCTCACACACAAAGAACACAATATTATATTGTGTTCTTTGTGTGTGAGCTGGATATCCGTGTAACGCTAAGACGTAGAATTATAACTCTATCTCCGCGTATATTCTAGCCCGCAACGATACTTACATTTATGAATTGATTTTTCTTGCAATGCTTTTATTTTATAACAAAATTAAACCTTTATATAGCAATGCTTTTATTTTAATATAAAGAAGTTATAAACTTATTATAGATAAATTGCAAAAGGCTAAAAGCTGCAGAACTTTACCCAGTCCTCCACGGCTCCACGTGAAGCAGGTTCTCGGTTCTCCACACCAAGCAAGTTCCCCGCGCGAAGCAGGTCCTCCGGTGCTGGCTCGTCCGGTGTCTCATGTCCGCCCTTGCACTCGTCCGCACTTCCGCCTTCTGGTCGCCGGCCAGAATGCAGTTCTTCTTCACTTTCTGGCGGGCCAGTGGGGCCACATGCCCCCAGTGCCCCCACCGTGGCTCCGCCCCTGCCGACATGTTCATTCTTTAGATTTAACATCAACAATATATCTTGAATGCACAGATTCTACCTCAGCCTTCAAAATAGTTGATTGGTGAACTATTCTTTTCTTATAGTTATTTCTCTTATGTAATCTTTTGCTTAAGGAACTAATTCACGTTGCCATGTTAAGCTCATCATCTTACGCGCCGCCCTTTGCTCCATAAGTTTACCACGAATTATATCAATTAAGTCAACAATCTGTTTATTTCGAGCATCTACAATCCATGCATTGAATGATTTGACGAAGTTACTTGTATTAATAGCATGGTATATCCCTAAAATGAACTGGCTTCGTGACCACTTATAAGGTAAGTTTGTAAGATGCACATAGATAGTTGGGCTCAAAACACTCAGTTCAGCAAGCTTATCATTACACTCTGTGCTAGTATATATTCCTGCAGCTACTCAAACCAATCCTTGAAGTTTATGACCGTCTTTGCAATGAAATTTTTTTTTTCAAATTCTTCCACAAATGACGAATACATACTCTATGCTCAACTCCAGGGTAAACTTCTTTAATGGCATCACCCAAACCCTTTTTCATATCTGAAATAAATGAAAGAGGCTCTATGTGTGGGCCAACACTCTCTGCCAAGTTCTGAAGGAACCATAACCATGTTTGTTTAGATTCAGTCTCAACGAAGGCAAATGCTAATGGGAATAAATCGTTATTACCATCAAGTGAGGTAGCTGATAAAAGCATACCTAAATGCTTTGATTTCAGGTGACATGCATCCAAACTGATAAACGGTCTACAACCATATAAGAATCCATCTTCACAAACCTTAAAAAAAAAACATAAAATCTCCTAAATGAATGGTCAAGGCTTTCATAAGTGTATGTGATATGCGAACCTGAATTTCTATTAATCAATTAGTGTTGGAACACATTTATAATTTTCATCTATATAGCCAAATATATTGTCCTGAGTATGCTCCCTAGACCTCCACAACTTCATGTAAGGTAATGAAAGACTGTAATCTTTCTCTAAATTGTTGTTGATGTCTTTTGGAGGAATGTCAGGAGTTCTCTTTACTATTTCTTTAATCTCATTGACAACCCATGCAGTTGTGGCTAATTTATTACTTGCACGATTGATCCCATGACAAGTGTGAACACCATAAACTCTCCTAATTTCAAAAGTTTGAGTGTCTTCACACAAAGAAGGTCGAATTCTCCATTTGCAACCTTCATAAGAACATGTAGCAATGACACGTGTCTTGTCACTTGCCTTTATCCTTATTCCAAAAATCTCCCTGATGGCAACCGATCGTAGAGAATGCTTGAAATGTTTTGCATCAGGAAAGAAGGTGCCAATAGCTATATCTTCATAAGCTAAACTTGGAGCATTTGAAATACCCTCGTTATGGTTAAAAGAACATTCAACCATCTGCTCGGAAGTCACTAATTCCCTAAGATAAGAAAATGATTCTTGTCCTTCAACTTCATGTAATGAAATTACTATCTCACCATGCAAATTATCATTGGATGCTTCTATGAACTCAGCCACCTGAACGTCACAAATTATATCTTTATATTCCTTTGGTGATGTACCATATATATAATAATACATATTATATGGATGCCCCTTAAGCTATGGACATATTCGAACAACTTCGCTTCTGAGCACGTAAATAGTAAGTTGACATTTCTCAAATTTAACACTCCTTTGTTTGCCACCATCATACCTCTTTCTATGTTGCTCACTGGTTTGAACCCATTTCCCTCCATATTTAAAAACAACATGAACATACTCTGTCTGCATGGAACACATCTTTATTGCTCTGAATTGAAGCATGATTTCTTTCTAAAATAAATAACATAACATAAATTTACTTTGTATATTACCCTAGAACAAAAAATATGTATACTACCTAGGTATTAAGTGTAAGAAAATAAACTTTGTATATATATTACCTGCTCCCCGGCCAGAGTTCGCAAGCTAAACCAGTGACGATAGCAGCAGTATTTGCGAATGGGAAAATTCAGCGGGAAGATATATGGTGTGAGGTCCAACCTAAACGGAGTGGTACAAGTGGTATATAGAAAGAGTTCTCGGTGGTATAAGAGTAATAGTAAACTTTGAGGTGTTAGATACGTAAATGATTAGAAATATAGTGGTATGTATGTAAATTTCCCTTAAAAAATTTCAATTTTCGTTTGCATAATTATTTATATAATATCATTTTATTTTAATATATTTTGTTAATAATTAGAAAAAAAAATTCAAAGCTATTAAATGAGAATTTCATTTCTAATATATATATATATATATATATATATATATATATATATATATATATATATAATTAAGTTAATATGATAATTACATTTTATTAAATATATATTTTAAATTTTATCTAAACTAAGTAAAAAGGAACTATCATTTTATTTTTCATATAAATTAAGCTCCTCTGTAAAATTTTACTCAGTTTTTTTTAATATATTTATGTAGGTTATTGATGGCAGGAGTTCAATATAAAACATATATGTAGAGAATATTAATGACAGGAGTTAAGAAAAAAAAATCTTAACTTGTGTAAATATTGATGACAGAAGTTAAGAGCTTCTTGATGACAGGAGTTAAAAAGTATTGCTAACTTCTTTATTTTCCGACATCAATAAACAAAATTCAATTTTCGTTTGCATAATTATTTATATAATATCTTTTTAATTATATATATTTAATAATAATTAGAAAAAAATTCAAAGCTATTAAATGAGAATTTCATTTCTAATATATGAATTTTTATGATATATATAATTTATATTATCATTAAGTTAATATGATAATTACATTCTATTAAAAATATATTTTAAATTTTATCTAAAATAAGTAAAAAGGAACTATCATTTTATTTTTCATATAAATTAAGCTCCTCTGTAAAATTGAGTGTTAAATATAAATTTGATAGAAAAAAAGTTGATCATTATATTCTAATTAAAATAGGTATAAATTGTACTATATAGATAATTAATGTGATTTTTTTTTTTCAAATAGGCTAAGAATTTTAGATATATCATATAATTTTTTATTTAATATAAGAAGAATTTTATTTTAAAATGTTGATAATAAATTTTAAATTTTTGTCTATTCAGTTAATTTTGTCATCAATAACCTATACAAATATAAAACTACTTTTTATTTATATCCAATAAGTTTTTAAAGCTATTGTCATCAATATACCCCATTAATGTATTGATCCTATATAAAAAGACTCAGATGAAGGTGAAAGGCATCACCATCTCATCTCCTTCCTTACCAATCTAATCTAGGTAATAAGAAAGTAGCAGCAGTTGAGATGGCTAAGTTGAGCTCCAAGACCTCTGCTATCCTTCTAATGGTGGTCTTCGCCATGATTTCAAGCTTGCCAAGAGAGGCAGAATCTTCCAAGCTCACAATTTCGTGGCCTAAATGGTTTTGGTGTTTCCCAGAATGTGTTTTTGGGAAGACTTGCTTCATGAAAGTGCATGAGTTTTGCAGACATGAGTTGCCTCATGTTTCTGTGCTTAATTGCATACTCGTCGCTCTTGAATGGTGTGATATCATGTTTTTCGATCTTAATAAAATGGTTATCCCTCCCTATCCTCCCAGTGCCAATTCCCTCAACGGTAACTTTTTTTTTTTTTTTTTTCTTGAAAAAAAAACTCTTTTTTAAGAAAAAAATATTTATATTTTGATACTAAAATCTATGAATTTATAATTTTTTCTTCACAAAATTACAGGTACAAATGAGACGGCCCTTAAGCAGGAAGTTGATTTGGAATAAAGAGGATGACGCCTACTTGACTTTGGTGCTGCTTCTCAAAGTGCTTATATTAAGTAGTCTTCATTGTTAAGTTATTTGTTTTTAAAAGTCAGAGGCTGAGGTTATTCGTATCTTGATGTTTCAGTTGTAATGCTTTAACATTTCAAATAAAGATATAAATAAATATATAATAAATTTGGATTTCCTCCTATATACTTGACGACATATGAAGCTTAATAAATCTAATCTCTCATAACATGGTCATTGGAAGGATTTATTAATCTGTGCGAAGTCCGGACGACGGAGTCTGGAGGGTGTCCGGAGACCAATAAAATTACGTCACGTCACCCAAAAAATGTATCGCACTCGGTACCAACCTTGATACCAAGCACGTAACTGGACGGGAGAACCGCCCGGTGTCCGCACATAATAATAGCTCCATTGGGAGGGAGGCATTTTATGTGACCAAACCATCTAAAATGACTCTCTAATCCTATCTATTCAACAATTAACTTAGCTTTATGCTTCTCTTTTTAATAGCCAATATTTTGCACCTTACAGGATTATAGTTCTCACCATGATCTTATAAAATTATATATACATATAATTTGTAGTATCATTAAGTTAATACGATAATTACATGTTATTAAATATATAAATATATTATTTTTCTCATCATTAAATTAAAATTATATTTTATATTATCTAAAAATAAGAAAAAAAAATTTCGCTCTATATATGATTAGTATAGTTTAACTAAAATAGGTCTAAGCTCTTTTACTTTCTTTTCAATTAAATATAACTTATAGACAATTAATATAATAATTTATAAAATAGATTTAGGATCCAAATCACTTTATATATATCTATTAATTTTTGTGCGAATTAGGGTCATTATAATGCAAAAACGTGTTATGATTTTTAAGAAATTTGAGGGATAAAATATAAATTTGAAAGAAAAATGTTTATAAATATATTCTAATTAAAATAGGTATAAATTTGCAGCTGGCGGTTAGCTGGTTGCTCAGACCACGGGCCCTAAAGGCGTGTGCCATTTTAGTTTGCACGGCGACTGCCTGTTGCTGGTTCGATCACAATTGCTTGTCCGGACCCCCATTTTCAGCCAGTATAATCTGAATTGGACGTTTTTGGGGTCCCTGAGATCATTTTTCGATATTCCGAACTCAATTTTGATACTATTAAAGCTATTCGAGACCGCTACGCCCAAGATCAGATTATTTTTAAGCTTCAAATTACATAAAAATCCCCCAAAGGTTGTGGTGCATATTTTCAGACTTTGTAGGCTTCAACGTCCGAAAATAGGGGACAATTGATATATCATCAAAAAATTATCTTGATGGGGAGCGAATCTTGAGGCAAAATCAAGTTAAAAATTCAAAAATTAAATCGAGGACCATCTAAACTCTGATTTTAGCAAACTTATAGTTGAGCTGAACATCTCTAAAATACGAACATAGTGACACCAAATTTGACCATATATGTGCTCAAATGGGTCCAAATCAGTGACCCAAAGCGTATTTGGAAGGTTAAAATCATAATTTGGATTACCAAACAATTTTCAAACGTGACATGCTTATAAGCGAATCGAGTGACTCAACTAGACAAATCCAACGAGCCCAAGATCACCAAATTCTGATATCATGAAGACATTCAAATCTCCAATAAACAGTCCATAATCAAAGGAATTAACATCGGCCGTCCATTCAAAGTACTCCCAATTTACCCTTAATCTTTCTCCTATTTACTGGCCATGCCAATCTCAGAATATTATAAATAGACCTCTCATTTCTCATAAGGGGGGACCTAAGACAGAAGAGAAGAAGAGTTATCTTGCCACCAAACTCCTTCTCGGCCACCACCAGACTTCAGCCCGACCAATAACTAAAGTTGGAATTCTTCCCAGCCACCAACTGATGCCAGAATTCTACCGGGCCACCAACTGACGCCTGAATTATGCCTGACCACCAACTGACACTAGAATTCTGCTCGACCACCGACTAAGGCCAGATTTCTACCCGACCACCACAACATCGTATTTTTGTCCAGCTACTATGTAACGCCGAACTTTTTCCCAACCACCGACTGACACTGGACTTATACTTGGTCATCGACTACGCCGGAGATCTACTGTGTCGTTGTTTGAAGCCAAACTTTCACCCAGCTTCCAATTATTCTTAGACTTTCACCTAACATCAGTCCTTTTGACCTTCTGAACGTCTAAAAAATACAAACCCAATGATACTACATTCGACCATATTTGAGCTCAAATGGGTCCAAATTAATGAAACAAAGTTAATTTGGAAGGTTCAAACCATAATTTGGATTACCAAACCATTTTGAAATGTGACATGCTTATAGTCGAATTAAGCGGCTCAATGAGACAAATCCAACGAGCCCAAGAGCGCCAAATTTTGATATCATTAATATATTCAAATGTCTAATAAACAGTCCATGACCAAGAGAATTAACATTGGCCGTCCATTGAATCCACTCCCAATTTACGCATAATTATCCTCCTATTTACTAGCCATTCAACTATCAAAAATTAAAAGCAGACTCCTCATTTCTCATAAGAGGGACCCAAGCAAGAAGAGAAGGAAGAGTTCTCTTGCAACCAAACTCCTCGATCACTGTTAGCTTCAGTTTGATCACCAACTAATGCCGGAATTCTGCTCGGCCCCTCATAGACCCCAAAATTCTACCCGGCAACCAACTAATGACAGAATTATGCCTAGCCACCAACTGACACCAAAATTTTACCCAGTCATCGACTAACGCCAGATTTCAACCCGACCACCAACTAACGTCAGATTTTTGCCCTGCCATCAACTAACATTAAAATTCTGATTGACCACTGACTGAAGATGGAATTCTTCCCGGCCAAAAAATTGACGCTGGATTTCTACTCGGCCACAAATTAATGCTAGATTTCTGACCGGCAACTAACTAATGCCAGACTTCTCCCCGGCCATTGACTGACACTGGAGTTACACGTGACCCTCGACTAATGCTGGACTTCCACTCGGCCCCTGACTGAAGCTAGACTCCACCCAACTTCTAATTATTCTTGGACTTCCACCCAACAATAGTCTTTTTGACATCCTGAATGCCTCAAAAATACATACCCAACAACATCAAAATTGACGATATCTGAGCTAAAATGTCTAAATCAATGACCCAAAGTGTATTTGGAAGGCTCAAACCATAATTTAGATTACCAAATAATTTCCAAATGTGATATGCTTATAGTCGAATCGAGCAGCTCGACGAGACAAATCCAATGAGCCTAAGAGCGCCAATTTATAATATCATTAAGACATTCAAATGTCCAATAAAAAGTCTATGATCAAGGGAATTAACATCAGCCATTCTTTCAAACCACTCCCAATTTATCCTTGATCTTCCTCAAATTTACTGGCCATGTCACTCTGAGAAAATTATAAATATACCCCTCATTTTTCATAAGCAGGGACCCAAGCAAGAAGAGAAGGAAGAGTTCTTTTGCCACCAGACTCCTTCTCGACCACCACCAGACTTTCGTCTAGCCATCAATTGACGCTGAAACTTTGCCCAACCACTAAGTGACCCCGGAATTTTGCCCGGCCACCAACTGATGCCAAAATTATGCATGGCCACCAACTAACGTCGAAATTCTTCCAGGCCACCAAATGACACTGGATTTCTACCCGGCCACCAAGTGGCACTAAATTTTTTCCTAACCACCAACTAACGCCAGATTTCTACCCGACCATCGACTAAAACTGGAATTTTACTCGGCCACCAACTAATGTTAGATTTCTACCCGACCACCAACTGATGTCAGATTTTTGCTCAGCAATTAATCGATGCTAAACTTTTGCCCGGCCACCTACTAACACTGGACTTACACTCGGTCGCTGACTAACATCAGACTTCTGCTCGGCTGCCGATTGAAGCCAGACTTCCACCCAGCTTCTAATTATTCTTGGACTTCCACCCAGCTTATTCTTGGACTTCCACCCAATAATATTCCTTTCAACCTCCCTCTCAAGATAACAATCTTTACAATCTCCATCACATGCTGACTATGGTCTTTCTAACCTCTATCACCCCTAGATAATAGTCATTTCGAGCTCCATCGCTCACCAACTATGATCCTTCCGACCACCATCACCCAAAAATCATAATTCTGACCTCCGTCGTCCATCGACTATGGTCCTTCTGACTAGACTAACATATCAATATTAATTTTTCCAATTTCCATTATGTATGATGTATATTTGTTACATCAAGCCTAGGCCTTCCCTCCAATGAAGGGCCTTATTTATAATTAACTATAAATACTAATAGATTCATTCACTCTAAATGAAAATAAAGATTTATGCTTTTATCGACGTATTAGTAAAACTGAAGTTAGAGAGGCTTTAAAGAAAATGAAGGGTGGAAATGCTGTTGGACCTGATGATATTCCAATAGAGGTGTGGAAATGCTTAGGAGATGAAGGAATTTCATGGCTTACTAAACTTTTTAATACTATTTTGAAGACTAAAAAGATGCTAGATGAGTGGAGAATGAGTGTGTTAATTCCTATTTTTAAGAATAAAGGTGATGCACAAGATTGTGTGAATTATAGAGGTATTAAGTTAATGTGTCATACTTTAAAACTATGGGAGCGAGTTATGGAGCATAGGTTGCGGCGTGATACTAATGTTTCTCAAAATCAATTTGGATTCATGCCGGGTAGGTCGACTATGGAAGCCATACATTTATTAAGAGGTTTGATGGAGAAATATAGAGAAAATAAGGAGGATCTACATATGATATTTATTGATTTAGAAAAAGCATATGATAAAGTTCCAAGATAAGTGCTATGGAGAGTTCTTGAAAAGAAAGGAGACAATAATGCTTATATTCAAATCATTAAAGATATGTATGCAGGAGCTATTACTTGTGTTCAAACACAAGGTGGATTGACCAAGTATTTCCCTATTTCGGTTGGGTTACATCAAGGATCAGCCTTAAGCCCATATCTTTTTGCTTTAGTCTTGGATGTTCTCACTAGACATTTGCAAGAGGATGTACCTTGGTGTATGCTTTTTGCTGATGATATTCTTCTTGTTGATAAGACTAGAGAGGGAGTTGAAGGTAAACTTGAATTATGGAGGTCAAACTTAGAGTTTAAAGGTTTTCGTTTGAGTAGATCTAAAACAGAATATATGGAGTGTAATTTTAGTAGTAATAGACTTAGTGAGGTGATTGTGACTTTGGGCGATCAAGTCATTAATAAGAGTACACGTTTTAGATATCTTGGATCTATTGTTCAGAGTGATGGTGAAATAGATGGGGATATTATCAGCAGAATTCAAGTTGGATGGTTGAAGTGGAGGAATGCATCGGGCTTGTTATGTGATAGAAATGTACCCCTCAAACTTTAGGGAAAATTATATAAGATGGTAGTGAGGCCTGCAATGCTTTATGGTGCCGAATGTTGGCCATTAAAAGAGAAGCATAATACTAAGTTAAGTGTGGCAGAGATGAGGATGCACAGGTGGATGAGTGGCTTTACCCTTAGAGATAGGATACGAAATGAGCATATACGTGAAAAGGTTGGAGTAGCTCCAATAGAAGATAAGATTAGAGAGAGTCGCCTTAGATGGTTTGGTCACATAAAACGGCGGCCTTGCGATGACCCGGTTAGGAGAATAGAGGTATTAGATTTGACTTATGTTAAGAAAGGTAGGGGTAGAGGGGTAGACCTAAAAAGACTTGGTTAGAAAATATTAGAAATGACCTTTCTTTATTATATTTAAACAAGAATTTGACTTTTAATAGGACACAATGGAGAAAAAGGATTCATGTAGTCGACTCCACATAGTGGAATAAAGGCTTGATGTTGTTGTTGTAAATAGATTCATTCAAATTGGGCTAGGCCCCATGGCTTTTTCCCCTTTCAAGATTTCGACACAAAAATCTTAGTGTGTCTTATAAATAATGCACCCTCTCTCTTATCTTATTGTGTGCTGGATTTTTATACAAAGCTAAGTTGTTAAACTTTAAATTTCTCTACCATCGCAATTATTCTAGGACGAAATTGTTTGATACTGTTTATGGGAATGTGGTTTGTGAGAATGTGGTTCCCAACTGGGAAGAAGTTTTTTCTCTAACCTCAAAAGTTCGTTCATGTCAATTTCTTAACATCAGCTATTGCTGCATCAATTTCATGGGAATTAAATATGGACTTGGGGGGGGGGGGGGGGGACCTTGATTATAGCCATGCTTAAGAAGACTCCTCAAACTCTTTTAATATCCAAGATGATATCTTAGGATCCTAAAGCTTCTAGTAAATGCAATGATGCTTCTAATAAACTTTTAGCATTATACAGTTCATAGCTTGACTTCTACTCTTTGGGAAAGATCTTAATCTAGGCCATAAAAAGATAATAATAATATATATATAGACATTTCTTCACCTTTAAATCAGGATATACATGACGTTCACCCCCTCCCAATCAAGGAAAAAATGAACCTAGGAGGATTCGGTTTAACCTCTTTCATATAGGTTAATAATATCGAGCAACACTCTGACATATAACTTCGGATAGGTCAAATATCCTAGGATGATGTTAATCAAATTTTAAAATTCATGATTTAGGAAATACATAATCTTTATTGTGTCTCAATCATTAGATATGTGATCCTAGGGGATTCAATCTAACATCTTCCATATAGGTTAATGTCATCGAGCAACGCTCTGACATAAAACTTTGGATAGGTTAAAAATTCTTAGGAGGATGTCAATAAAATTATAAAATTTTTTATTCGAGAAATATACAATCTTTATTATATCTCAATTACTGAATGATTAATCCCAGGAGGATTTAATCTGACCTCTTCCACACAGGTTAACGATATCAAGTATTACTCTGACAAACAACCTTGGATATATTATATATTTTTGGTGGATTCTCTCGATCTCTTCCATAGAGGTTAACGTCACCGAGCAAAGCTTTAACATATAATCTCAGATAAGTGATACATCTTTGGTGGATTCTTGTGACCTCTTTCATTCAAGTTAACATTATCAAATAATACTCTAATAAATAACATCAGATAGGTTAAATAACCCTTATGAATTTCTCTCAATGTCATCAAGCAATGTTCTAGCAAATAATCCCAAAAAGGCTCACCTATGAGGTATCCTCAAAGGAAAGTTCGTAGTGGACAAAGTCCTCACTAGAAGAACTCTATTAGAACAAGCAATTGATATGGTCATCACTTATTCAAAAACCTTAAAAGGCTAAAAATATTTAAAATGTATAGTTATACAAAGACCTTAGTAGGCTAAAAAGCCTCAAAAGGTTTATGTATACAAAAATCTTAGTAGGAAAAAAAGCCTCTAAGAGCGCGGATGATAATATATTAAAGTATATCTCAAAGATGCATAAATGACTTAGTTTCCTATAGAGGATTTCATTTCAAATAAAAAATAAGCATCAAGCTCATAAAAATTTATATGCAATATCATTGGAGTCACATTGCAAAATTATACATTATGTTTAAGTATATATTTATTTTCATAAAAATTAAAATTAAAGTTATACTAGAATCATCCAAATAAGTAAATGTCATCAAGCAAAAAACAACTTCAAAAATGTTAAATATCCTTGACATATTCTATTGGCCTCTTCTCTACTATATATTGAAGCATCTCCTATAACTTCTTCTTCAAGGAAAGATTATAACCTGATCATTATAAAGTCTCCACTAAATTGACATTATTAGTGTATCGCCAAATTACTAACATGGCACATTATTTTGACCCCTTCAATCAGAGATATCTGATATATGCACACATCAGTATAGATGCATTTTACCATAGTAAAATGTAACTGAACCACCACCATCATCGACCCTTCGTCTGATGTCTTCCATTGGTTCTTTACTTCATATTAGCCATCATCGACTTCTCACTTAATAGCTATTAGCAATACACTCTCCAATTGTCTCCTTCAGCTCTCCACCTAACCATCAATCTACCTCAGACTTCCACTCAATTGTTGATTGCTGACGGACTTCCACTGAAACAACATCAAAATTCTTCTCATATACCAATAATAATTGGTTCTCCTCTTGAGTACCATTATCTTCAGATCTTTTCAAATTACCCTCAAATATAAGTAACTATTGATCTTCTTCTATCAGAGTTGACATTTTAATAACAATAAAAAAATTATTAACTTAAAAAAAAACCGTAATAGGTGGGCGGTACCATGCCGCCGCCCTCCAAATAAAAAAAAGTGGCCCCATAGCAAAAAAATTACAATTTTAACTACAGTTGGCGGTTAGCTAGCTGTTCAGACCGTGGGGTTGGGGCGCACCATTTCATTTGTACAACAGCATAGGTGGCCTTTAGCTATGGCTGGTGACAGACATATTTGGGTCTTTGGGACAATTTTTGAAGTTTCAAACTCAATTTTGATACTTTTAAAGCTATTCGGGACCTCTACACCTAAGTCAAATTATTTTCAAGTTTTAAATTGCATAAAAATTTCTCCAAAGGCTGAGGTACTGTTGACCTCACTTTTGTATGAGGTCACTATGACCTTTCCTAGACTCCAGACCCTAGGACTGCTTAGACCCTAGAATCCTTCTAAATTCTAGATCTTAGGATTCTTCTAGACTCTAGACCCTAGGATCAATTTAGACCAAAATCCAAGGCTAAGGGATTAAGTCTTGAGAGCCTTTCCCAATGTTTTTTTAAATACTTAAAAACCTAGTCAACTGACCTCTGACTCAGAGTTTATCAATTTAATATTGATAATACATGTTTTTAGGGTCAGCCCTCCAAATTTGAGCTCAATCTAATGCTTCTAACCCCAGAAAATAAATCCATTTTCAAAGGCTACAAAATCTTCAAATATTTATAACCTATGTCAGTAGACCTATCACCCAGTGAAATTTGACATTGGAGCCCCCTCCAAACCCTGTAATCACTCCTAGACCTTTGATATTGATATGTTAAACATTAAACTACATTTTTCTAGACTCACTTTGACCCAGAATTGATTAGAGGTCAAAATGACCAGAATGCCCTTTAATAGGATTTTTTTGACTTTTGACCAAAATTCAATATGGTTCAACCTCATCAACCTTTAAAACATTTTCCAATTAATTTCAAACATCACTTGGGACCTATTAGACCAAATCCCAAACCCTGGGTCAATTTGGTTGACCTAAAGGTCCCTTAAGGGTCAAAACAATCATTATGATTGAAATGACCTCCCTATGCCTTGGGACCACTCCCAACACATTCAAAATGTCATTTAAAATTTTTTTATCCTACACATAGCCCCTAGGTCAACCTGGTTAACCAAGGCAACCTAGGTTGAGCCAATGACTATTTAAGGGCTAAAACAGGCCATTTGACCCAAATTACCTTTTTAGACCATGATACCACACCCATTAGACTCCAAATATCAAAACAAATCCTTTGGACTCTAAATTAGGTCTTGGGTCAACCTGGTTGACCAAGTTAATTTAGGTTAACCCATTAACCCTTAAAGAATTTAAATGGGTTATTCAAACCCATTCAATCAAATCAATGCATTCAAATGTTCAAATCCTCTAAATTGGATGTCTTGAACACTTCTAAACCTACCATGGGTCAAACCATGGTCAAGTTGACCAAGTTAGTGCTTCAAGACTTAGTCAAACTTGATCAAACTCCCTCCCATATTTTTAAGCCTAACTCCTTAACATCTCTCATACTTATAACTCCAACAGCTCAAAAGTTCCCTCTATGCCACCTCAGCAGCCACATGGCATGGAGACTAGTCAAATTGTCAAACCAACCATTCAAATGGGCTTACATGGTCAAACCCCTCTTTTAACCCCAACTCCATACTCCAAAGTACATGGGATGACTCCACTAATAGCTCCCACACCCCTTTCCTACCACCTCAGCTTGTTTTGACCCTTTGACTAGTCAATATGGTCAACTCAAGGCCTTAAGCCTTTCCAAAATGCCAAATACAAATGCCAAATACAATATTTAACCCCATAGCCTTTGGCCTAAGATGCTGTGGATTATTTTTTTTTTTTTATGGCTAAAGCTCTCCTCATGCTCTCCAAACGGAGCTCAAGGCTTGGTTTAGCCTTAAATGGAAATGGTCCTCCCACCTCTTACCCAAAATAACCAATGGGAAGATGGCTTGCTTTAGCCTTCCCCCTGCCATTGTAACGACTTGGGACATTTGTCCCCCATCAAAGCAAGGTTACTGATGCATCAGGACCATCCAACCACCTCCAAGATATTTGAATAGGGAAAAATCCCCATTTTGAGCTTCACTCATCATCTCACACTCTCTCACATCCTTGAGCCTCCCAGAGCACCCCAAGCATTTCTTTGAACTCCAGACACCTCTCCTCCTATCTCTCAACCAAAACCCACCATGAAACACCTCTCGGTGACGAGCTTTCTGGCAATCCCAAGTATTTTCCACCCAAGGAGATGTAGTAATCGATCCAAGGCATTTTAGATCATGCTTCCAAGTAGGAAAATTTATGTGGACAGACTACAAGCTCAACTGTATAAGGAACTTGAAGATTCAATAGTAAAATCCCTTAAAAACCTTAGACCTAGGTCATAGTCCTTAGGATAAAATAACTTTTGATTGAGTTGTTTCAAAATGTGAAGTTGAAACCCCATTAAATCTGTTCATTAGCACAATCTAGGTTTAAAATTTTATGAGATTTGGTTTGTCGGGATCATGAGAACAAGCCATAAGTTAATTTTAGGGCGTTAATCGTGGCCCGTTACAAATGTACATTTTCTGGGCCATTGATCTTGCAATCAACGACCCAAATTGTGTCTATCTTTGTCTCTGTCAGACCACAAACCCATCCCAGCAATTGTTGGCACATCCGGCATGAACCAGGCCCTTTGTTCCAAATTGCAGGATTACTCCTCCACCGTTTGATCTCTTTTGGCAGAGATTAAATCTTAGGATATAATCATGGCCGTCTGATACAGTCTATGCGGATCTGTTGGCAACAATTATCCACTGACATGGCTAAGTAGCTAACAACGTCCCGACACATGGTTTGCCTAGGGGATATCGCATGGAGGATGCAACGTACTGCCACCACAGCCCGTATGTTGGACTGGTGAACCATAACACAACACATGGCCCACTCGCTAACTTTTAATTTAAAAATGATCTTAAATTAATTTGAAATAATTTTAAAATCCAAAATAGTTTCAAAAAGTATTAAAATTTATTTTAAATAAAATTAATTTTATAAAATATATTAAGATATGTAGAAAATTAATTTCTTTATTTTAAAATTATAATTATATTAAATTAATATATGTAATTTGAATAATCATAAAAATTTTAAATATCTAATATTTAATTAATTTTTTAATTAATTATTATTTAAATAAATAAATAATAATAAAAATATATTTTATTTTAGATATTTTAACTATATATATATATATATATATATATATATATATATATATATATATATATATATATATATATATATATATATATATATATATATATATATATATAATTTCAATTATTTTAAATTAAAATTCTATTTTGAATTATTTATCATAATTTAAACCATTTAAATTGTTTAAGGTTATATATATATCCCACTCAAAGTCACTTCCATCTGTATTAGGAATAGAATTCAGATTCTTGAAAGTGGTGCCTAACCACTTTAATTTCTGTATTTTTGGGTTTTAATAAGCAAGGCAATTTGTATATGAATATTTATTAATTAATTTGATTATATCTTATGTGTTAATATGATTGTGTATAGAATTGCTTGCTTTTTCTAGTTTTTTGGCATTTGTGTGCTACTTTTTGCTTTAGCCTGTATACGTGAGGCTCGTGACAGTGTGAAATTTTTTTACTCATAATTAAGATTTAAAATTTTTGGAGTTAAATAACATAAAAAGATAATGAATCTAGGGAATAAGCTGGGGATCACCTGAGGTCTCATGCATATTATTGCATCTCTTTTCATTATTTTAAGACACTTTCTCTCCTACAGGTAGAGTTCAAATAATCTGACCTATAAGGATGAGGTGCTGAACGTGGGGAATCCTAATCTTCTAAAAAAATATTTTTAAGTCTTTTTTAAAATTTCAAGCATTTATTATTTGAGTATTTTAACCAGCATACATTACATTAAAATACACTTAAAAGAGTTTAAACTTTAATTATATATGTATTTAGTACTTTTACCTAATATAAGTCAAGGGCCACTTAGAATAATTTCTAAATTTCAGCCCAAAGTCTCCAAAACTTTAATAAAAATATCCCTACCACTTTTTCGTAAAATGATCGGACTTATGTATTTAAAATCGATCGACTAGGTGGTTAGCTGGCTTTCCAATCCAGGCTGGGAGTAAGTCTAAGTTTTGTATTATATTAGTTAGGTTCGGGTCACCATTGTGTGGTGTCCAATTTAGATTTAGGATTCAGGGTAGATCTTAGATCATTAGACCCCAACCTGTAGGAATATAATCTCAATTTTCTAATAAAACATTTAACTCAAACTAAGTCTTTTTTTAGCCAAAACTTAAAGCCTGATACTTAGATTAGGTTAGGACACTTCTGTATTATTCTAGAATCTCAAAGTGTCACCTACTATTCTTTCCTTGACTCTAAAAATAAGTGCTCTAATTTGATCTGTTCCCTGTTAAAATTTTAAATTCAACTTCTTTGATATTACTCCTAGAAAATCTTTTAATGAAATTTTGCCACTATTTTAATCAAGAGTTTTTATAGGAGGCACCATTTTCCTATGATGTAATTAACTACAAGGGCTTGCGCTTGTAGGAGATTTAGAACCCGCATCAATATCCAAAATTGATTTTCAAAACTTAGTTGATATTTCTTTTGGGAAATCAAACTCATAACGATCATCACTATCATAATCATATGATTGCTAATGGATGATATTTTCTTTCTTTGGAGAGATTTATTATGTGTTAGCATTAATTTGAATATGAAATTAATGATCATTTATCTTAATTATCATGGTCTGATATTAGATTGAATCACATCTTGATCCTCCAAGGTCATATGTGGTTCTCCCTTAAATCAGGCGATGATAGCCAAGAGAAAATTTATAATTATGGATCTAAACCGCTAAGGGATTTTATTTCCTCCTTCCAAGACAATAAATCACCCTTAGTGTTTGGTTCAATTTTAGAATTGAAATCTAAACTTTCTCCTAATTTTCCTAAAAGAAATGTTCAAAACTCAAATTAGTATTCTTTAGAAAAATTTAACTAACAATGAACGTTATCGTCATACCCGAATAATTACTAAATAATGATATATTCTTCCTTGGGAGATATATCATTTGTTCATAAGGTTTTGGGCATGAAATCAATAATAATTTACCTAGAATATCATAGTTAAAAATTAGATCGAACTTCATTTTGACCTTTTGAGGTCATATGTAATTTCTTCTTGAATCTGATTATGATATTCGAGGTAAGATTTGTAATCCTAGATTTGAACCCCATTCTAAAATTTTTATTTCCACTTCTCAAAGTGGTATGCTTTTTTTAGTGGGACGTTCGATCTCACAAGTCAAATCCAAAGTCGAATCCAAATTTCCAAAGAGAACTAATCCTTTTCAAAACCTGCTTTCAAAAATTCCACCAATAGGTATGTATTTTCGGACTATGTAGGCTTTAACATCCGAAAATAAGGGGGAAAATGATATACCATCAAAAAATTATCTTGATCGGGCATGAATCTCGAAGCAAAATCAAGTTTAAAACCTTAAAAATTAAATTTGGAACCATCTGAACTCTGATTTCAGTAAACTTATAATAAAATTGAACGTCTCAAAAATATAAATCAAAAGACACCAAATTTGACCCAATCTGAGCTCATATGAGTCCAAATTAATAACCCGAAGAACATTTGGAAGATTTAAACCATAATTTGGATTACAAAACAGTTTTGGAATGTGACATGCTTAGCATTGAGTGACTTGATGACACAAATCTAATGAGCCTAAGATTGCCAATAAATGGTCCATCATCAAGGAATTAACATCAGCCGTCAATTCAAACCACTCCTAATTTACCAATGATCTTCCTCTTTACTGGGCATGCCACTATCAGAAAATAATATATATACCCCTCATTTCTCATAAGGGGGACCCAAGCAAGAAGAGAAGAAAGAGCTCTCTTCCCACCACACTCCTCCTCAACCAACGTAGGACTTTAGCTTGACCACCAACAGACGCCACAATTATGCTCAGCCACCAATTAAAGTCAGAATTCTGCCTGGCCACCAACTAACATCAATTTTTTGTTCAGCCACCAGCTAATATCAAATTTTTGCCTGGCCACCAATTGATGCAAGATTTCTGCTTAGCCACCGATTGACACTGGAATTACACTCTGCCGTCGACTGATGCTGGACTTTCGCTTTGTCACGAATTGAAGCCAAACTTCTACCCGACTTCCAATTATTCTTGGACTTCCACTAAATAACAGTCCTTTCAACCTGCATCACCAAATAACGGTCTTTAGGACCTCCATTACCTACCGACCATGGTCTTTCCAACCTTTATCGATTGCTAGACAATAGTCATTTTGACCACCCTCACCTGCTACCTAGGAACCTTCCGACTATCATTACCCAAAAATGATCTTTCTGACCTCTATCGCCTGCTGACTTAGTCCTGCTGTCTCTAATAAATATTGCATCCTCTCTCTTATCTGATTGTGTACTGGATCTTCATAGAAAGCTAAGATGTTAAACTTTATATTTCTCCACTGCTATGAATATTCTAGGATGCAACATAAATAATTAATGTGATTTTTTTAGAGTAGAATTAAAATTTTTAAATATATAAATCACTTATTTTGTGAGAATACATTGATATAATTTTTTATTTAACATTAGAAGAATTTTATTTTAAAATGTTGATAATAATTTTTAAATTTCTATCAATTCAATTAATTGTGTGATGATTCTCAAAATAAAATATTTTTTCTTTAGCATTATCATAGGGGGTCGAAGGTGGCAGTCGTTAATAACCAACACTAGCCACTAATGGTTGTTGAAGGTGGCAGACAAATGATACCATGGGTGGTGCTTGATAGTAATTACAGGAGGTGGCTGGCAGTGCTGATGATTATTTTTAAAAATACTTAAAATATTTAAAAGTAAATTTGCACGTCTCTATAATTAATTATGATTTTTTTAAATAAAAAATGTAAAAATTCATTAAGTAAGAATATTTAAAAATAAAAGCAAAAAAAAGATCTCAAATAGGTCCAAAGTCTTGATGTATCATCAAAACATTATCTTGATTGGGCATGAATCTCAAAGCAAAATTAAGTTGGAAACTTCTAAAATTAAATTTAGAGCCATATGAACTCCAATTTTAGCAAACTTATAGTCAAACTGAACGTCTCGAAAGGCAAATCCAACGACAAAAAATTCAACTCAATCCGGGCCCAAATTGGTTTATATCGAAGACCCGAAGTGCATTTGGAAAGTTCAAACCATTATTTGGATGACCAAATAATTTATAAACATGACATGCTCATAGTCAAATCAAGCGGCTCAATGAAATAAATTCAACGAGCCCAATATAGTTGATTATCATTACAACATTTAAATGCCTAGTAAATGGTCCACAATCAAGGGGATCATCAACATCTGCTATCCAATTAAACCACTCTCAACTTACCCTTGATCATCCTCCTATTTATTGGCTATACCACTCTCAAAAAACTATAAATAGACCCTTCATTCCACATGGAAAGGGAACCCAAGAAAGGAACAAAAGGAAGAGAATTCTCTTGCCACCTGATTTCTCCTCGAGCATCTCGGACTTCCACTTGGCGCCACTAGAAGCCAAACTTCTGCCTAGCCACCGACTAATGCTGGACTTCCTCTTAGCCACTCATTAACGCCAAAATTCTACTCAATCTAACTTCCACCAGGTCGTCTACTGATGCTAGACTTCTACCCAACCTTTTACTTATGCCAGACTTCCACCAGGCCGTCGATTGGCACTAAAATTTTTCCAGTTCACCATCTGATGTAGGACTTCCATCCAACCTCTGTTTGTAACTAGATATCAACTAGGAAATTTAATATTATAATCTGATTGTCCATAATTTCAAGGATGAACCCATCACTTGTAATCAATCCAAACACTAATGGAATCTTTTCAACTAAGCATGACCCCATGATTTTTTCCTTTTCTAGGTTTTTAATGAAAAAAAATTTGGTGCTCCCTTTTTCTTCTGTTTGTGTACTAGATATATGTACAATATTGAGATGAAAATTTATAACTCTATCATCACATATATTCTAGCCCACAATAATTTAGTGGCATAAGTGGGAACACAATCCTATTATTCTAAGCACTGCTTCAATGGCCAACAAGCATAATAATCGTATCTTGGGAGCCTTCCACTCTAACACACATCAATTCAGGAATCAATCTATGAATCATAGATATCAAGCATCTGCCTCTTTTTATCTTAGTGGGCGAAATTCTACTTGAGAAGGAACTCCAGGACTTTCTTTAGAAGAGCATATATAAAAGATGGAAGAATCTAAAAATGAGATCCTTTAACTTCTACGAGAGACCTGGCAACCAATACTAGCATGATAAGAAAACGTTATTCTCCCTTGAGATGCACCACATGCTGAAGGTGTTTATCCTGAATATCCTCATAAAGATATTCATCTTCCCTAGTCAAGGATGTATCCGCCAACACGTCAAGACAACGAACAAGCAGACATAGCAAGCTCTACCCATCCTTCGTGCACATACCGTCAACTGTTCATTCCTCCGGACATTCCCAAAGATTTAGCCTTACTCTATATTGTTAAACTTTAATGAAACACCCTACATCATGAACTATAAAGATTGGTTCAAGAAAAGTTTCCAATGGAAGGTAGAAGGTAATCTCATCATCATTAAGATTTCCAGGATTCATCATTTCTAACTGAATCCATCCTTCAACATCCCATTTTGGTAGGACTTAAACTACCAAGCATCAATTCTTATGATGGGACATCCTGCTATCTTAAGTAGGCTCAATCATGCCCATAAGTTAGCCTGAGCATCAAGGATTTCGATCTACGAAATGAGGATATCCCTCAAAGGGCTTCTCATATAAAAGATTCAACTTATGTATCCATATCGGATGAACACCTTCAAGGACTATGCAGATTGGGTCTTTTCTCTTAGACTAAGAAAAGAAAAAAATATGTAGATTTTCTATATAGGAATCAAGATGTTTTTTCATGGAGTCCATCAATATGCCCAAAATTGACCCTAAAGTGATATTGCACTCCCTCAAATTCAACTTGAAGCCAATAAATGATCCAGATGAAATAAAATTTTGAGCTAGGTTGCCAACAAGCAATAGAGCAGGAAGTTGATAAACTTTTGGAGGCTGGATTTAATTGATCAGTACACTACCCACATGGTTGGTAAATAATATCATGGTATGGAAGGCTAGTGGAGCTTGGAGAATATATGTTGACTATATAGATCTCAATAAAGTCTATCCTGAAGATAGTTTTTCACTTCCTCATATTGACCAGTTAGTCGATATCACATCCAAACATCAAATATAGAGCTTCGTGGATGCCTATTCGGATTACAATAAAATAAAGATGGATTTTGAGGATGAGGAAGCAATAGCCTTTCAGATAGATAAGGGGTTATATTATTATCTAGTCATGTCATTCGAGCTCAAAAATATTGGAGCCCTATTATAGCGCCTTGTGACTATGGTTTTTAAATACCTTGTTGAGCGCACTATAGAAGTAAATATTAATGATATATTGGTGAAAAATATTGAAAAATCATAGTATATACCTGACTTGGAATAATGTTTCTACATGCTACGATGCTACAACATGCGACTTAACCCTACCAAATATGCTTTTAGAGTAGCTTCTAAAAATTTTTAGGGTTCATGGTAACCCATCAAGGGATTGAGGTTAATCATCAGAAAATCAAGGTACTAAAGGACATGGTGCCGTCAAGAAATATCAAGAAAGTCTAAAGACGGAATGAAATGATCACAATGCTGTCTCGTTTCCTGGCTTGCTTAGGAGACAAATATCTAACATTCTTCAAAATACTCAGAGGTGCTCATAGCTCAGGATTTCAATGGACTAACAAATGTCAAGAAGCCTTCAAATAGCTATGAAAGTATTTGGCATCTCTATCATTACTTTTTAAACCAATACATGGAGAAAATTATATTTATACAAGGTTATTTTTGCTCAGGCTATCAATTTGGTCTTGGTATGAGAGAAAAATGTTATACAATGACCCATCTAATGTCACATAGATTATGTCAATAAAATTTTATCTGAAATAGAGGGATGTTATCAACTAACTAATAAAATAACTTTGACATTAGCTTACTCCGCTAGAAAAGTATGCCCTTACTTTCAAGCACATACAATCGTGGTTTATACAAATTTATTATTGAGAAGTATACTATAAAAGCTAGAAGCATCTGGAATACTAATCAAGTGGTCCATAGAGTTAGGAGAGTTTGACATACATTACTTACCTAGGCATGATATCAAATCTCAAGCACTTACAAATTTCATAGTTGAATGCACCAGCCCCATATCTGATAAGCCACTAAATGCTTCTCCTTCTCCCTATTGTTGTACATTATATATTAAAGGAGCTTCTGGAAGTTCTGGCACCGGGGCAAGAATTCTATGGATCTCTCCACATCAAGTTACCCTTGAGTACTGGCTTCGACTTAAGTTCCCTACAATGAGCATCATAGTAGATTATAGGCATTTATTACCAGATTAATACTATAAATCAACTGTGAAGTACAAAACTTGGTGGTCCACATTGATTTGTAATTGGTCACCTCTCAAGTAGAGGGGGAGTTTGACATCTATAACAAACAACTAGCCTAATACCACAACTTCATAAAGTCGCTCTTAGCCCGTATAAAAGAGTATCAAATCATTCATGTTCTCTGAAAGAAAAATATATGAGTATAATATATGCTCTTTCCAAACTTGCCACATCAAAAATTAGGGATGTCAACAAGAGAATGTGTATCAAGGAGATCCACTTTTTGAGTATCCTAGGTCTGTGGGTCATACAACCGATCAATGAACCAAGAGATGCTTCTTCGATTGATCCTATCTCGTCTTTCTTATAAGATGATATGCTACCAGAAGATCCTATAGCTATGACATGACTTTGAGGATAAGCAACAAAGTTCACCATTTTTTGTGGTAAGTTGTACAAGCAAACCTTCAATGGACCACCTTTAGAAACTAATTGCATACTTCAAGAAGTTCATTTAAGAGTATGTGAAAAACATCTGAGAGGAAGAGCATTAGCCTATAAAATCATGAGGCAAAGACTCTATTAGCCTAAAATGAAATGGGATACACTTGAGTTCACTCAAAATTATAAAAATTTCCAATTGTATTCTAATCTCACACATACACCTGCTATGGAGATTGCATTGCTTCAGAGCCGCTGGCCTCTCCCCAAATAGGGGATTAATATGATAGGACCCTTCCTTAGAGTCACTTGACAACAAAAATTCATCATCATGGCTTTAGATTACTTCACTAAATAGGTGGAGGCAGAAACTTTGACAAAGATAACTAAAGATAATGCCATATAATTTTTGTGGAAGAACATAATTTATTATTTTGGCATTCATGCAATGATCCTTACTGAGAATGAGATTCAATTTACTGGAAAAAATTTTACTTCTTTACGTAAGGATTTTCATATTCAGTCAGTGAAAAACAAATTATTGTCTCCTCCATTTTCTTCTTGGAAGCATGTGGATCACCTTCATTTCCTAATCATTTATGGGAAACCTTTTAAGTGTGGATAACTATCTCTGGGACTTTGGTTGACTTTAAGCATATGTGTATGAGATCTCTCTGCCTGAGTATATCGTCCCACCTTAAACAAGTACTCCTTATCTGCATATCTACTTAAATAACTCACCTCATAGTGAAAGGTTTTTACATCATGAAGGTTGAACATCTTAAATAGATCCTTTACTCCAACATGAGAGGAATGTGTAAATCCTTCAATTTTTCCCATTTTTTTAGCATATTCAAGTCATTCTGTACAAAGAAGAATCTACCAACCCAACTTTTTGACTAGTCTTGAGTGCGAATATCCAACCACTTGGATCTAAAAAAGATACGACCCTGCGTACCATAAGTAACACGATGCATCAGAGAAAGGCACTCTAGAGACAACATCGCCCCACGATCTTTTAAAAATATAATCAACCCCATTATGATCAACATAGCTCTATAACAAAGTTGGGACAAACTCACTCCATATATTGCTAAAATGTCATTCAACTCCGAGGGAGGTAAAATCATAGCCCTGCTCGCAAACTAAACTCATAAACCATTAAAAATATTGGAGGAGAAAAGGCATGATCTGACTTTTCAGGCACCTTCATTATAAGATCATTGGAAAAGTAAAACTTCTTCCTTAAAATGATTAATGAGTCATTGGTTATGGCGGAGGCGACATCATTAGGCTTTGCCACCACTGAGAATTTTTCAGTCCCTTATGTTAAGCATCAGAATGATCTTCTTTGGTTCCCAACGGTTTAACCTCAGACTTACATGTCATTATCTTTTCCTTTTCTTTACTTTGTATGTATAGAGAGCTACAGTTTCTTAGAAATATATATAGAATTTTCAGTTTCAAAACACTTTAACAACACAGAGAGACGTTTAACAGCACAACTTAACCAAGAGACGTTTATAATATGGACTTTAAAGTAGTGAGAATTCTCCCAACCAAGAGAGACGTTTAACTACACAGCTTAACGTTATAGAAAAACTATGAATACCAAAATAAAATAAAATAATAATTAAGTTCTTACTGAAACACTTCAGAAACTTTTTGAAAGCTCATGGTTTAACGCTCTCATATTTCCACTTTGAATCCTTTGCAGTGTATAGGCATCTCTATTAGCAATAGATTGAGATAGTAGATTAATAACTTGCGATCTCCCTGATTCTGTTAGCCACCATTACAAATTAAAACATGAAGCATCCATGAAGCTACTAGCGCAGTAGCAGAATGCAAATCTAAGCTGTATAATCATACGGAATAAATAAATAAATATTCAAAACACACAACAGTTATTTGCACCATCAGGGGTTATCCGAAAAGCCAGCTTGGTGATCGGGCTAACAAAAATCACAAGCCCTGTAAAACAGCAGGCTCCCTTCATCAGCCTAACGGTTGCTTGTGTTCTGCAGGGTAAATAAAATTACTAAGAAACAAATAATTAAGCGATCAATAACTGAAAACCCCAACAACAAAATAATCTAGATATATAAAAATAATTTATATTTGGCATTTTGACAGGGTATAAGTGTTGTAAACATTCACCAAAGGGCGATATTTATAAGAGTTAATCTCATCACTTTATTATGCCTCCTCAGAGTAGCTTTCTTACATTGCCAAGTTGTGGCAAAAATAACCAAAAAAAAAAAATGGTTAACTTTGGGCATCTATACAACAAGAGAATGGCCATATAATCATACTGGAGGTCTATTCATCAAAGGAATAGTGGAGCTAAAACAAATATAAACTCAAAAAACATTATAGTGAATCTGACCTGTACAAGAAAAACAGAAAAACAAGGCCTTTCAAACGAGCAAAACCAAATCAGCCGAAGCCAAAACCTTCACTAGCTTCATGGATGGAAAGCATCAAACGTTCTTCTAATTGCTCCTTGGATGAATATTCAGGCAAGTCGAGCTGGTTGAAACTGTGTATTTAAGTGAACATGATAAGCAAAGGTGGTCAAGGTCTAAAAAAAAGTTGAAAATAAGAGCAACATGATCTTTCAGTATAAAATTTAACCAGGTATGGGCTGATGGAAGTCTCTCAGGAGCGCCATATGCCTTGTGTATCTGAAACCTTTGGGAGCCAGATATCCCCTGCAAGGCCTTAAATCCTTCCAATGGAACCTAAATTGCCAAAAGATAAATGGATTAGAGAGATCATGAACAGTCCCCACCAAAATCACATTATCAATCTTTAAATCAAGCGTTCGATAATAAAGTGATTTCTCCCATTATCCTTTGCCTAAATCACATTTAACTTGACCTTCTTTTTCAAAGAGTTAAACATGCTTCTTTGAGCTTTACTTTTTTCCCTACACTTAAATAAAAATAAATAAATAAATAAATAAATAAACATAATTGGTTTGACTACAATTTCATAGCCACTCTTCCAATAATGGTACACAACAATCTTTTTTTTATGTTGAATGTGTGTGCTTCAGGTTATGTTCTGCAACTTCAATAAAAAAGGGAAGCACATGTTTTAGATCATGGTCTCCAAAGCTAAAACTTCCATTAAAATAGAAGCCTGTTACCAATCCACATTAAAGAACAAGTATGATAATGGGGAATATATCAGACAAAAACACAATTACCTTTGATGTTCCAGTTACAAACTGCAAAAGTTTCGCCATGTCTTCCTTGTTAAATGATTTAACTACCTCCCAGAACCAATGAACTACAGTTGATGCTATGGTATAGCCCGTGTACTCGGTGTTAGCTTTTAGATCATCAACTAAAGCAAGGAAGAGGTCAACAATACTTAGAAAGCAGAAAAAAAAAAAAAAAAAAAAAAAAAAAAAAATATATATATATATATATATATATATATATATATATATATATATATATATATATATATATATATATATATATATATATATATATATATATATATATAATACAGGCGGTTGCAACAAAGTGCTGCAATCAAGAACCGATAATAAGCATATAGTGCCACTGACCATCAATTTCAGGAAGTCCGCTGATGAGAAGTTCAAGCTCTTTGTCATTAAATATTGAAATGAGATCCCGGGGAACTAATTCATCGAAACCTTCTAGGAAGGAATTTATTTGAGGGCGAATGGCTGTACTCAACCTGTGCTCTGCCACAAGGTCCACATACTCATGTTTTGTCTCTTCAGTTACCCTGATATTCCTCCCTCCCGGTTTAAGCTCATAATCAGTAACCTTCATCAAAATTAAAGGAAAAACGATACTAAAACATCAAGCCTTTATCCCACTATGTGGGGCATCAAGTCAAAGGAAAACTTGAGAAAATCCAAAGATTTTATCAGGAGAAAAACATAAGGTCAATCAAAACAACCCAAAGATGATGAAACAATCACAATATAAATCACAAGACAAAGTACACAAGATTTATATGATTTGATGAGAACTGCCTACATCCATAACCGCAAAGCAATCAAAATATTCTATTAAGTATCAAGAAAAGTAATGATAGAGTACACTTCATTCAAAATTAGAAAAAATGGGCAGCAATACAACTTCATCAATATTAGGATACAGGGAATAAGCAGACCGTCTACTATCCTAGCTTTTTCTTATAGTTGAAATTCCAACACGTCTAATATTTTACAGAGGAAAAAGCGCAACTATTATTACAACTAATAGATACCTGTTTAAATGAAAAAAAAAAAAAAACAATTCACTTGGGTCAATAACTTCTCCCCATAATAAAGTACGAAACTCTACAAAGAAAAAACCACCACTATTATTGCCACTTATTTCCCCCCTGCTCCAACTAGAAACAATTCCTCACTAGGATTGAAGATCCTTCAACATAACAAATAATGAAACTCTCTTTTATCTTTCTCAGTTACTGCAGCACCTCAGTTGGCTGCTACAGTTCCCAATTGCTACAACATTCCTTTAACTGCAATGGCCTGGTTGTTATAGTGCCTTCTTCACTACCTAAACTTAGCTATAATGGCAGCCGGACTATGAGTTTTGAATGAGTAACTATAGCTGTGGATCCTTTCAATGCGCAGGATGCTAGGGTGGTGCTAGAGAGAGATATATTTAGATGAGGATTTAACCAGAGTTGAAAAACTCTAACGGCATCACATGCAAGAAAATAAGATCTCACAAATCTATCAAAATTGATCGCATGATTATCAAGTTATTATTGTCTCATTAGCAACTCATATCAAATCTCAATCAAGGATTTACAAATTATAAGGATATGGCATACCATATTAAAAGAAATATATATTTGAAAAAATATATATATCTACATATCACAAACAATCTCCCATTTGGAGAATAATTTTCCAATGTTCTTACTTAGAGGTATGGCACGCCAAAGAGCATTTTTGAATTCTCAAAGACCCAAAGTGCTAAGCACTGTGCAATTACACCTAGTCTATATTAGGACTTTTCTGAGTAACAATGAGAGACAACTCAGCAAAACTGTTGCACACTACAAAAGATATATCAATATTGAATGTGTAAGCGCCACTAATTCGTAACACTAAAGTGGTTATCTCATCATTCTCAATGTTGCCCAACTACTAGAAATGTTGAGCATACTCGAAACTCAAGATTCGTTTAAAATTGCTTGAAATTTGAGTCATATTAGAAGTTAAATAATATTCGAGTAGTTCACAAGCAAAGGCATTTAGCTCGAACCTAATTCCAAATTTAGTTTGAATAATGGGTGGGTCACACAAAAATTGTTTCATGTTAACAAAAAAATATATAAATATATAAGATATAAAATATTTTCAATTACATTTGTTGGCCTAATTGTTTAATTAAAACTATAATCATAAAAATGAATTTGTGTGAAACTATGATCAAATTCTGCCTGGCAATACTATAAAATTCACAACACCTGTTATTTTTATCATAGCTATTAATTTTGATAAAATAGTTAAGATTTTATACAAACCTAACATATTCATATGCATATACCCTAATCTAAGTCAACCCAAAGTTGGAGAATAGATCCCAATAACCCAAAAATCAATCAATCACTCCCACAACTCTCACTCGATCCTATGATGCATTTATAGCTCCTGGCTTTTCCTATCTTCTCTCATATGCTCACCCTCAACTTGCGTTTTGAGCATATTCTCAGCTTTAACCTTTCTGGATCCCTTCCCCTTGCATGCACTAATTCCGTCTCATTATCATCTCCAACCCTGAAACTCTCATAACATAGTTTATCTTGAATTTCTCCATCAGTGGTGTCACCTGATCTCATCTTATCTACAACTCACGATTTATTAGTCACACGTCACTTTTGGTGAAAATTTATGCTTATCATTCAACCCCTAAACTAAAATATTACTAACCTAACCTTATATAGAATTCTTAGTCTTTTTATATTTTTATCTTCAATTTTTTGAGCTATGGTTTTATTTATTTATGTTGTTCTTTTGTTTTCGTTATTTATATCTAACATCTCAAAACTTAAACTCTAGCTGGGATTTGATTTTCAAGTCTCCAGGCATGCACTCCTTGACAATGTTGCCTCTTTTTTAGCCATAGTGTTTTTTTTTTTTAAATACATGCATTCCAAATCATAACCTCTTCTTCTCTTTAGTTATCACTCTTTGATGGATCAATGTACATGTTTAAGAAATATAGGGTAACATGCTAATGATTGTGGAAAGGACATTCTAATTTGCGATTATGGTTTACATTTTATGATTTAGACATCAAGAAATGCATTTATAGAGCCTTTAGATGCCGCTAGTTTGCTCTTCCCCTAATCTTCTATGCAAGCATGTTAATTTCTAGAGACCTTAGTAATTTCTTATTTAGGGTTGTCAATGTTTTTATCCATTTTTACTAATTGAAATTTTGTTTGTTTGTAGCTAAATTGGCACAAGTCATAAAAATTTGGATGGAAGATGAAAGGAATAGTGGCCCATCAAGATTGACTAATCTAAAAAATATGAAACAAATGGAGGTCAAAATATCTCTATGATCATCATTATTCTAAATATCAATTATGATACTATTTACATGCACTCATTCTTGCTGATTCAGTTGTTAAAGTCTTTCATTTGTTATTACTTATGTAGCTATTTTTATCATGCACGCCCTTCCATTATGTTTGCAATTGTTGGCTAAAGTGAATTATGACACCCATCCTCATGTGCTTGCACTTCTACATTTAATGCATGCACTTCTACATTTAATGCATAACTAACATCAGTAATGTCTTTATCATCCTCATGTGCTTGCACTTCTACATTTAATGCATAACTAACATCAGTAATGTTTTCCTTCCTTTCAAGCAACGAGTCCCCAAACTTCCCACAAATGACAAAACTGACTCTCAAACAGTATCTCTTGAGCTTAAGCGTCGTGTAAATCTACTGGCACGGCACAAGAAAACTCATATGCTCAAAAAAATATTAATAGGATAGTTGCTACAGCAGAAGTGGAAAAAGGGAGAATTTTAAAATTGAGAATCTAAAAGATAGTACAGAAAATTTAGTATTAAGATGGTATTGAAAACACCATTATAACACTCCCAGATATCAACAATCTACTTCCACTAGTAATATTTGCAAGGACATTAAGAAACGCCTAAAATTGGTCTAATCAAAGAAAAAACATAAGTTTTTTTTTATTATGAGAGGGTAAATATTGTTAGTACTGACAAAATACAGGAAGCATCCATTTGCATATATAGTTCCTATGATCATATCCAGATGAGAATGGTATCGGCTAAATTAATTATCAATGTTGAGAGTTGTCCTTTCAATAGTAGATCAACCTTTCTTCAATGCGTACATAAGAGACTAAAATCCAAACTATCAAAAAGTTTCACGAAAGAATAAGTGCGTAAAATTATATAAAAAAGAGAAGTATAAGTTGAAAAATATTTATAAAATGTTGTACAGTTGCCCTCACTATTGATTCTTGGGCGTCTAATCTATATATTTGTCTCGCCGCCAATTTTATAGATTCAGATTTTTTTTCATCAACCCAACTCCGCAAACTGTTTTAGGCGAGGACTGAACCAGATTAGTTAGCATATATTGATTCAAATTGAAAATTGCAGCATAGGATTGCTAGTTTCTTACATCTAAATTTGGAAGGAAGTTTATATTCAATATCACCTACCAAGATTTTGCACATAATAATTAAATAACGGATCACCAGTAAATACAAGTGAATCCATCAATTTATTATTAAATTTTAAATAAATATATAATACATCAAACCTCATTTTTCTCATATAGTATAAGTTTTTCTTCATCAGCATCCATGCTGAATGTCAAGTCTGGAAGATCACTAATATCATTCTGCATGTCATGAAAAGAAAATCAAAATGAGGTATATTACATATTTTAGCATCCACTTAAAATAAAATAAAACTATCAGAATATTCACAAACCTCAAGCATCCACTTCAAGTTCTTATAGTAGTCAGGGTCAACTGCCTCAATGTCATGATAAGACACCTTCACACCTAGTATGTGCTTATAAAAGGAGCGAGTAAAATACACATCCAAAAGTTGCCCATCAAAAAGTGCTTTTGCAACCTACATATATAATTCAAATAGAGAAATTCAAGAAGACATAGCATTATGAGCGCGATAAAACGAATCTAGAATTATGAAATTGTGTTACCAGTCTGCCAACAAACTTAAAATAAGAAAGATGCTCTGTTTGATATACAGAGTTTGGGTTAGGTTGAAAAGTTGCATTGTTCCCAACCGTTGTGAAAAGCAATGCTCCCTTATCAAATATCACTCTTGAGAGAAGCTGGTACCACTCCCTAGTCAGTCCACCAGCATCTATACCCTCTTCTCCTTGAAAATGAACCATTAGCCTACCTTTCAAGTCCTGAGCCGAACGCAATCGCAGCTGATTATAGGAATCTTCCAAGACATAAGCACGCCGAACGCTTACTCTTAGTGGAGCAGAAGAGTGTTGGTCATGCTGCTGCCTAATCCGTGAGCGAAAATAAGCTCTCTTATTATCAAAATCAATAAGCCTTGGAACTTTCAACATCATAGAAAATGATTTCTCAAGCAGGCGTGGATTCTGCCTAATATAAACATTAAGAAGGCGCCGATGCTTTTCAACCATCCTTGCAAATGACAGAGTGCCAGTTCCACTACTCTTAACAGATGGTGATTGTAAGACCCCAGTAAATTCTTTTTCCCCAGCAGTTGTACAGTCATCAGCCAACATGATTTGGTATGTCTGAAGCCTTTCACATATAATGAAAAAAGCTTCTATAAATGACAACAACTGCTGAGTGCCAGGAGGAAGAGGAGACACTGTAGAACGACCTCCTGAAAGGTTTGAAGCATCTGGAATTGATAGAGAAGAAGAAAACGCATAATTCTGCCCCAACCTTGCCTCAGTTGCTGTAATGCAATCACTTAACTCCTGCCAAAGAGGCTCAAGTGCTGAATTTAAATTGATCAAGATAGATGGTTCATCATGCCCATGTCCAAACTCTTCAGACTTAGCTCCATCAACTATAATAAGCGTACTAAGGGTCTGCAGTACACGCAAAATTGCAGCTCCAGCCATAGAACCTGCACCTAAGGCCAGCATATGTGTGCTCCTCAATGTCGCAAGCACACCAACAGCTGAAACACTCAAGTTATGGGCTAATCCTGCTAACTCAACTGCAAAGAACTTCCGATGAGGAGCAACAACAAAGGCCAATTTTTCCATAACATCCGCTACGAGTGAATAAACTTTTTCAGAAAGCCTGATCAGTTTTACCATAAATCAGAATGCTTTTAAGAGAGAACCTTAAGAATCCAACTTGCTTATCCAGAACAAGTTAAAAAATGTAAAAACCAGAAAAGATGAATTACTTAGTAATGAATCAAAATTTCCAATAACCTTACCAGTTGGAAATGAAAAAATGTAGCATACAGGCAGGAGATACAGCATGAGAAAATTCATAGTATAAAAGAAATGAACAGATCCAGCTAAGGAGATCGAAAACATACATATATAGTTAAATTCAGAGAATTGGAGTGGAAAATGCTTACTTTTATTGCACAAAACTATCCCTACTAATAGATCTATAAAAGATATCTTAATAAAGAAACAAATAATTACAAAATCACGCATAATTGCTCTAATATAATCCTTCCTAAATCAGCCAACTAAATAAGGAAGAAGATCGGCATGATACAGGCGAGCCTTCCATGGATTCCCATCCTAGCCGTGGGATCAAAATGCCAAGAGACTGTTGGGATTTAATAGTTGAGCCTCCCACAGATTCCCATCCTAGCCGTAGGATCAAAATGGCAAGAGACGGCTAGGATTGAACACTCCCCCTCAAGCTGAGAAATACGGATCTGTCATTCCCAGCTTCATAATCAGTACCAGAAAGATATTAAGCCCCTTGGTACGAATATCTGCAAGCTGATCTTTTGATGAGTTATGATCGATACATATAAAACTATAGTATAATTTCTCATTTATGAAATGTCTGTCCACTTCTATGTGCTTGGTCCTATCATTTTGAATCGGATTATGAGCTATACTAATTGTTGATTTTTTGTCACAGTGTAGCTTCATAGGTCATTCCCACTTAATCCTCACGTCTTCTAGAATTATCTTAATCCATAATAGCTCACATATTCTCAAGGTCATAGCTCTGTATTCTACTTCTTCACTAGACCTTGCCACCACATTCTATTTATTGCTCCTCCATGTAACAATGTTTCCTCCAATGAATGTGTATTATCTGATGTAAATCGCCTACCTACCGATGATCCTACATAATTTGTATCAGTATATGCTTCTGGGATTATTCCACAGTCTCTTCTAAAAAGAATTCCTTTACCTGAGTTCCCCTTAAGGTAGTGTAGTATTCTATCTATAGCTTGCATGTGAGTCTGCTTTGGATTTTGCATGAACTGGCTAACCATGTTTACTGCAAATGCTATATATGGTCTGGTGTGGGAAAGGTGGATTAATTTTCCCACAAGCCTCTTGTCAGATCCTTTATCTACAATTGGATATTCTTTAGCTTCTCCTAATTTGAGATTTGGTTCTACTGGTGTTGATACGGGTTTACAATATATTTTTCCTATTTCTTTAAGAAGATCGTTAATGTATTTTTGTTGTGAAATGAAAATTGCTTTGCAGGAGTGAGACTCTTGAATTCCAAGAAAATATTTTAATCTAACAAGATGTTTGTTCTCAAATTTATTGGCAAGATATTTCTTTAAAATTACTTTCTCATTTTCATCATTCTCAATCAAGATCATATCATCCAGATAAACTAAAAGAATTGTGACTTCCCCTGAAGTGCTTGAAGAGTATGTATAGTCTCCATGGCTCTGCCGATAACCATTAAGTAACATAACTTTTGATAATCTTCCAAACCAAGGTCGAGGTGACTACTTAGCTCATATAAAGACTTTTTTAACCTACACACTTTGTTACCCATAAATTTCTCCTTGAATCCTAGTAGAATCTCCATAAATATTTCTTCCTCTAAGTCTTTGTGTAGGAATGCATTTTTGACATCTAGATGTACCAGATGCCAGTTGTAATTAGTTGCTAGTGAGAGCAGGATCCTCACGGTACTCATCTTGGCCACCGGTGCAAAAGTTTTCTAGTAGTCAATGTCGTATGTCTAAGTGTTATCCTTTCACAACGAGTATTGCCTTATACCTTTCCAATATACCATCAACTTTGTATTTCACAAAGAACACCCATTTGCAGCTGACTGATTTTTTCCTATTGGTAGGTCGGTGATCTCCCATGTATTGTTCTTCTCCAGGGTTTGCTTTCATCTTTCATGACACTTTTTCAATTTTCATTAGAAAAGACCTCACAAATATTATTAGGAATATGAATATCATTTAGTCGAACCATAAAATTTTTGTGTGAATGTGAGATGTTATGGAACAATACAAAGTTGGTTATACGGTACAAGCGAGTTTTTTTTTTTTTTTGTGAACTTGTGTTTGCCTCAATTTAAGGAGATAGTTAAGATTTTTGGATCTTTTTGGGAGCATAATTTGAATTTGTACGCTTGAAATACACTTGCCCAAACCTCCTGTTATTCATAATAACTTTGTCCTCAGCATTCCTAGCTTTGATTTTAGATTTTTGTGGATTGATTTGAGTTGGAACTAGAAGGTCAAGAGGGGCAAGCTTACTTTCCTCATCTTCCTCAATTTTAGTCTCCCCCTGAAGATGAGGTTTGATGAAGTAGAGTTTTTGTTCATCAAAGATAACATCAATATATACAAAAATTTTCTTGGTGGAGGGATGATAAAACTTATAATCTTTTTGATTGTATGAATATTCAACAAAGATACATTTGAGTGCTCTTGGATCTTATTTTTCTCTATTTTGGCTATGAATGAGAACATATAGGTAGTGCACCCAAAGATTTTGGGATTAAGGTTATTATGGGTTCAAAATTCAGGATAAAAAGATGATAGAATATCTATTGGTGTTTTTAATCCCATGGTTTTTGAAGGTAGTCAATTTATGAGATATGTGGTAGTCAGAAGGGCTTCCCCCAGTAGGATTTGGACACATTATGGTGGAATAAATGTGCACAGATTGAGGTTAGAAGGTGACCATTTTTCTTTTTTACAACCCCGTTTTGTTGTCAGGTGTGAATGCAAAAAGACTCGTGAATGATACTTCCTTTTTGAAAGGAGGATAGAGTTTGGTTAAAGTAACATTTAACATTTCCTTCCATGACGCTCTTTGGTTGACACCATTGCTGAACCTTAGACTACCTTTGACTCTAGCATTATCCCTCATCGGCTTTCCTAAGCACAAATGAGAGAAATGGTCTCGTTTAATGAGGGGATCTCCTCGTTTCCAAGGATCTGAACTCAAACTTGATCAAACTCCACATTTAATCCTACAAGAAAGTCATATACTTTACTTTTCTCAAAATAAATTTTCAGGATAGCAGCATTTTTTGGACACCTCGACTCTATGCATATGCAGTGATCAAGTTCTTGCCACAAGTTTTTAAGGAGAGTGGCATATTCCGTTAAAGTTTTGTTTGTTTTTAGCTTTCCACCTTGACCTTAATTTTAAAGATTTAGGCAGCATCCAGAGCCTTTGAGAAGGCTTTGTTGGAGAATTTTTATCATTCTCAGCGGACTACATATTGTGCAATCGAGTATGACATAAAAAAATGATATATAGCCTTGAAGGATAAAAAATATCATTTTCTAATAGACTCGATAACAAAATTTATAATTTTAACAGAGATTCCTCCATTCAATATTTGGTTGAATGGGGTTTAATTTATTCTGGGGTACAAAAGCCCATTGGAACAAGCCCCTATAGTTAATTATATCTCAAGCTTTTGATACTTCAGAATAGTTTTGATTAAACTAGTGACTCTTTCTTTTAAAGATCATCCAAATATTGGCTAAAGTTTTGATTTTAAAACACATAAAATTCTTGTTTAAAGAGTTTTGATCTTTAGGAGTTTCAAATGATAAAGGGATCAACTAGAAATTAAATTTCATGGAATAAGAGTCAAAAGAGTGAACTAGCATCACTTGATTCTGAAAAATCTCAAAGGTGCTCGAATTATTCTATATTGGGCTTTACATTTTAGAATCCAATTTTATTTAAGTTGACAATTTTGATTAGAAGGTCGGGCTTACATTTCAATATAACAAGATGGATGTGAGCTCCGAAAATTCGGCCCCGGCCTCCCCGCCGCACTTTTTATTCGGCGAGGGAGAACTGAATAAGTTCCGGGGTAAATTTTGGAAGGAAGATGGGTTTGTAGATAAGACACTACCCAGAGATTTCGCCCTCATTTTGTGAGGACTTTATGATCTGAGTTCTGGCTTCCCATAGGCGTAAGCCCCTATAGTTAATTACCCCCCCCCCCCCGATAACGAGAGAGAACTTTCGATTAAGGCTAGTCGTTGATCAGATACGAGGAGATACGTGTTATCTGGCATATAGTAGCAGCACTAGGTTTTGAGATTTGAGGTTTTTAGAGGTTTGAAAATTTGGGAATTTGAATGAGTTTGATATTTAAAATTGAAAATTTCACCATCTTGCACTTAAAGCGGATGGTGGGGGAATGGATGATGGACCCGATCAAGATCCCATGGTTCCGTTATCCCGGGCCATCATGGTCCCTGGTCTACTTAGTCAGACGAGGCAGTCGACCCAACCTGACAGAAGGATCCTTGTCGGCAGCCATGGGTTGCTTCGTCCAAGGGAACCATGCAGACCTGGGATGGGTATTTGCCTAAGGGGATAAATTTAAATCCACCTTAGCTAACAAAGGGCTTTGTGCCCTATCAATTATATCCTATTGATTCATATCTCAAATATTTGATGCCAATAAGGAACGTAACGGTGCTGGCTATAACCGGTATTTCGTGGTGCCATTTGGCGGCAAAACCACTCGGTTCAGAGGGCCCCGGGTCATAACCGTTTACATGCAGTGCCATTTGGCGGCAAACCCGCCGGTTATAGGACATGTACCATGTCCTTATTGGCAGGAGATTATTTGAGAATGAAACCTAGTAATATTTTCGACTAGACATTAGCTCTTTGTGAGCTGAAGTAATTTTTAGATTTGTCCACCTCAGCAAACTGTTGTGGAAGGTGAATGAATTTTGCTTTAAATGTTGATGGATTTATTTCAATTTTAAGTATTTTTGTATTTTGATGATTTTAGGATTTTTTTAGATTTTTGTGGGTATTTGGGATAGCATTTGAAAATATTTTTGAAATGGATCCCTCCGGTTGAGATATGTATTCAACACGGCCTTCATAAGGGTGTTTGAGATTATTTCTCTTTATGGATTTAACCTTGTCGACCCTATCAACTTACTGATAGAGGATCGGATTTCATAGACTTTGTGCCCTTATTAGTGAATTCATATTGTTATAGGCCCTGAAGGCCTAATATGAATGTATTAAAATAAATATACTGATCGCCACAACCTTATATTTGCTTAATAGTTCGAACCCTGTCAACTCCTATTGATCCGTATAAAAGGATCGGGTTCGAACTTGAATTCACTTATCGACCCGTGCAGCATCCCTAGACGCCACGTGTACCAATAACACGCTCGTCGGGGCCCATACGGGTATTTGGGGGCATTTTATGATTATACCGTGTCTACTCCTTTTTACCTGTTTAGGAGGATCGGGTTTAAAATTTGATAACCCGCACAGCATCCCTAAACGTCGTGTGTGTACCAATAACACGCTCGCCGGGGCCCATGCGAGTTGAGATTATATTTTCTCCTTTAGTGTACCTATGTGTATACAAATTACAGTGCACGTGCAGGGGTACTATCATGTTCTTTGCTACAACAACCTTCAGGTGATTTACATTTGATATAATCACTCGGTATTTTGTTTGTAGGCGAAAGAAGGCTGTTATGCGCTCATTCGCAGTCATATTACTCATTTAATTGCATATTGATCTAGACTGCATGGAGTTGTATCTATCACCATCTTCCGTATTCGTCAAATTTCACAATCTGCGGACATTAATATATTTTTCTTATCTTATGAATGCCACCAAATCTATTACGCTTTCGACTTATGAGCAAATGGCCTTCCACTATCATCCATACATGTTGCTTGCTATATGCATGATGGTTTACTCATCTTTTGAAGTGACTTCAGAATGCTTTCAACGATCATCGTCTCTTCTAATATCTACATCCCCTTTGGTATAAAAGTTTTGAATGTCTGTAGGAAGCTTTACTTTGTTGATCACAGGCATGTTATCATATTCTTCATTTGATCGTTGCATGCATACCACTTTGATTCAAGAGTTTAAGTCACTTTGGTTAATTATTCTTTGCTTGCAATCAACACCTCCATCATTAGCTTCAATTGAAGAACTATTATAATATCTTGTACATCATTCTTATTTGTTTATAATTGATGGTTAATGAGATGTAGGGATTTTCCTCAACCTCACCAAGAGTTTGTATGTGTGAGATTTGAAACATTGTTCACCACCAATCATTGTATTTCATTAGATTAGAGTATTTCATGAATTATTTTGGAGAAATAAAGTTCAAGTCTTTATAAACTCCGGTCCACATTCAAGTTCACCTTTGCTTGTTCAAGTTCAATGTCAAAGTTCTTTGTACTTAGTCAATTTAATTGTCCAAAGTACAAGTTTCAAATTCTAGCAATCTTTATGTTTGAGTTCACTTAAGTCATTTGTTGCAAGTTCAAGTTCTTTCAATGCTCAAATCAAGTTTGAGTGTAGTCCTTTGGCAAGTTCAAGTGTTCAATTAGCAAGCTCAAGTCCTTGCTCGAATTGTTCAGGTCAAGTCCCTTGGTCTCTTGAGTTCAAGATTATGTTCTAACTCAAGTCTTCCTTGTAGTTCATTTGTAAGTTCAAGTTTAGCGACCATTCAAGATTGACTTAAGTATTTTGCTCATTAAGATTTAGTTCATTTATTGTCCAAACAATGTCCAAATAATGTTCAAGTAAAGCTCCATATTGTCCCAAGTACAATCTCGTGTTTACCCGAAATTTCGGCAGCCTTCCAACGTCTCCCCCGTTTAGGGAAAAACTACGGAAAATTGGGCCTCCCGCCACGCTAGAGAATAGCGTGCACGGTAGGTGCCCTCGGATGAGGACACCCCGGCCGTAATAATTTGCATTCCCCACCATGCTAGAGAAAGGCGTGCATGAGTTTTCGGGCACCAGTTAAAAATAAGAAATTTTATATTTGACCCCACCTCACCATAGGCGTCGCATCGGGTTCCCTTCCCACCACGCTAGAGAAAAGAGTGCATGAGTTGGTTTTCCAGTGCGCTGCTAACGCCAAAAAAGGGGTTTTGATTGCCCGTCCCGTCGCAAGCATTGCAACGAATTTCCTCCTACCACGCTAGAGAAAAGCGTGCATAAGTGATCGTTCACTGCGTTGCAAGCACCGGGAATGGGTTTTCAAAGTTTTAGGGTTTAGGAGTGTTATACCTTAGCGATCGTTGGCACGTGGATCGAGGGAAGGGAGAGAAGCATTTGCAATTATTTTTACTAATTATAACTAAGAATAATTAATTATCCATAATAATAATTTGCAATTAATTATAATTAAATAAAAATAATAGTAATTAATAATAAAATTTAACTAATTAGCCATAATTAATTATAATTACATATAATTAATTATCAAAAATTAATTATAACTGAATATAATTAACAATAAATTAATATGAATTTCTATGGCGCAATCAGGTAAACATATTAAAACATGCTTGAATAAACAAATCAAACAAAATGAATGTAAATTATAGAGTCAAAAGTTATTACAATTAGATTTGGCAGCTAAGTTGCTTGTCATTATATAACCTAATAAAATATTTATTATGGACTCTACTTATGGGGGATCTTCAAATTTTGACTTCTAGGTAGATCTTGAGCTTCACGTTTATCAGGTACATCCTCTTGATCTATCTGCTTTAACAAAATCCCATAACTTAAAATACAACATAAGTCTAATCAAATACATTTAAAAAGAAAACACTCAAAGCTATAAAAAAAGAGGATTAAAAAATAATTCATATAATAAAAATATCACATCCAGAATTTTGATTAGTACTTAAAGTATCAAACACCTGCTTCTACTTTATTGGCCACATCACTTGAGAGTTTTAAGCAGTATATGTCATGCAAGTATTTTACATTTATGATTTATCTGCACCTCCTTTTGGACATAGTCACCTATAAGAAAGGCATGTATATATATATATATATATATATATATATATATATATATATATATATATATATATGCTAACTACTTAAAGATAAGTACTTATAACGGAGACAATCTAATAGGCAATCACATCACATCATCAAATACATGCGCAAAAAAAAATCCTAATCCTAACATGCCTAAAGGGATGTGCACTTAAGTATGTGAGACTCGTGTGGCATGTCACTACAAAAGGTTTTTATTTTATTTTGGAATAAAGATATTTAATCTTTATTCATTGATGATTTCTCTTTATGTTGTTTGCAACTTAAAGATTTTATTTTATTTTTAAGTGTTTCATATTTAGGAGGGTTATGAAGGACCCATAAGAAAATCACTGTTTGCTTTGAGGCAAATTTGCTACTTATGAATTCTAAGATACAATGATGTAGGCATCTCACCTTTTGAGAGAGATGATTAATCATTACATTAAAAAAAAATATATGTGATTTTTATATGTTTTGAAGTTCTCTTAGTGTTTAGATAAGTGTAAAATGTATACCTCATAGCGTAAGGTAGACATGCCTAAGGGTTATACTTAGGCCTTTGTGAAATTCATCTAATAGTGTAAGATGAATTTCAACAGATAGAAAACTCCAAAGAGACAACTAAAGATTATGTGCTTTAAATGTTATAGGAAAGATCATTTGATTTGGTTAAGTGGAAATGATTACTTAGATTTAGATCTAAGGGAGAGGTGTCCAACATGTAGCTTTTGAGCTAGGTGTTGGAAGATCCGCCTTAGCCATTAGAGCTAAGGATAGGGAATGTAGGAACCCAAAATGTAACTTTTGAGCTAAATATTGGAGAATTCTCCTTAGCTTTTGGAGCTAGGGAGAGAGGATTCTCTTTAACTTTTGGAGTTAAAGAGAGGGAGATCCCCTTTAACTTAGAGGTTTGAGAAAAAAGATAGGCCACCAATTGATTTTGGCTCAATAAAAAAAGGAAGATCTGTAACTTTAAGATTACAAATTAAGAGAAATTATCATTGAATTTTTTTTGTTCAACGATAGATATTTAGTTTGCTAAATATAGGTGAAGCAAACATAAGAGAATGATATATAAATTTGAGTTAGAAATCAAGGGTTCTTTGAATTTTTGGGTGTCCAAAGAAAATAGCTCATTCACCTAACTTGAATTAGGAGAATAAAGGAGAAATTAGATTAATATTCCTATATTTGGTGTAGGAATATGAGTTGATTTTGACCCAACAAGAGAATTAGTTGGATGTGAACTCCCATAATTTTTAAGGTTAAGGAAAGAAGGATTTTCTCTTTAGTTTTGGAGCCAAGGGAAATGGAACAAAACTCGTAGCTTTGAGGCTAAGGAGTTAAAGAGTTTTCTAGGACTTTTTGTGTCTTAGAAAGGACAAATAACCCATAATTTTGGAACTACAATTCAAGAAACATTTATTGCTCATTCACCTAACTTGGGTTGGGCAAAAGAGAGTTTCCTACAATTTTTTTGATTGTAGAAAGGGGAGAAGAAGGGTGCAAACTTATGAATGCTCTTTAAACATTTGATGTTCAAAGAAAATGTATACACTCTCCCAATTTGGGTTTAGGAGAGTGGAAGAAGATTTGAATGTTCTTCTATAATTTTGGCTTATAGAAGATGATGAAGGAAATGCAACTTAGAGGTTGCAACTCATGAAAATCCCTTAAACATTTGGTATTCAAAGAGAGGAGGTTCATTCCTCAAATTTGGGTTGGAGGGATGGAAGAGAAGAAGATGCAACTTAGGAGTTGCAAATTCTTGAAGTTCTTTAAACATTTGATATTCAAGGAAGGATGCACTCTCTAAGTTAGGTTAGAAGAATGAGAAGATCTTCCTACAATCTTTGAGTTGTGAAAAAAGATGAAGGAATACTCAACTTATGGGTTGCATATGGGAGGATAAATCATTGAACCATGTGTTCAATGATACATGATCATTTACCAAATTTGTATTAAGTAAATGGGGGACTAGATGTGGAGCTTAGAAGTTGTAAGCTCATGAACATTCTTTGAATATTTGGTGTCCAAAAAGGGATATACACTCTCCTAATTTTGAGTTTTTATGAGAGAGATGGTTTCCTACAACTCTTGAGTTGTAGAAGGGAGTAACAAGAGCAACTTATGGGTTGCAAGTGATCATTCGCTTAGTTGGGGTTGAGTGAATGGTGGAGGACTAGGATTTGAATCCTAAGTCTAGGAGATTACTGATGGGGACATCAGAACATGTAAGATTTATCAGAGATGTGGTCGCCGATCTATAGCCACGATTGAGTTATTATGTTTTTTATTTGTTTTATATATTTTCTTATTTGATGTCGTATTGTATTTGTTTTATTTAGTTTCCCGTTGTACCCTTTTATTAAGAGATGTCGTATGTAAGCCCTAAGGGCATTATTATCTTTTTATTTTTGAGTCTTATGTACGAGGCTGTTTATAGCCCCTATGTTTCTCTTTGAAAGGGGATGAATGAATGATTAAAATATTTCTTCCCCTTGCATGAGTTCTTGTGAGAGCTTGAGTTTGGAGAGAGATCCCTAGGAGAGGAAAAAGTGTGCATCACCCACCAACCTAAACGAGTCGAGTTCGTGGTTTTAGCTTCTATCTTCTTCTTCTCCTTTTCCCTACCACCACCGTCCTTACCCCTCCGTCGCTGTTGCCCGACTTACACCATCTTGGACACATTGGTTGAAGCTATTGAAGAACAACTTGAGATCGTCGAGTGGAGGATTGCAACCGATCCTTGACGAATGTTTTCTACTTTTCCTCTTCTCGTATTTCTTAAGTCTAATCCTCCCTTGTGATTTGATTGCAGTCATGAAGGTCGTGTTTGTCTGATCCTGCTAAGCTTAGTAAACGTAGGGATCTGAGTGTATTCATTTGTTTTCTAATCTTATAGTTAGAATAGAAATTTTCGTTGAAAGCTACTACTTTGGCATGATGTTATTTTCCTACGTTATTTTGATGATCCAAATCTTTTGATGTACAACTTAGCCTAAACGACATTAACCACTCTTACGTTTTAATTCTTCGTTTTATTTGCTAATAGGTCTATTTGTTATTTCTCTAATCAATAAGTTGTGCAAACTTTTAATAAATTAATTATAAGCATCATAGTCCTACATCAATTACTCCTTGGTTTTATGCTCCAGCGAATAGGATAGAAGAAACAAGAATTTGATTCCAAGTTCAAATGATTCATGCAGTGGTGTATTTGAAGCATTTGGATGTTCAAAACATGCATGAGGAGAATATTTGTTGGTTTTGTGCTTCAACAAATGATGTGGAATAACTTAGAATTTGGTTCTAAACTACAATGATCAGTGCAATTATGTGTTTCGAGTTTTGAGGAAGCTCAAAATATCATGCATAAGAGGGACGGGTGTGTGTATTTGTTGATTTTTGCATCAACAAACAAAGTAGGAGAGCTTGAAATTAATCACAAGTTTTATGCAATGATGTGCTTAAAGTCCTCATGTAGTGATGTGCTTGAAGTCTTGGAGGACTTCAAGTTGTCATGCAAAGAGGAGGAATATCCATTTGTTGATTTTCTGTCTCAACAAATGGAGGAAGCTTAGAATTTAACTCTAAGCTCCAAAATCTCCATGCACTGGTATTCTTGAAGCTTTAGGAGACTTCATACCATCATGCATGAAGGGGGAAAATGATGGTTGTTTGTTGATTTTATGTTTCCAACAAACAAGGGATAGAAGAACTTGGAATTTGGTTTCAAGTTCAAGAGCTATAGTATGTATTTAGGATTTTAGAAAAAATCCATAATACCATACATGACGATTGATGGTAACTCCTAACGAATGCTAGGAGTCACGCAATGATAAACTTGGAGCCTTGAGGAGATTCCAATCATCATGCATGAGAGGGATGGTGATGTGTTGCATGGTTTGAGTTACACATGATTTAAGAAAAGAAAATTTATTAAAGCTTAACCATTCATAATTTCATGCTTCAAATTCCAATCGGTTACAAGAGCTCGTAGAGTTCCTCTTTGCTTAGGCAAAAGAATTACAATAAGAGAAGATAGCCGGACGATTTAATCTAATACAAGGAAAATAATAACGTTAAAAACTAGTAACTTTAATCCCACAAGTAATAAAGAGTTGTTCACACCTTGAGACATTTCCTCTCTTTCCTACGAAGACTAGGCTGAGCGGCGAAAGATCGTCCAAGCTAGTAGTGAGGTTGCCACGAGGAGGGAGGAGCCAAGGAACGTCGCCGTAGAGAAGGATCTCGGAGGTGGAGGTGGCACGGTAGATCGACCTTTGATGATCCACGTGTAGACAGAGAAGTGGTCGTCGATGGAATCCACTAGTGTCGGTAGAATCCGATCCAAATATTCTTCGACGGTGTCGTCGAAATCAAAGCCGACGTCGAAGAATGGGGATCTAAGGATGTTGACCCTTCCTCGGCTATCGTATTCAAACCCGAAGTTCCATTCGGGTTCCTATGCATCCTTGAAGGGAGAATGAAAGGTTGCCGCGCAGAATTCTTCAAATGGGAGGGGGGAGGCCGACGGGTTGGTAAGGGAAAGGGAGGCCGGTGGTAGGTTTAGGGTGAGCAAGGTTATGAAGTGGTAGAAATCTGAAATTGATTTCAAATTAAGGAATTTGGGAGGGAAAATTTGAGAGTTAATTTTGAAATCCCCAAATTAAGGAGAGGATTAAAACTTACTCAATGAGGAGGCTTGATGGGGGGCCGGCGGCTTGATTAGGGGAGGGGTTTGAAATTAAAACTGAAATAAATTTCAGTTTTAAGTAAAACCGGAGGAAAAATTTTGAAATTAGGAATTAAATTTCAAAATTGGATTAGGGATTAATCATGCAATCAAGAGGGGCCAATGATGGGGGGTCGGCGGCATCAAGGAGAGGAGAGGAGAATTAGGGATGAGGTGGCGGATTCCAAATTGGGAGGATGACTAGGAATTTGCTATTTCATGAATCCAATTTCATTAATATGAAATTGATTTCAAACATTCAAATCTTTCCTAAAATGGCTCGTCCAAATTTGGAAACTTTTGAAATTTGAAAATCAAATTTCAATCGAGAGAGTGAGGGAAGGATGTGGTGGTGGGAGGGTGGATGTGAGGGGAAGCCGGTGGCTTCATGGTCGGCCGGTGGGGCTAGGTTGGCCGACGGGTGGAGGAAGCCCAAGGGGGTTCGGCGGCCAATGCTAGGGAAACAGTGTGAGAGCTTCGAGTGGGAAATAGGAGGAAAATAAAAAGAAATTAGAGAACTCACTAAGAGATCTCAAGTTTGAAGAACTCACCAAGAGATCCTCATGCACTCACAAAGAGAACAAAGCAAGAATTTTTTTTTCATTTATCAAAATCAATCCCCCATACAAGATACAAGAGCCCTTTAAATATGCTCCACATGACAACAAAATATAAAAGTCTAAAATGCCCTCTGGGCTACAAAAGCAAACTAATACCCTCATGGGTAAAATGAGAAAAACTGGAAAAGAAAATGCATAATACATAAAATGCTAGTGCAAATAAAATCAGTAGTAGAGGCTCTCCATCATGGCCGTCGATCTCCGATATCGTCTCTGGTAGACTCACCGAAACTTCCTGTCGATGACCTCATCAGATAGATAAATGTTTATTGATTTTGTCTCAACGAACAAGGAATGTAGAGCTTAGAATTTGTTTCTAAGATCCAACAACTCATGGAATGAAGTTTATTTGGAGCCTTTGGAGGCCCCAAATCATTATACACGAGGGGAAATTAGGATTGATCACGCAATAAAGTGTTCAAAGCATTGGGATGCTCCAAATCAACATGCATGAGAAGGATGGATAAATGTTTATTGATTTTGTGTCTCAACAAACGAAAAGGAGAATGAACCCAGGATTTGGTCTTTAGGTTAAGGGGTCATTTGTTATTTTTTAGGTGGAAGAACTCAAAATTAGGTCTTAACTTCAAGGAAATCATACAATGATATATTTGAATTCTTAAAGGATTTCAAATTATCATACATGAAAAAGAGATGGATTATTTGTTTGCTAACTTTGTGTTTCAACAAACAAATCAAATGAACCTAAGATTAGCTAATGCTCTTTTAAGCTCTTTAGAGATCATTTGGGAAACTCTAAATGAGCTTTGAGAGCAACAAGCAAAGCATTTATTGGCTTTGCACTCCAATGATAGCTCTAAATTTGGAAGCTTGCGAGATGACATGTTGAGTATTTTGATAAAATTCACAACATCACACACAAACCTATCAATGAAAGCTCCTAGAGGATGCTAAAGATTCAAGCAATGAAGCCTTTGGAGCCTTGAGGGGGCTCCAAACGCCATGCATGAAAGAAATATGCATGTGAAAGAGAGTTCCCTAATCTTCTATGAGTGTTTTGGATTCATTTGAAGAAGGAAAACATTCACCAGAGCTTTCAAAAGGATTCCTAAATCAATTTGGCATGATTAGGAGACTTTGGGGTTTTAACATGCATAAATTGAATTGTAAATTTAAGTGCCCTTTAAATGCATAGTTTGATTATCATTTCACCTAGCCATTTCCATCAGAAAGTTGCATGAATGAACTCAAGTAATTCTAAGTAGGGAAATTGGGAATAGCCTATGAATCTTTGAAGATCCATAGAACATCCCCAAATCTAGCTTTGCAAGCACTTGAAAAATGAATGAGTACATTCATGAACTCTACAATTTATTGGACAAGCAACAATCCTGGCAAGAAACCTACAACGCACATGTATTAATTTTGCATGATTCATGAGTAGGATGAAAGTTGACGAGATTTATAACATTCGAAACCTACACTCCATCGTTTGATTTGTAATCGAATGGCAATGCCTAGCCTAGGGCTTGATGGTTGGTGAAGGTATTGAGCTCAAAATGAGTGCAAATACATGCATTTGAAGGTATTAGACACAAATCCAACATCCTACGGGCATCGCTATCTTCTTCTTACTCTCACATGAGAGCACCTTGGTGAAAATCACCGAATTTTCCCATGTTTACTAAGAGGACAACGGATTCTTGGATTTTGGAGAGCGCATATGAAGTTACTACAAAGCCCCAAGGCTTTAGGGGTATCAAACACACATCAAAGGGCTTGGGGACCTAGGTCTTTTTCTAAGTTTGGAAAGGTTTACCTCGCCGGGTTGTCACGGCGCGACCCACCATCCACTTGTTTTTTCAAAAAGGCAAGAAAGAGGAGGAATAGTGTGGTGTACTGCTGTCCAAAGCTCATCCCGGAGATGGATCTGCTATCCAAGGAACAGTTTGGATGCTTCTGAAAGCCGCCTTGACTGTTGCGAGCTTGCTGGGGTTGAAGGAGAAGGAAGAAAATGTCTCCTACAGTGAGTCGTTAGTCCCTAAACACTTCGACAGCTCTTCCACTTCATTTCCCTCCACTCAACAAAGAGAAAAAAGCACCAGACTCTTCCTTAGGCAAAATTTAAGAGCTGGAGGCCTTCAACAATGACCAAACTCCCTATGTTTGCTCGGGTCAGACAGACGAACAACACGAACAAGTCAACAGCCGCAGGAGTCGGCGACAAGGGAGACAGACACCTTGGAGGTGTCAGAAGTCCTGGATGGGGTCGAGCGCACGAACCGTAAGAAAAAAGAGGAAGTCGAGCTCTCTCTTTTGTTTCTTCCACACTATCTGGGACGAATGGATAGACACACACGAGAGAGCCGACCTCTTGTCCGCTTGGAGATGCACGAAGCTAGCAGGCTCGCCGCCCAAATGCTCCAATCCGCTCCCTCTTTGCACGAAACGAAGAATTTAATGCCAAATTGGTAGGATTTCAGATGAAATCTAAGTCCCTGATTGAGAAATTTGATTTAGAAAGTCAAATTATCTCATATTTGATCAATTAGGGCAAAAAATAAGCCCAAATTGGACTCAGCACGAACCGATTTGAGTCGATTTAAATCCGTTGGGTTCGATCGAACCAATTTTGCATAATTGGACTCGAATCGGCGTCGAATTACATTGAATTTGGTTTAACTAGGCTCGACGAGGCTCAGTTGAGTTTGATTTGGACTGATTTGGGTTGATCTGATCGATTTGATTTTAATTTGATTAAATTTGATCTAATTTTATTACATTGGCGTCCAATTAGAGTTAATTTGATGCATGCATATTTTGGCTAATTTTCGTTTTATTGTAATTTGAATATTATAGTTGTGTTTTATGTTTTTATTATGTTATACAATGATAGAGAACATCCAATGATCATGGTAGGTAATGCTTGGGCATGTCAAGCCTTGGGTATGCTCTTGGGTCCTTTTGGTCTTTGGGCTGCTTGTTGCCTCTCGGGTTGGGTCTTGGCTGCTCTCAGGTTGGGCCTTGGCTGCTTTGGTTTTGAGCTAAAAATCTGGGATCTTCTTAGTGCTAGCTCATTAATGCTTGAGCTGATGTTTAGCTCATTATTTGGAGTAATTGCACTATTTAGCTCATAAATTTGAAAGGGTATTCTTCTTTTTAGCTCATTATGTTGAGTTGGAGCTTGCCTCTTCCCCTTCTTTGTGTCCCCTCAGATTTTTCCCTGATGCTAATCCCGTGGCTGGTTCTCCTCCCTTTGTTGGGTGCTGGTTCCGGTCCCCTTTGTTGCCTTTTTCGGTTTCTTCCCTAGCTGCTTTCGCGTGGCTGTCTCTACCCGGTTCCTGTGCTGTCTTTTTTGGGTGTTGTTTTGTGTTGTCTGTTGGCCTTCCTCTTCCCCTTACTTGATTGGTTCGGTTGGAGATGGAAATTGGATGTTTGGCTCCCCTTTTTCTCCTATAAATATGAGATGATTTTGTCATGAGGAGGTTGTTGATTAACTTGAGAAAAGTTTATAAAAACCTGAGGGTTTCTTCTCCCTTCTTGGAAAAGCTTGAGAGCTTGTTCCAATTATCTCTTCCTCCTCTCTATTTTGTCTTGGCTTCTAATCTCTTCTTCTCTTCGCAAGTTCCACTCCACTTGTATCCTTATTCTTGAGCTATTGGGGGGTGTTTGTTGGCTGATTTGGAAACATTTGCCGAAGGAGTTTGGTTGGACGTTGGACCTTGTTGCTGTGGACCCTTGGTTTACAAGCCCTAGCACTTATCATATTTTACTTACTTTTCATTGCATGTGAGGAAACCGCTTGCCGATTGTTCAAGGATAGTATTTTATTTTATAATTTTGTTTCGTTTGTTCGACTTTTTATTTGTCTTGGTGTTTGTTTGGATGTCCGCAGTCGAGATTGAATTGAGTTTGGTTTCTATTGTCCAAGTGTTCTCCTATTTGACTTTTCTTTCTAGTTTGCCTGCATCATAATTGATGCTCAACAATGATATAGTGAGTTGGTCAAGTTCAATCGAGACCCAATCAGGCTCAAATCGACTCGATCATGGACCTGTTGACATGAAAATATACGTCAACAGCTTTGCCTGACGGCATCTCATATGTCCTTTGAAATAGATAGGGGCATAAAAGTATCACTAATTTCTGGAGATATGGAATTCCACAACCATGACATAATCATGGAGCACGCTTCATCCCGTGCCCAAAAATTAAGATCTCCTTCTTTTGGTCCTACAACATGGAGGTGATTCAACTTTCTTTTCCCTTTTAAATAGATCTTCACAAATTGAGATCACATTAAGTAATTCTTGTCATTTAAGCAATAAGAATGTTGCATATTTTAGAGATCTCCACTTCCTTGGTACATCATAGAGTCCTCCATTTAGTTAAAGCTTTGGAGCAATTTGCTTCAGACATTGCAACGACAAATGGTAGAGATGAAGGCTATATCAAACAGAACAACAATGAAGGTTGTGTTGCTTATAGATAGGATAACAACAAGGGAAGGCCGGCAATGAAGGCACGATAATACAAAAAACTCAAAATTCCAGCAATGGCAATGTTGGCTCTGATACCACGTTAAATTTAGAGAATTGGAGAGGAAAATGCTTAATTTTATTGCACAAAATTATCCCTATTTATAAATCTATACAAGATATCTTAATAGAGAAACAAATAAATACAAAATCATGCACAATTGCTCTAATATAATCCTTCCTAAATCAGCCAATTAAATATGGAAGGAAATCGGCGTGATCCAAGCGAGCCTCCCACAGATTTCCATCCTAGCCGTGGGATCAAAAAGCCAAGAGATGGCCGGGATTTAACAAGTGAGCCTACTACGAAATTCTGATCCTAGCCGTGGGTTCAAAATGCCAAAGTACAACTAGGATTATATATATATTAATGATAACTATAAAAAAATGGTATAACTAGACTAGTTTCCTGCTACTGCAAGGTCCGAGGAAGAGTTGATGTAAGAAACTGATTATTTTCATGATTCATACAACCTCCAATTCACGTGTGTGTGAGAGAGAGAGATAGAGCTAACATAGAGCAGATCAACAAAGAAAGAAAGAGTGTACGTGCTAACAGATGCCAAGAGCTCAAACAAGAGGAACTTTTTAAAAGCTATTGTAGAAAGCAACTTCTTAGCACAAATTTTTTTGAAAGCATCGAAAAAGCAATAACCAAATAGAAATTGTGGTTGTAATCTAAAAACCAAAACAATAAGAAAATAATTTTAATTCATACCTTAATCAGATTAAATTTGTATGGCATAAAGGGTAGATATTCTATTTATATCTTGGTGGCTTGTTTGAATAATCTTAAAATTGATAATATTCGTTTTGTAGGGAGCTTCATATTAATAGCACAATTGTCCTCTGACCCCATAACCACCATGAAACCCAAAAACATCATATTAATAAAGGTTTCACTTACAGAAATCTTCTCCAAATATAAGCTAAAAAAGATGTGAGAGAGAATCAAGGGCGCAAGCTACATTAAGATGGCTAAACTTTGACATTTATAAGGAGTATAACATAAAATTTAGCAACAAATTATGAAGAAGTATCTGTTTGAGGAAATGATATCTGTAGATCAAGAACTAATAAGTGATATGCACAAACATCATTCTAGAAGGAATATCTATCAAAACATAAATTGAGTTCATAAACACGTTGAAAACCCAGAATCAAGATTGTCCCTAGAAAGGTTCAAGAATTTACCCTGCTTGAGCAAGAATTCTGCACAGATTGCATAAAACAGGCTTCGGGAGTTGCAAAAATGTATTATGTGCACTAAATAACTCTTCCCCATCACCGTTGGGCTGTTGATTGCTGGAGCTTGGATTATCATCTTGATCATGATTCTGCTCCAACATGGTGGAATCTCTCAGACTGTTTGATGGAGTGCTATCTTCCTGAGTCTCAGACCTACCTGCTACTATCACAGATGGAGGATGACTAATTAATTTTTGCCACAGCATTATCAACTATAACTTGTATCAAAGCCATGACCTGCACAATAAACGTAAATGTAACACAATGCGAAACTACATTCAATGATAAAATTGAATATAAACTGAAAACTTGAGATTACCTGCTCAAGATGCGCATTACTACGCAAAAATAAAGGTTTATTCAAAAGCTTCAAAAATAATACTAGAGGAGCATCACCCTTTTGAGAAGACTCCAAGGTTAAAGAATCTTTCAGTAAACATGTTCTTTCTTTAGTTTTGTCTTTCTTGATGTCCAAACTGGTGTTGAATGTTGAAGATTCAGAAGGCAACAAAGGATCAAAATTGAAAAGAATGCTCGCTACAGAAGAAAGGTTTGTTGCCAAGTAAGTTAACATCTCAAGAACACGACGTGACAGCAATGGTGGAAGACCTTTTTGGTAAAGAAAGAAAATTTAAAAAGAAGTTAATATAACAGAAGATAATGTAAAAAAACAAAAAAAAAACAAATAGAGCTATGCAATGAACAAGTACCATCTGAAGGTTGTGGCCGTCCATAAATAACATTCGACTGGCATCCATAGAGACGCTGAGAGCAACTTATAGATCCAGTTAACACATCAGCTTCTGGTTGTATCATATCAACTAAAAGGATAATCAGAGTAGCGCGTGTGATGCTATGTGCACATAGGTTTAACATAAGTCTCTGGAGAAGGCCTTTCCCTAATGGCTGCCAGAAGAATTCAAAAAATGATATATCAAACTAGGGCATTAGGCTCCCCTTCATCTAGTTTAAGCAATAAAATAGAATGTTTCATTTGAACAAACAAAAGAAGTCACTGACTTAATACGCCTATTGTTTCATGTTGCTAAAAATTATGTTGTCCAAGCAAACTGTTAGACCGGTTCGCAGTGAACCGGTCCAGCTAGCCCAAGGGGGCCGGCTCAAATCATTTACAGGAGGTGGACTCCTTCAGCCTCCTCTTCTGTTTCCACCCAAAGGGGCGGGCCCCCACTATTCCAAACCATACCTGTTAACGGCGAATGGCGCACCATGGCGCAAAGGTCCATTTGGAGCCATGGCGCATAGCGCACGGCGTGGCGTGCGCTATTTTAAACATGGCGCAAGCTATATAAAAAATATAAAATAATAAGCATGAATATGAAATATTATTAAAAATGAAAGACAAACTATCATAATAATAAAAGACAACCATAACATATATAAGTTCGACTAACTAACAACCAAATATCTCATAATTCAAATATTACAATCTTTTTTTAAAAGATCAAATATGAATTTAATCTACTCTTCTTGGGAATCATCATCATCAGCAAATGTTAAAAAAGCTTCATTATCTTCTTCAAACATTGTCTCCTACTTCATAATCCTTTTCATCACCCTCTTCATCATCATTCTCAATAGCAACATCATGCCTAATTGAAGATTCTTTCTCTTTTCCTTTAGATCTTTCTCGAATATTATAGCTTTTATCATAAACATCAGTAGCTTTTAGCAACACTTGTCAAAGTTAAATCTTCCTCTCCAGCAATAAAGTCATTTTCTTCATCAGACTCATCATCTAATTTTCCTGTTAGTCATTCATTTTTTAACATAGTTTTAACATTTTTCAATGTTGTTTGTGGCGTGTAATTCCTCCTTTTGTTATTTTACCACAAAAAATGCATGTCACACTATTGTTGTCGGATTCATTTGTTAGTATAGCATATTTTCATGCTGGATCTTTTTTTAAAGATTGAACTGAATCTGACATTTTATAATCACCTAAAAGCAAACAAATTTAGATAAAAGAAACATAATATTGTCCAAGAAATATAATATGGGGGCTGCCGGGGGTCCAAGGGGGCGTTGCCCCCTGGTGGGGTTCGACCTGCCCAGTCAGCGCCCCCGGAACAAAATTTATTTGTAAGAGAAATTTTGAAAGTTCGTTTGTACTGAAATTAGGAAGCGGTACCGAGCGTGTACCTAGTTGTACCGAGCTGTACCGAGCGGTACCGAGCATTTAAATAGCAGTACCGAGCGGTATCATGCATGTACTTAGCAATACCGAGCATGTACCGAGCGTGTACCTAGTTGTACCGAGCTATACCGAGTGGTACAAAGCATGTAACTAGTGGTACCGAGCATGTACCGAGCGGTACCGAGCATTTACATAGCGGTACCGAGCAGTATCATGCATGTACTTAGCAATATCGAGCGTGTATCTAGTTGTACCGAGCTGGTACCTAGTTGTACCGAGCTGTACCGAGCGGTACAGAGCAAGTAACTAGTGGTACCGAGCGGTATCCAGCATATACATAGCGGTACCGAGCATTTACTTAGCGGTACCAATCATACCTGTTAAGTTTTAAATTCTTGTAAGAAATAGCCGTGCAAAACAACAGAGCTGTGCGGAACAGACGGAGGTTGCAAATCAGAGTCGGCTGGTAAGATTTTTTATTGGAACAGACGAATGAGGGGGCGGATTTGGCAGAAGGACTGCTCTGCGGGACGATTCGGCAGAAAAAACGACTTCAACTTCGGGACAGATTCGGCTGGATTTGACGGAAGTAGCGAATGCAGCAAATAGAAAACAAAAAACCTTCGACTTCGGGATAGATTCAGCGACCTCGACTTAGGGACTGCGGGATGTGTTCGGCGGATGCAGCAAACAGAAAATCTTTCGTGAAATTAGGGCAATGAATAGTCGTTTATCTTATAATATAGATATATTTTTAAATATAAAAAATATTCATAAAGTATACGGAAATTTAAAAATAATTTGGCGCGCTATTTTGCGCCGTGCGCAATGCGACATGGCTCACATGTGGCGCAAATAGCGTGCGCTATTTTAAACACGTGCGCCGCGCCGCGCCATGCGCCATGGCGCGCGCTATTTTGCGCCATTGACAGCTATGTTCCAAACAAAGCGAAATTCGAGTGGGCGGCTAGGGCTTGGTAGGGAAATTAAATTAGGAAAGATCCTGTATTAAAGGGGATGAGAGGGATTAGGAGAGAGGATGTTTTGATTGATTAAAATTAGGGTTTCTTGGTGTTTAGGCTCTAGACTCTCTTGTCTAGATATTTGGGACAGACGATCCTCCTCTCGAATTGAGGATTTCTTGTATCTTGCTTTGTTCTTGTTTCCCTTATTTTCTATAAGAATTTGCTATCATTTGATTGTTCTTCCACGACGATTTCTACATTTTCTCACTGTTTTTACCGATTCTTATTAGGTTTGCTTGCGAGCTCAAGTAGATCCGATAGAATTACTTGCGAACTCAAGTATTTCCTATCACAAACCTTTTTAGACAACATAACAAGTAAAGTAAACAAACCCAAGTGGATTTTCCCTTAAATAACAAAAAAAATATGTGCCATACAAGTTAGAATTGTTCAGAGGGCAAGCCTCGAGCACTTGTTAAAGTTATTTATATTGTAATATGGACGCCCCAAATTTAATTCATCAAAATAGCCTCTACAAATGTAGGGTTAAAGCTGCATGCATAAATCCCTTCCCAAGTCCTATATTAGCGGATGCTCATGCACCAGATTTTTATTTTTTTATCCTTCATAAGCTTAACAAACTAGAATGGACCGAATCTTAAGAAAGCAGAAAGCAGTAATTTGTATCAATGAAACTCCAACTATTTAGAGCCATGATATTAAATATTTTACAAATTCTTCACAGAAAATCCAAATTGTCAATTCATGAACTAGTGGTAGGGTAAATAATTAAAGATAGTCATAAAAGAAAATGATTGATTGCATACACTATTTCATAACATTTTTTTTACATTACTACACATTACCAAATCACAAAACACAGATCATGCTATAGTTTATTGAAGGAAGAAACCAAGGATTTTAATCATACATATGCTAATAGGACCGTAAATTATGAATTTTCCCAAACAGCTTAATGTTATTTAATCAAAGTAAAGAACTTATGCTCTAAATATGAAGTAATCTTTCCTATTGACTCAATTTTTTTTTTTCACTTAAAGTCAATAAACTTGATGGTACAAAATGCCTAAGAAATAATATTGAAATTAGTCTTCAAACAATAGGCCAACAATTCTTGTCAAGTCCCTATAAACGCAATATATAAATAAATAAATAAAATCTTTTCTAATTTCTATTGGGGTTAGCATTTGAATTTTAAATTTCAGTTTAAATAATTTCATCAATTTTTTATGTTAGCCAATAGAATTGGAAGATAAAGTGATATATAGATGTGATAGGCTTAATTATCTTGGATCACATATATAAAAGAATGAAGATTGGATGAGCATATAACTTTTAGAGTTGAGAGTGCATGGTTAAAATGAAGAACCTTAGGATTGTTATGTGATCAAAGGATGCTGTTGAGACTTTAAGGTACATTTTATAAAACTATAATCAAACTAACTACATTATATGAACTCAAATATTAGCAATAAAGAAGTCATTGAAAGCTCAATTGAGTGCTGGGAAAATAAAAATATTAACATGTATACAGAAAGGAGAAAAAAAAACGATGAAAGATAAGCCAATAAATTATTATATTAGAGAGAGGACTTGAGTAGTATTTATTGAAAATAAGGTAGTTGATAAAAGAATTAAGTGCCTTGGACATGTACGATGAATGGTTCAATATACACCTATTTAGCATGCTAATAAAATTGGTGTTAAAGATTAGGAAGGAATAGAAACATAATGTAACATCAATAGAATTTATTTAAAAGTACTTCCACTACACAGGAATGAATGCAAAATAAGAATTCATAAAGCTACTCCCAAACAGTTGAAAAGACGTTAACTAATGATGATGATGATCAACGTTTTCTAATACATAAAGATTTTGAAGTTTGCAAATTAAATGCTTTTAAAGTAGGCTTAGTTTTGGTCTTATTGATTGTATCATGGACTTCAAGTATTTTGTCAATTAACTTTAATTTGTTCTTCAAGCTTTAATAATTTTTGTTGGTCGCTTAAATAAATTAGCATCTATTGTGAAGTATAAAACAGAGAGAATCCATCCTGAAAATTTGTAAATTATTAAATAAATAACAAAATATTAATCGTTGCTTCAAGAGCGTTTTATAATTTATAGAAAATAGGCACCCTCCCTCATCATCCAAAAAAAAGTTGCATATAACTTCCACAATTTAACTAAATTATAATTTACTCTTGATTAATCGTAGTATTAGATATAAAGATTGGAAGATGGAGAAAATCAAAGTGAAAGTAGATGGGCAACCCTCTTTTTCCACCCCAAACCATATGAGAGAGTTAGAGAAGAAAGAGGAAGAGAGAGAGAGAGAGAGAGAGAGAGAGAGAGAGAGAGAGGTAAAATGAAATGAATTCAAGTTGAGGGGGAAGAGAGAGAAGAAAGAAGAAGATGAAATGATGTGATGCCAAACATTGACACCCCACTAATATCAATCAATGGGTGGGATGCATTGAGGAAAGAGTGTGAAAGTGTGTTTGTATGTATACGAGAATAATAGAGGGAGTTGAGGAATGAAAAAAATGCACAACAAGGAATCCACCTTTTCTTCGTAAGGACAAATATATTGAATTTGTAAGGAGAGGATTTAAAATCAACCAAGGGAAAAAGAAGTCAGTGGCACATGCCGAAGGAGGGGGGAGGAGGCTTTTGGCACCAGCCAAGACAGTGAAGAAGAGTTCATGCAAATCCTACCACAAGGATCCCAAATCATCATAAACTCATATTATTCATCATCATTTCATTCAAAAATTTAACCCTTGTATACATGGAGAGAGGCTATAGTGAAATGACTAAAACACACTCACCGCTAACACATAGTATGATGACAGATATTATTGGCTACAAAACTCAAAAACTCCCGTTACAAAAAAAAATCAACTAATGATGTGCTCCAAAATCCGGCTCGCAGCCCCTCGAGACGTTGATTCGCTACTCAAAATCTTGCTCACATCCCTTCAAGATGTTGATTCACATGTCAAACTTCGTCCCTCGCACCACAGTCGCAAACCCTGGTTGCTCGCAGATGCTTCACCGCTCTCAATTAGAACTCTGCAATCATTCATTGCTTGATCTCACAGTCGCACAAGATGGTTCCGGAATGTAATGAGCTATGGCATTGTAAAAAGAAAAAAAGAAATTTAAATGTTTATAATAAAATGCCCCCTCACATTATGAAAACGGAAGTTCTACATGATTTTTCATGGTGATGGATTTTCTACCGGAGGGATCAAGTTGAATCAATTTTCAATAGTCAATGGATTAAATTAGGATAGTGCAAAATTTTGAGACTAAATTGGACACTTACTAATTGTCAGGTGCTATATTGAAGTTTCTCATAACATAAATAATAACAAACAACGCGAAAAGACATGAGAAACATATCAAATTAATCCACTACATCAACTGACTTTGTTGGATTTCTAAAACATAATTGATTGTTTTAGAAAGGTAAACTTACCATTCTAGATGTGCCACAAATGGAAAAGTTCCTGAAGGACGTGGTTGCACAGTATCATAAATATGTGGGATCTAGTTCAATTTGCCAAAAACAACAACAATCTGTCTACACCTTATGATAAGTTCAAGGTACTAAATTAATTTTAAACTAACAAAAATTTCATACAAAGATCATACTAATGTTAATAATTTCTTAATTGCATAAACATGTTAAAACATGCACATTACCTGAGCTACTCTTAGGAGTCGAATTAAAGATCTCAATGAATTTATATCCACAAGAGACATCCCTTCGATTTCTTTAACTTTCAAGTTGCTAGCAATTGCCGAAGCTGGTCTTGGACCTATTGTTGCTCCTCTATCCATAATTGTTTGTCTGTCAACAGTCGGCCTCCTACTGCTAAGTCTTTGGCTTCCACCAAAGAGGCTACTGCGAGCACTGTAATGGCTTGCTGCTCTATCCCTGAGCATTTGAGCCTCGGCCAGTAAAGCTGAAGGTAATGCTGAAAGGACAGCATCAGACGAAGTCAGGAGAACCTGCAAAACATTAAAAAAGATTTAGCTTACAAAAACTAAGAAAGAAGAATTCACTTAATTGAAGGAAAATAAATATGATATTTGGCCCTCGTAGGTCCCATGAAAGCTTGCAAGATGTTTCTATGTGAGCTGCCACCGATTGGAGAAATAGGCCATAAGTATAATGTTAAGAAATTGCAAGCCTGCCAATTCCCCAACTAATCATTGGCCACAAGAGTTCCAAGTATCTATTATTGGGTTTCCCATGAGAGACAAGCGTTGCCTATCGACAGTAATTTGAAAATGTTACCTCTTCACGCAGTTCTGGAGGGAAGGTGGCAATAATAGAAGCATTGTCCATGTCAACTGGCTGACCTTGAGCATGCTGCCCATGTCCATCTCTTTGTGCCCGTTGTTGAGCCAAAACCTCAGCTTGGATATCTGGGGGAAGTGCAGCCAAAAACTCAGGATCTATCTCTTCTGCAGCAGGGGGAGCGTACGTAGAAGTTCCAGCAGATTGAGCTTGCTGTGAAGCTAATACTTCAGCACGGAGATCATCAGGAAGTGCCTCCAAAAATGTGGGGTCAATGCCGTTCATACTAGAAGACTCGTTATTAATAATCCCTTGATTTTGACTGGCTTCCTGAGGAAAAGATGTATCATGCATGTTTGATAGTTCTTCATTAGAAGTAGGAACCACACTATCAACTTGATTCCCAACATTTTCCGTAGCATTCATATCTAAACCAGCACTCTCATGACTTGAGCCAGCACGGTCATCACTTAAGATGGGCATTAATGAACCTGAATCAATGACTGCTTGGCTACTAGAATGACTATCAAAGACATTATTTCCTGGTCGAGATTCAATATGTGATTCTGTGCCCTGGGGACCTGGAAGTATTTCGGAATCATATGGCATTCGCTGATCATCGTGCAAATCAGCAGAAGACATGACCATTTCAGGAACGATATCTGAAGGCAGGGTGGTTGACCCAACTTCATTCCAGCCAAGAAACCTCTCAGGGGCATTAACAGCAGAAACATTTGGATCATGAAAAACAATTTGCCTTGCTTCCAATGCACCCTCATTCTCAATAATTCCAGCAACAGAGCAATCTGTTTCTCCCTGAGAAGGAATAGAAGGATCTTCACAAACTACGTTCTCTAGCCTCTGAGCTGATTCATATCCAGTTTCCTGATGCTGAAATTCACCTGGTTCAAAAGGATCACTTTCTATTCTTGATAGTGTCTGGTTATTGGCAATAAACAATGTTGACTGGTTAATTTGTCCTACAGAATGCTCAGATAGCCTCTGAGTGGGAGGATTACTGACAGAAACTATGCCACGTAACTGAGATACAAATTGTTCTTCAACAGCTTGTGCAATAGCAGCAGCATTGCTACCTGCTTGAGGTTGACCATCATCTGTCCACCGATTATCAGCAGTTCCCCTTCTCAGCCCCATTTGCAGGGAGTCCATGCCAAAAGACAAATCAATGAAAGGTGGCGCAGAACCAACTAAATTGTTAGCAATTAACGTTGCAGCAGCATGCTCAGATGAGAGGCCAGAATCAAACATGTGTAAATGGGATAAATCAGCACTTCCAAATGACAATGTTCCTGAATTTCTGGAAGTGCTTCCAGCTGATGGCCAAATTGAATTACCTGTCTCACCAGATGGAGAAGGCCTCAGAAGTAATGGATGTTGGAAAGCATTCACATCAAAACCTGACCTATCAACAAAAGTCCTATTACCACTTGGGCGCCGCCTATCAATGCCCAATGAACGTTGAAAACTGAATATTTCATCTGTAATTACCCCACGAAATGGCTCAGAAGCAATATCAAAGAAACCACTAGCATTTCCAGATCCTCTTAAAACTCGCAAATGATCTAAACCAGTTAATCCCTCCCTCCACCTTACTTCAATAACATGGTTCTCAGGGAAATCATCATTTTCTTCATCAATCATATCATTGTTGTATTCATCAACCAACCCACTGTCATCATGGTCATCCACATCAGTACCAGCTAGAGACATTAAACCAGGTCCTTCTTCTGCTATGTCCTCTTCATCTTCCTCATCATCTTCCTCATCATCTTCATCATCATCATCTCCATCATCCCCCATATCATCATCTTCATCAGCCATCTCATCATCTATGCGATGTTCAATTCGAAAATCCAAGCCAACATCATTTGAGTTCTGAATTACACCACGTTCATTGATTTCCTGATGCACAAATTGTACCCTATCTGTAGTGGGGTTAGCAGAATGATCTTCCCTATTTACTCGCATATCATGCTCAATGTTTTGACTTATATTTGCATTATTCAGATGCCCACCATTATGATGAAAATCTTCAATCAGTTGCTCTTCAATTTGGACAACAGCAGTACCATGCGGATTCATATTCTGGTCATGGTTAGTGGTTCCAGTACTAGTATTATTGTGCTCTTCCCTTCTTTCATGTGCAACACTAGATCTTTTCTTATTCGGTCCATCAACCTTAAACACTTGATCACTAGCATTTGCAGCTCTTGTTAGGCACTCCAATGCCTTGAGTATCACATTGACAATCTTAGGAGCATCTGGGTGGTCCAGATCTATACACCCAATGATACTAGAAAGCACTTGTACCATTCCACCATCTATCATAGTTTTAGCAATGTCTGGGGAGCACCCAGAACCAGGCAAGTTGTTAGAAGAATTTTTGGATAATATAGAATAGACCAACTCGACAAACACAAGAACATTCTTGTCCGGAAACAAAATGCTTTTAGAGTTCCTTTCCAACACTGAGAAAGAAGAAAATGTCTTCACAATTTCAGCAATAACTCTCCTGCGTCCCTCCATAGAACGTCCACACAAAACTACCAAGAACCATGAAGCCTTTTCCGACAACTTCCCCCTTAACTCATGCTCATTATTTTTTTCTGAAGATATGTGGAGTAACTCATGCAATATATGATATATAACACCTCCATAGCCAGTGCTACTCCCTTGTCCAGGTCCCCGTAAAGAACACATTTCAGAATCCCGTTTCAGTACAACGCCAACTGCATGCACATACATGAGAAGTATATCACTCATCAACCTGAGGACGAAAGTCACCTTTGCAAGCAAGGCGGATTCTTCACAGAAGCTATCAGGGTCAATCTTAATATCATCAACCTTTGATTTTCCTTTGTCCTTCACAACAAGCTTGTCAACTTCCATTGGGCTAAAAGAACTAGTGATGTCTTCATGTATTTTCTTTGGTGGATAACTCATAACTATTTCTAAAAGCTGGTCAATTACCTGTGCGAGACTGGCAGGAACACGTTTATGACTTTTAGTGCATTTAGCATTAGTATCATTTAATCTATTTTCAGGTAACCTTAAGGGTTCATTAATAGGGGTTCCATTTTCAGCAACAGCTTTTGGCTTGTCTTTATCCTTTTCCTTTGTTAACGCTATTGTTGTCCTCCCTCCCGAGGACTCCAATTGACAAACAGCAACAGCTGCTCTCATAAAAATTGCTGGATTTCTAGAAATCATAGGTGCCATTGATGTCAAAAATAATCTAGGAGAAAGACGTGTAGTATGCCTGTTATGGCTTCCAGAAAGAGCCTGTCTTATCTCCGATTCCATAGCTGTCTGCAGAGTTTGAGGATCTTCAAGAAGATGCCTAACAATAGCGGATGCCAAGGTATCAAACCCAGGGAATATACAACGTTTTGGAAGGTTGAAAAGGCCAGCCAAGGTTCCGCTTTCAAGAAACTGAGTTGCTATAACATATGTCTTTGTCAAACGAGCACATAGTTGTAAAACAGCCTGCATAATCATTGCAGTTACGTGCTGCTTAATGAAATCACAAGCAAGCGACATTGCTCTTTGACTCTCCTCCATGGTACAATATCCAGTGGACTTCCCCAAGATATTTTCAAACAGATCGCCAGGTTCTTTCTCCAGGCAATCTGAAGGAGATTTCATATCCTCAACAGAGGCTGAAACTGGTAAGGAGACATCTACTTTTGATGAATCTGGCAGTAATTTGGAAAAACCATCAGAACTTTCATCTGGAACCTTCGTTTTATGCTGCAACATGCAATTCAATATAAGCAGCAAGGCGCTCACAGATTTGGTTATCACAGCCTCAGTGTTAAGGTTATTCCTCACTCTGACGATTTCCAGGATATCTATGCTAGCAGAGACCAATCCATTTTCTGCAGCTATTTCTCGCATGCTGCTATCTTCACTCAAAAGTAAGGCCAATATATGTGAGATTGGAAATAAACTACCCATGCCTTCAGAAAAATCTGATGAGCAGCGCTTCATTTGCTCAATAAAATACAAGGCCACCTTTTTCCGGTCTTCTCCATTGTTACGATTGCACAGTGACACTAATAGATCCGTTAAGGGAAATACCATTGAATCGCTGACTTGGAATAACTTTATTGAAACAGACATTATCTCATCAAAAGGTGGTATATCTGCTCCTTTGTCTTCTGTGAATACATTCTTTGTCTCATCACCACCATCATCCTTAGATGTTTCACAGGATGTTCCTAGAGACAAAGCAAGAGCTTGCGCCAGCTGCACATCCTCCTGAACAAATTCTTCAGGATGGTTAAACAGCCAATCTGTAGCAATTGCAACACTATTTGTGCCCACATTTCTCAAAGCTTCTTCCGCTCGCCCCCTGGAAAATCCCATCTCGACTATAGTAGCAATAGAAGATTCATCAATTGGGCGGGTGTTAATTCGCTGAGCGGTACTTCCAGCCATGCCATGACCATGTTTTATGTTTCCTACACCGGTGTATATATGTGTGACAATGGAAACCACAGAACTGATCAAGGCTGGGCTGCAGTTAGGAAACATAGGATGGGTCCATAAAGGAAGTATCACATCAAGAACCTGTGACTGAAGCATGCAGACAAATGCCTCAGGGTCTCTAGGGATAGGAAACAGACCGATTGATAGGCCAGTAGCAACAGGTTGAACAAGAAGTTGTGATTGGGATGGTAATGATGGAGATAACAGCAATGAAGAGTTGACATGATATTCCAGCAAGCTGCAATAGCTCAGCAAAGTATCAAGCAGCCATGAACTCTCGGATGATATGTTCCCATCTGCAGAAGTTCCATGTTCACCTGCAGGAGTATGAAAAGAAAAAGGCAAAGTCCAGAGTAACTGTCTGGTGGCCACATATGTAGCTAAAATCTCCTTAAAAGTTCCATTTACATAAAAACCATTCACAAGAGCAGCGTTGCATGCACGGCGCCTGCTATCAAAGACAAGCATTCCCATTGCCTCTACAACCTTACCAAGGTATTGGCATTTTACTGACAAGGGCGTCTCAAGCCCAGCAGAAAAATGTCCTGAAAAAGTAAGAGCATCATGAAAAACTTTCGCAAGAGCTGTCACAAGGCTTTTAGAAGTCGGAGTAAGGGAACTTGAATCAGTTCTGCGACGAGAACTCAATCCTTTCACAAGGGTTGCATGGAAAGAATGGATTGCAAAGCCAAGTTTAAGCAAAACTTCCGAAACAAGAACAATCGGACTTTTCTTCTTATTTTCAACCAAAAGTAAATTATTCAAGCTATTTGCAGAAACATCTGAATCAGATTGTGAAATATCCATATTACGACTCAATCTGCTCCCACGCATCCGAGAAAAGTTATGCCGACCATGCCGATGAATGTTTCGAGCAGTAGATGTAGGAATATAAGAGACAAACTCATGTTCTGTATTCCAATGAGAAGTATTGTTGTTCTGAATTGATAATGAATTATTATATCTGAAAACTGGTGCAGTGCTTCCATCATCATCACTCTCTCTTTCGGCATTAGTAGATATGGATGTGTCTCCTATGCCAACCTCATGATCAGCATCTTGCTTTTCATCTACTTTGGAGTCACTAGATAGAGAAATCTGCCATAGAACCTCTCGGTAAGCTTTCCCCAGCTCTATCAAGATATCAGCATCATAGGAACCTAATTCAGATATCATAGCTGTTGTTCCTTTTAAAAGAAAATTGACAAGTGATAACAGTCCTTCTAGAGTGCACATGCATTTTAATACCGCCATCTGCTTTTCACTTTCAACCTCAGTGAGCTTAGATCCAGAGAGTGAGTCAAGCAATTCATTAGTCAACTTAAGATGTTCCCTGACAAAGGAACAAACAGCTCTAGCTAATGCAGCAGAATGCTGAGGTGAAAAATTCTTGAACGCAACAGATATGTTCTGCCCAATGGAAAAAGAAATAGGTATAGAGGGAAGCAAGAACAATTTGAGAATAGATTCAATGCCTTTCTTCTCAATAAACAAGCGACAAATTTCAGCATTCTGAAGAACAGTCTCAAGAAGCCGAGCAGTATTGCTGATGAACTCAGGAACAAAAGACTCTACACTCAATGAAATAGCATCTGATGATACATCTATGAACTGCTCTGAGCTAGCTAACCTGCAAAATTCTCCTTCACTAGACAAAACAGACTTATCTTCAGGATCAGTTTCCATAGGAACGAGTGTGGAAGAGGCTAAAAATTCAGAACAATGATTAGATTCTGACATGGATCCAACATTTGCTATTGTGTTCAAGATCTCAACAAGCATATCAACCCCAGAAGTACGAAGTGAAGATGAATGACGCATTAGCTCATCAAGAGAAGTAGACAAAGAACCTGGAATATCTCCTCTGAGAGCCCTTAGATATGACCGTGAAGTAAATATTTTCACAAAACACCTCAGTGCATTTTGTTCCCTCACAAGTTGCAGACCTGCATTGTTCAAGCATAATGCATCCAAGCATTGCAGTATACACCCTACAGCTTCAGCAGAGCAAAGTAAACCATTCATGATGGCGTCAAGAAAGGCCTGAGGCAAATCTGCTGCATCAAGGATAGGAAAACATGTGGGATCCTTGTGTATAAGATCACTCACAACAGTTGCAGCAAGTGAGAAAACTCCACCACCAAAATCTTTTGCCCTTCGAAAGATAATACATAAGCAATGAGGCAATATGCTCTCTTCAGAACCATCAATTCGTGCAGAGCTACCAGGGACATAAGTCGAAAGTGATATTGCACGAAGCAATGCTTTAATTAGTAACTTCCTCTGATAAGAAATTGAGGCTTCAGAGCTATGAGGCTGCGTATCAATTTCAAAAGAATCAATTATTTGTTTTCCTTTGCTATGAGATAGAACGCCCTCTGCATTTCTTTTTGAACCATTCTCAACACAGGCAACTTCAATCTTCAGGCGTGTAATTGTATCATCGAAGCCACCCAAATCTCTGAATAACGCAGCGGAAGGATTATTGAAATCCAAGAAGCCCTCTATAATGTGCACTGCAGTACTGACAAGTTGGAGATGCTTTGGCTCAGTATCTTTAAGGAGGGGTAGAATAGTGGGAATATATCCAGCCTCCTGCAGAGCTAATGAACCAGGAGTGGAAGAAACCAAAACAGAGACGAGAGATAGAAGAGCACCAGCAAAAACCATTGAAACTTCACCAGAGCCACAGGCAATATAATCTACTGTCTTCTGCATCAAACTAGGAAGAACTCCACAATGTCCACCAGTCGTAACTGAGGTCAAAACTGTAGATTGGCGAGTTCGATCATGGCAAAGAGCAACCAATGACAGTATTCCCAAAACCCGAATCATTTCGGGAACTTCACTTTCATAGCTAAGTAAGGATACAAGCTCACTGACAAATTCTGGTTCATTATTAAAAAATGCCACCAAATCATCAGTATCAGTGCTTGCTTGAACAAGAATCATAAAAGCATATAATCGTATACAGATATATTGGTGTCGGGCGGCCAAAGAACTGAAAGCCCGTGCAAATCTCAATCTTGTCAACAATGAGAAGCGTAGATTATGAGGCACATTCTTCTCCTTCACCAATTCATCCAACAGCTCCAGGTCGCTCTTTTTACATTCATCAATGTTAGGCAAATGAATAACCTGCAACCCCTGGCATAAATGCTCTGTGCCACCAGAGCTTTGAGATAATTCAGGAACTACATAAAATTCAAAATGAACTGTGGCGCCAACTTCAAATGCAATAGGATCACAACCATCCTTGAGAGCGCATGCAATCAATCCGAGACCTTCTTCTTTGCTCCCCCAACCTTGAATAAAAGAAAATAGCTTTGAAGTCAAAGAACTATCACGAATTGAGCATTTCCGAACAGGTTTCTTCAAAAATGCAGCCAATGTTTGAAGACTTGTCTCAACAACATCTGCATCAGTTGAAGCTAATAGAGACGAGAGATGTTGCTGAAATAAGAAAGGTCAACTGAATCAGACTAAATTTACATTATAATAGATAAAGCACTGATTGCATAAGATTATATATATAAATATGGGGGTACAGTAATTATTAGGTTAAATTTTCAATGAGTATTTACATTCAGTACACAATCTCCATAATTAAAAAACTTGGCTGAAAAAATATAAGTATAACAACGAGATACTTCGTGCGTACTTCAAAAGAACTATAGAGGTGCTTATTTGAACAATTCTCCAAGATGACTTGAGCCACCCTGAGAATTTGCAGTACTGCTTCTCTTGGGAATGGAGGGTCTGCTCCAAGAAGATTGTCATCAAGCTGTAAATCTTTTCTCGGTTTTATGTACGCCTCAAAAAACGAATCAAAATAATTAAAAAGGTCAACCCAGTGATGAAAATCTCCCTGCCAAAAAAACTTGATCAGAGAATCAGTAAATAAGAAGTCCGCATACAAGATTCAGAATCAAACCTTTTCAAAATCCCATACGAAGCCTTTCAATGGCTCTTCTATATTCTCTAATGTAAAAGATGTCACACTTCTGATAAAAGATCTTATTTTTGGAGGCTGAAAAAAATATATATAAGGAAACATAATCATTAACAACATTTAAAGCTGCCAGGAAATAATCTACATAATTAATTTTAAAAGAACTTCGGAAAAGAATAACTTTTTAATAGGAAATTAGAACATTCCATATGCACTTGGGAAAGTGAAAACAGTAGCACCTGAACATTTGCTTAAGAAAAGAAGTTCAAAACAGAGATAAATGAAGTTAAAAAATAGATGAAATATCTTCAAAAACACAATCCAGCAGTATAGCAACAGTAACATGGTATTTGTTTAGTGTTTGATGTAAGCAATCAATGCAGCTTACCTTAATCTGTTGGTTGGGAGCATTGGCTACCAACCAAGAGGTCTTGAATTCAAAGTTGCTTATGTGATGTGTGTGGGTCTTAATTGGTTCAAAAGTCCCTGCCCCTTCCCCCTCCCAAAAAAAAAAGCAATCAAAACTTCCAATTCAAAACGTAAGCCAGATTTTTATTTTGTCTCATCTATTCTAAGCCATAAATCATACAAACAAAGGTGAATTAAATCATGCAATTTTCACTCTCCAATAACCCTTGCGTATCAGAAAAAGTGACATCATGTCCCAGAATGAACACCAAGCTGCAGTAATTGCTGGGCTTGCTGTGGTTTATTGCACCTTGTCAATGATCTAGTCCTTGCGCTGACAAAGAAACACAGCATAATATTCAAAAGAAACAATTACACGGAAGTACGTATCTGAGGACTTATCTTATTACACCCAAGATGACTTTGGAATGAACAAACTACTGTAAAGAACGAACACATTAAAATAACATTCATATCCATGTTGGATATGTTTCAAACAAGCACACGCTTCTCACATGCCCCAACACATGTCTATCATACTCAATCTTGCATCCAAGCTATGTCTTTACAAAATCCAACTCAAATACGGACCAAGTTTCGCCTGATATAGATAGAAGGGACATATTAAGCACTTTTCAATTCATCATCTTTAATTATATTGGTCTAATTCAATATTACATTAAAACCGCCTATTTTGACGTTATTCATCAATTTTTTTTTTTCAAATCAAGTTATTCTCATACTCGCTTGTTCACATAAACCCTAGTCCCACCTTCCAAAGACTTGACTTTAATGTAGATAACATCATTTAAATAATCTCTATACAAAATGTGTTTACCGTTCTTTGGTTTTATTTCTTTGTTTGAGTCAACACAAAGCCTTAATTAATTCGCTCCCACTCATTAAGCGTGCAAATTCCTTATCTAAATCAAATTTTCATATATGCCCTGCATCATTTGGTATCAGAGCATGGTTTGCTCTTGCATGTCTTAGGATCCCTGGTAGATTTTATTTTCAGCATCTCAGTTATTGCATTTGTGTCATTTAGAAGTGTTAGGTTGCTGCCCTATTTGTTTTCTCCATCATTTTGCATAGCATAAGTGTGATCAAACGTACTTCCCGTTACATCCTAGTCACCTTAGGTGTCTCGTAGTAGATCCCAATGGACCCAGAATAACTAGGAAAGACCTTAGACTTGTTGGTATGTCAAATGAACAACATTAGCCAGCAACTCAAGAAAAATCAACCCAACCTAGATGAACTTCATAGGAACACCACTGAGCGGTTTAACACACTTGAGCGAGCTAGAGAACACCCTACTCCCTACACCCCATCTAGACCACCTTCTATGTATTAGGATGAGCCCTACCCGGATGAGAGGCAACATCGTGCCAATCATCGAGCTCCCTACCACAGACATGACCCACGTCATGATCTAGAATTGGATGAGAGGCAGCATCGTGCCAATCATTGAGTACCTCACCACGAACATGACACACGTCATGATCCAGATCTACCACTCATGAAAAATAATAAAGTTGACGCTCCTACCTTTGATGGTACACTCGATCCTCAGCTCTTCCTGGACTGGGTCAAAGGTATGGATAGTTTTTTTAAGTGGTATAACATCTCCGAGGCTAAGAAAGTTAGTTTTGCTGAGATGAAACTCACGGGTAGGGCGAGTCAGCTTATATACTTTAGACACCCCGCACTATCAAGTTGAAGATAAATAATTATCACTAATTTATTTCATGTGCAACATAGCCAAATAAGATCATAACTTCTGAAAGGATGCTAAGTGATAGCTTTCTCACGACATCATCAAGCCTTCTCCTAAGTCAAATTAATTCCTAATCTATCTTCACATTTGATATACCATGTTTGGCTTCAAATTAGGAATAGATTCGATGAGCTTTCTTTGTAATTATATGTAAAAATATACATGATTTTTCTTGTGGTCTTTCAATTTATCATCCAATGTACAAGTCTGTTTCAAGAATTGAAATTATGGACTATGTTCCACCAAAGTGATGCATCACATTTACTTCTAGATTAATTTGTGATGTAGGGTATTATGGTGAAGGTAGCAACTTAACTGGTGTCTTCTTTGGATGGTGGTGAAATATGTACTCTTGGTTTAAATTGATTTAATGTTGATAACTTGATTTAATGTGATGGTAACCACATATGTACTCATGGTTTAAATTGATTTAATGTAGATAACATCAATTAAATAAGACTTGAACACATATGTACTTTTAGGAATGTCTTCCGTTTTTCTTTGCTTTGTTTGGATGAATTAAGCATTTAAAAAATATTATTTACCTAATATTTACATCTCGGTTGTTTGTAGTTGTGGTTGATAAAAAAATTAGTTTCACCAAGAAAAGTAGAACATGCACATACTTCTCTTTATCATATCTACTTAAAATTGAAGTTTGCAAATATTTGATTCATTATTCAATTTCTTACAAGAGGGTAAAAGACTATTTTGGAATCAGTTCCTACCATATTTCAGTTGTAGCATGTCACAAAGAACGGTAACCACATATGTACTCATGGTTTAAATTGATTTAATGTAGATAACATCAATTAAATAAGACTTGACCATTATGGTCACTAGTAAGTTTTTGTATAGAGATTAGATTTGTGGATAATTGAGATATGTGGAGCACATTTTTTAGAATGAGGGAGGGACATAAGGTCCTTGGCCTGCTAATGTGATAATGGAACCATTAGCAGTGATGATTTTCTTATCACTTGGGCAAGGAGTATAATTGATGAAGTGGGTAGTAGAGTATATCATGTGATTTGTGGCTCCTGAGTCAATGATCCATAATCCTTTCAAATGATTTCTAGAGACACTTAATAAAATGGATATAGAAATCTTACCTGAAAGTGCAAGAGAAGAAGATATAGATGATTTTTCAAGGAATACTAAAAATTGTTTTAGTTTATCAATATCTTCTTCATTGAGATCTCTGAAGTTGGACTACGTTTCTGGATTATGCTGATTTGTTGTAGAGTTGACTTGTGTTGTGTCATTTTGTCCACTTATTTGATTACACTCCTTATTTGGAGGATTATGCTGATTTGTTGTAGAGTTGGCTTGTGTTGTGTCATTTTGTCCACTTATTTGATTACACTCCTTATTTGGAGGATTTTCATATATCTTCCAGCATGTCTCTTTTGTGTCTTGATTTCTTGTAATAACTACATCAAAGGAAATCTTTGTCTTTAAGTTTTGAGGAATCCTTACATTTTTCCTTCCATGGCACCTCTTTGGTTGACACAATTGTTGAACCTTCAACTATCTTTGGCTCTAGCATTACCCCTCATCGGCTTTCCTCAGCACAAATGAGAGAAATGGTCTCAATTAATGAGGGTGTCTCCTCTTTTCCAAGGGTTTGAACTCTAACCTGATCAAATTTTACATTTAATCCTGCAAGAAAGTCATACATTCTATATTTCTCAATAAAACGTTGTTGTTGTCAGGTCCCAAGTCGTGCATGAGAAAAGTGGACGATTGCGTTAGGTAGTCAACAGCCAGCGTAAAACTTGTCGAATAATCATGACATAAATCATTTAATACATTGTATTAATGCTAGGATGTTCCTTGGAAGCAACACAACGTATGGCCTGAATATAGTGACAAATAAGAAAAGGCCGCTGCATCGACGCCCGAGTACAGTGTTTAATAGGTAATGGTTCCCACATCATGGATGAATGTGGGCAAAAAAGCTAGTCCATAATCCTAAAATTAGGATTAGAACTTGGAATATAATTTTCCTTATAGGCATATTAATGAAATTAATAGATATTATGATTCATAGGAAGAATATTTTTTTACATTCATAAAACTAAATAGGTTTGAGAGAATGCTAAAGAGATTGATAGTTTAGGATTTAAACTATGATATTCTGGTAGGAGCCGTACTAGAAATGGTATATGTATGATTATAAATAAGATTTTGAAGGATAATATTGTAAAAATTAATAGAATTGGAGAAAGAATTATAGTTTTAAAGATTGTTATTAATGCTAAGATTATTAATATTATAAGCACTTATGCTCCACAAATAAGTTTGGATATGTGTTCAAAACAAGATTTAAAATTGCATAAATAAGCCTCGAGGCATTTTCCGTCCGTGAGGAGAGGCGTTGTGGGCTCCGAAAATTCGGCCCCGGCCTCTCCGCTTTTCTTTTTATTCGATAAGGGAGTTTTAACTGATAAGTTCCAAGGTAAATTTTGGAAGGCAGATGGATTTGTAGATAAGACACTACTAGAGATTTCGCCCTCATTTTGTGAGGACTTTATGATCTGAGTTCTGGTTTCCTATAAGCGCAAGCCCCTAAAGTTAATTACCTCTTTCGATCACGAGAGAACTTTCAATTAAGGCTACTTGTCAATCAGAAACGTAGAGAAACGTGTATCTGGCATATAGTAGCAGCATTGATATTGGAGAATTTGGAAATTTAGAGGATTGGGAGATTTGAAGATTTGATATTTAAAATTGAATATTGCACCATCTTGCACTTAAAGCGGATGGTGGGGGAATGGATGATAGACCCGATCAAGATCCCATGGTTCCGAAGTCCCGGGCCATCGTGGTCCCTGCTCTACTTAGTCAGAGGAGGTAGTCGACCCAACCTGACAGAAGGATTCTTGTCGGCAGCCATGGGTTGCTTCGTCCAAGGGGACCTTGTAGACTTGTGATGGATATTTGCCTAAGGGGACAAATTTAAATCCACCTTAGCTAACAGAGAGCTTTGTGCCCTATCGATCATATCCTATTGATTCATATCTCAAGGATTTGATGCCAATAAGGAACGTAACGGCGCTGACCATAACCGGTATTTCGTGGTGCCATTTGGCGGCAAAACCACTCGATTCAAAGGGCCTCGGGTCATAACCGTTTATCCTACGGTGCCATTTGGCGGCAAACCGCCGGTCAGAGGACACGTACCACGTCCTTACTGGCAGGAGACTGTTTTGAGAATGGATCCTAATGATATTTTCGACTAGGCATTTGGCTCTTTATAAGCTAGAGTAGTTTTTATTTTTGTCCACCTCGGCAAACTATTGCGGATGGCGGATGAATTTTGCTTTAAGTGGGTTAATGATTTATTTCATTTTAAATATTTTTGGGATTTTTGGGATTTTAAGATTTTTGGAATTTTCTGGGATTTTGGGTGGAGCTTTGGATTTTTGGATTTTTGTGGGTATTTTGGGTGGAGCTTTGGAATATTTGAAATGAACTTTAGATATTTGGGAGACATTTGAAAATATTTGGGAACCCCTCCGGTTGAGATCTGTATTTAACAAGGTCATCATCGGGGTGTTCGGGTCATTTCTCTTTTGTTGATTGAATCTTGTCAACTCTATCAAATTATCGATAGAGGATCAGATTTTATAGGCTTTATGCCCTTGATAGTGAATTCTCATTGTTATAGGCCTTGAAGGCATAATATGAATGTATTAAGACAAATATGACGGTCGCCACAACCGTATATTTGTTTGTTGGTTCGAACCCTATCGACTTCTATTGACCCGTATAGAAGGATCGGTTTCGAACTTGAATTTATTTGTCAGCCCGCACAGCATCCCTTAGACGTCACGTGTGTACAAATAACACGCTCGCTGGGGCCTATGCGGGTCGAGAATATATTTTTCCCTTTAGTGTATCTATGTGTATACAATTTATAGTGCACGTTCAGGGGATACTTTGAAATAAATGTAGTTGTGCATATAACTATCGTTTGGATGCACACAACTTTTCATTTAAGAGCTTATACATGCCTTCTGTCCGCTAGTAAGAGTGTTGCGGATCCGGTGGCGTGACGTAGCAGCTTCTGAATAGAATTGTTCGCTGCTTCGTACAGGTAGACTATCGTGCACTACTCGTTGCTTTCTTTAGGGGAATTGTAATACACTAACGAATCTCCTGCTTTGGGTCGTAGGAGCTTGCACTTGTCGTATTCTTCATATATTTTGTTGTGGTCTTTGGTCTTTTTTGTGCATCCGCTACTACTGCATGTAGCTAGGTAGATGTCTTCCTTCACATACTGGAATTAACTTCAGGATACTGCATTTACTGAAGTCTTTCTGTATCTACCCACGGGTAGCATGTTATACACACTCTGTATTCGTAGATAGATTGTATGTATTGCAGATCTTTTATAACAACCTGGGAGTATTTGTATTTGTTGTGTATCATTCTCCTTTACTTGCCACAGGCTAGCATATTTGTTGACTTCTGAATGGTGGTTGATTGTAGAGGTGATGTGACTTTCATAACCTGTTGATCATCACCCGCCTGTGCATACTATTATGCATAAAATGTACTTTTTACTATTGATAGTAAGTCCTTGTATTTACCATGATCTTTCATATCTTGCCTGCAAAGGCTCTACCATGCTAACAATACATTCACCATCGTTATTGATAGATATGATCATTGTAAGAACAGAGATAGAATGTACTTGCTCGTAGATGAATCATAATGGTACACTACGAGTCACTTGTTGCTTCTTATAAGTGAGCTATTGTGCATTAGCAACTGTTTGTTGATATGTACGCTCATTATAATTCTTTTATACTTGCTCACAAATAGCTTACTGAGTGTATAATAGGTCTGATGCAATGACCCCTCGTATGCATCATAAGTAGTTTGATGTATTCACTATGATCCATGTGGAGAAGCTGTTAGATCCCTATGCCTTATTCATGAATGTACCCCTCATGAACGATTCATTGTGTATACCACATATCTTCTGTTGTTATCATACATGTGTTGATATTGGCCGTATATTGCACTATATGTTTACAAGAAAATACATATCATATGTCTGACAGTATTTCTCCCACGAATCCCTTACTTATGAATCATGCTTGCAGTAGTCGTATATATTAATCCATGTATATCTAACTGGATGCTCAAGATTTGTTTATTGAACCTTTCATTTTGATTGCTCATCCAATGAACCAAGGTTTTGTTCCATATGCTTCAAATCTTTTAGCATTCATTTAAGTTATTTGGAGTCGCCTTCTATCATTTGCATGATTGAAGATAATTGGATTTAAGGCCCAATTCACTCTGACTGCTAATTTTATTGCATATTCAATTTGTTTAAATAAGCTCAAAGCCCTTTGCACTTGGTTCAAATCCGGATTCAAGATCTTGTGATTGTTCTAGTAAAACTTGAATTTGCAAGTCTTCGTCGTCTAGTTCCGATCAAGCTTCAAGTTGTTTGAATTTAGTCTGAGCTTATCACTTATTTATGTTCAAATTAAGATCATTTTCAAGTTCTTTATGCTCTTCTGCATTGTTCTTTCAAGTTCAGATCAAGTCCAAGTTCGTGTCCTCATTCATATTGTGTTCTCTGCAGTCCTTCAAGTTCAAGCCTTATTGGCCTAATGTTCAAATCAAGTTCTTGCTTGAGTCCAGTCCAAGTTCTTTTCAATTTCATTTGAGTTTGAATTAAGCCTTTTATTAATGTCTTTTGAGTTCAAATGAGTCCAAGTACGATCTCGTTTTCACCCGAAATTTTGGCAACCTCCCGGCGTCTCCCTTGTTTAGGGGAAAACAATGAGAATACTGGGCATTTCCCACCACGCGCAATAAAGGCGTGTATGGGGTCTTTGACGGTACCTGTTTAAAAGACATAATTTGCTTTCCCCCAGCTCGGGGGTACTTATAAGTGACCCGCCTCACCGTAGGTGCCGCACCAAAGTCTCATCCCACCACGCGCAATAAAGGTGTGTATAGGCGGTTTTCCGATGCGCCACGAACACCGAAGTAGAGTTTAGGTGATTGCCCGCCTTATTGTAGGCGTCGGACCAGGGTCCCATCCCATCACGCACAATAAACGCGTGTATACGCGGTTTTTTAGTCCGCCGCATACAATGAAAGCAACAATCTGAGTTTAGAAATACATACCTTCGCGAGGTTGTAGAGGTTGGCACGTGGATCGAGGGAGAGAGAGATAGCACTTGTATTTTGCCTTTTCTTTTCAAAATTAATTATAATTGACATTAAGTAATTATAATTAATTAACTAATCATAATTATATTTAATTAATTAATCATAATTAATTAAAATAATTAATTATAGCTCATTAAAATTAATTAAAATAATTAGTTATAATTAACTTTAATTATAACTAATAAACATTAATTAACTTTAATAAATTATAATAAATAAATAATAATCAAGTATTATACATTATAATTAACTAAAATATATTCTAATTAAAATTAATTATAATTAATTAAATTAATTATAATTATTTAATTATAATTAATCAAATTAATTATAATTATTTAATTAAAATCCATTTTAATTAATCATAATGATTAATTTTAATTAAAAATAATTATAATTACACAATAATCCCTCTCCCTCTCTCTCTTGGCTAGTTAGGCAAATTTACAGGATTTGGCCGAAGAAGCACGCGAAAGGGAATAAGTTACCTTCTCAGCCAGCGGATTCTTGTTGTTGCTTCCGATTAAAATGTCGTGAAGTCTGATCCTACAAGAAGGAGAAGTCGTGGAATGGGTGGAGTCGAGCGGCAATGGGGAGCTCGGAGCTTGGCCGTGGATTGGAGAGGAGGATCAGGCTAGGAGAAAGAGGCACATAAAGGAGATTCGGCCAAGGAAGAAGGAAGGTTCCTCTCTCTCTCTCTCTCTCTCTCTCTCTCTCTCTCTCTCTCTCTCTCTCTCTCTCTCACTCACTCACTGGATCGGAGAAGCAAAAGGTCGGATGTCGGTATGGGCAGAGGTCGTGGCTGCTGGGGTTCCGACAGAGGAGGGGCGACGGGGTTCGTGAGGTAGCAGCGACGGGAGCTCGATCGTGTGGGAGAGGAACGAGCAGGCATAAGCCTTCGTTTGGTCGGTTTTTAAAGGCGAGCGGGATCATTGTGCGAGGCAGCTCGCAGGATTTAGGCAGGATTTCCGCAGATTTTTCGGAGAAACGACGCAGACGGCGCCGAACGGCAGGATTTGCGGAGGATTTTGTGGATCCGACAGGGTATGTGCTATAGGATTTCTACTTTGCTTTCTTCTCCCTTTTGTTCCTTTGGTTATTGTTCAGAGGTCAACAGGCGTAAGCCTCACACAGATGAACAATTGCGTAAATGAGAATTAAATTATTCTAGCAGGTAAATGTTAACCTCTATACTGGAAAACAGAACAACAAATTAAAGGCCTTAAAAAATCATTACCTATGTGTAAAGCTTCGCCGGATATCCCGCTCGCGTCTATAACTCTGCAAGCGGCACCGCTCGTGTCCTCTCCCGCGATATCTGCGTAGAACCCGCTCAATTGTAGCCTCTCCCGTTGTTAAATACTCGACCAAGAGAAGCATTCGCGTCTCTCACTCGCTCTCTGCCTTCCCACGCGAGAACCCCGATCCAAGCCAAGCTTCTTCGACCTCAAAGCCGACTCTCCCCAAACCCGTCGCCCGCTCCCGACTTACTCCCTCTCCACCTGCAGTTTGACGCCATCTCTGTAAACCGCAAGCCATTCAACCGAGAGAGAAAGAGAGAGAGAGAGAGAGAGAGAGAGAGAGAGAGAGAGAGAGAGAGAGAGAGAGGAAGAAGAAGTTTTCCTCATACCTAACCGAAACCTCAAGCCGCCCGACCTAACTCCTTGCCCGACCGAACGCCTCACCTCTGCCATTCGCACCCTCGACGACTTTCTCTCCCTAGTGGAGTGGAAGTTACGACATTTTATTGGAAGCAATAAACGAGAGATTGTTGGCCGTGAAGGTACTTTATCCTTTCAACTCGCTTCTTCGGCCAAATCCCATGAAGCCGTCGAACTAAGATAGTAGGAGCAGAGGGTTTGCTCTCCTTGAGATTTATCAGGATTTAACTTAAATCTGTATAAATCTTACTTAATCATGTATTATATATGTTTAGTTAATCTATAATTAATTTTAGGATTGAATATAATTAATTATAATTGATCTATAATTAATTATAAATTAAAAATATCTAATTTATAATATATTTTAAGTTAAATATAATTATTTATAATTTGATTATAATTAATTATAATTAATTCATAATAAATTATAAGTTAAAATTAATTGATTTATGATCAATTTTAAATTAACATATAATTAATTTTAATTAATTAATAATTATTATAATTAATTATAATTAATTAAGGTTAATTATAATAAATTATTTTTAAATTTTAATTAATTATTATTAATTTATAATTAATTTAAGATAATTATAAATTAGTTTCCTTTAATTATAATTAATTAATATTAATCTTAATTTGTTATAATTAATTCAGGTTAATTATAACTAATTATTATTAAATCTAATTAATTACTGGCCTCGATCCACGAGCCCTCTACATTTACAATCCGCGAAGGTACGAAACTCTCTAAAACTCAGATTCTCGCTCTCGAAGTTAGCGGCGGACCGAAAAATCGCCCAAGCACGCCTTTGTTGCGTGTGGTGGGATGGGACCCCGGTGCGGAACCTACGACGGGGCGAGTAATCACCCTAAACTCAAAACCCAACTTCAATGTTCGTGGCGGACCGGAAAACCGCCCCATGCACGCCTTTGTTGCGCATGGTGGGATGGGACCCCGGTGCGGCACCTACGGCGAAGCGGGGTCGCTCATAAGTACCCCCGAGCGGGGGGAAAGCAAACTGCCTTTTTCATAAAAATGCTTTTTAAAAAATCCCATGCACGCCTTTGTTGGCATGGTGGGAGAAAAACAAAAATACTACCGCCGCGGTGTCTCACAAACACCAACCTTGCACGTCTTTGTTAACGTGACGGGTAGGCGGCCTCTTGATTTTTCTCCTAAACGGGAGAGACGCCAGGAGGCTGCCGAAATTTTGTCTGAAATAAGACAAGGACTTGGAACAATTTGGGACCTAAACTTGATTGAACTCAGAAGAACAACAAAAGACTTGTACTTAGACTTTTGAACAAAATATAAGTGACTTAATAAACAATTGAACCCAAATAAAAAAATGTGCAAAAGCTTAACTCAAACTCAAATCATAACTTGAACAATTTGGATATGAAATTGCACTTGCAAGGATAATAGGGGGCATATGACTTGTACCTACACTTGAACATCTAAACTTGGACTCTACAAGATCACATGAGACTTTGATTTGGGACTTGAGTTTGATACTTGAACTCAACCAGAAGACTTGTGGACATGCATATAAGCTTGAATTGAACAAAATCACTTAGACTTGTGAACTTGAGTTGAACCAAGTATAAAGAACTTGACTTGAAAATGATATCAAAACTTTAATGGAATGTTAAGGAATATGTCATAACTTGAACCCAAGTGAACAAATGCAAACTCAATTTGAATTCGAGCATAATCAAGGTGAATAAGTTATGAAAAATTTGAATTCAAGATGAGTTTGATTTGAGTTCAAATGAAAGAAGACAAAGGGCCCAAAGTGGAATTAAGAAACATTGGACTTGAACTTAAATGGATGAAGGGGAGCAAACTCATCCTATAAGATTTAGGTCATCCTTTCATGACAATGAAAGACTTACAACAGTCAACATGACCCAATTATGTGCAACGATCAAATGAGCAGTGATAAACAAATTCTTGCATATCACTTGCTTACAAGCACAAAATGACATGTAGTGGACAGAGAGAATCCTTTCATCCACTAGCAACGATCAAGACAAGAACACAATTTGACTATGAATGTGGCATGAGATCTCCAATGTACCCATGAATAATATTCATCTTTATCATATTTGCAAAGTAGGGGTAATTTCAATGAAGGGATATTCATGAATAACATAAGAAAAGACATGAAAAGAATGCTGCAGTTCTCCAATTTATATTAGAGTAAGATAATGATGGTTTTTACGACAGTCATGCAGGAATATGTAATGACCCCTACTACATCTACTTGTAAGCATTAACAGAAGTTTGTACCAAGCACACTAGTCTATTTGTACATAACGACGGTGGATGAGATACAAAAGCAATAATCTCCTTACAACCAACATCAAGTGTCTTCCGACTATAAGCAGTGACAAACAACATGTAATGGCTTGCAAATTAAAACACATGAAGAGAATGTCGACGAATGTGGCTCAACCAACAACTGATACTAAGTTACAAATAAGTGCATTGATTTGCATAATAGACAATAATAAAGGGTATGCCGTATGAATGAGGAGTCCTCTGTAAGCATGAACATGTAACATGTCATTTTCATATGGAGACTGAATGTCATAACAAATGCTAGAAGACCATAATAATGGCGAGCTCCTACGAGCTATCGTAGGAGATCTATTACACACGCAGTCTACAAGTGAATACAAAAGGACTGTAACAGATATCAACATCAGTAAACACAAAGCAGGAGATTCGTTAGTGCACTACGATCCACATGCAGAAAGCAACGAGTAGTGCACGACAATCTACCTGTACAAAGAAGTGAACAACTAAACTCAGAAGCTGCTACGCCACGCCACCGGATCTCCAACATTCGTACAAGTAGACATAAGGCGTCCATGAACTACAATGCCATGCCACTGGATCTGCAACTTCTATGCAAGCGGACAGAAGGCGTCTACAAGTACTTTCAAAATACCCCCACATGTGCACCGTAGTTTGTATACACATAGGTACACTAAAAGGGTTAAAAACAATCATAAAACCCGCATGAGCCCCGGCGATCGTGTTATTGGTACACACGTGACGTCTAGGGATGCTGCGCGGGTTATTAAAGTTGAACCCGATCCTCCTAAGCAGGTAGTTGGGAGTCGACAATGTTCAACAAATAATTATAAAGTGCCCCCAAACACCCGCATGGGCCCCAGCGAGCATGTTATTGGTACACACGTGACGTCTAAGGATACTGCGCGGGTTATTAAAGTTGAACCCGATCCTCCTAAGCAGGTAGTTAGGAGTCAACAAGGTTCAACAAATAATTATAAGGTGCCCTAAACACCCGTATAGGCCCCGGCGAGGGTATTATTGGTATACACGTGACGTCTAGGAATACTACGCAGGTCAATAAATGAATTCTAGTTCGAACCCGATCTTCCTATACGGATCAATAGGAGTCGACAGGATTCGAACTTTCAAATAAATACACGGTTGTGGCGACCAGTGTATTTGTTTTAATACATTCATATTAGGCCCTCAAGGCCTATAATCAAGAGAATTCACTAACAAAGGCATAAAACCTAAGAGAAACCCGATCCCAACAGCTTGTTCGAGTTGACAAGGTTCAATCAACAAAATAGAAACGACCCCAAACACCCCGATAATGACCATGTTGAATGAAAATCTCAACCGGAGGGGTCCATTCTAAATACTTCAAATGCCATCTCAAATATCCACAAAATCCAAAATTCCAAAAATATCCTAAGACCCTAAAATCCAAAAATATTTAAAATGAAACTATCCATCCAACGCTTAAAGCAAAATCCATCCACCCTCCGCAACAGTTTGCCGAGGTGGACAAATTTAAAACTACTTCAGCTCACATAGAGTCAAATGCCTAGTCAAAAATATCACTAGGATCCATTCTCAAAACACTCCTGCTAGTAAGGATGTGCTACGTGTCCTCTAACCGACGGTTTTGCCGCCAAATGGCATCGCAAGATAAACGATTATGACTCGGGGCCCTCTGAACCGAGTGGTTTTGCCGCCAAATGGCACCACGAAATACTGGTTATGGTCAGCGCCAATATGTTCCTTAGTGGCATCAAATCTTTGAGATATGAATCAATAGGATATGATCGATAGGGCACAAAGCCCTCTGTTAGCTAAGGTGGATTTGTCCCCTTAGGAAAATATTCACCCCCGGTCTAAAAGGTCCCCTTGGACGAAGCAACCCATGGCTCCCGACAAGGATCCTTCTGTCAGCTTGGGTCGACTACCTCCTCTGACTAAGTAGACCAGGGACCATGATGGCCCGGGATAACGAAACCATGGAATCTTGATCGGGTCTATCATCCATTCCCCCACCATCCACTTTAAGTGCAAGATGGTACAATTTCTAACTTTAAATATCAAATCCTATAAAAACCTTCAATCTTTCAATTTTCAAATCCATACCCATGCTGCTACTATATGCCGGATACCACTTATCTATGGATAACGTATCTAATTGACGACTAGCCTTAATTGAAAGTTCTCTCTCGTGACCGGGAGGGGTAATTAACTATAGGGGCTTGCGCCTATAGGAAACCAAAACTCATATCATAAAGTCCTCACAAAATGAGGGTGAAATCTCTGGGTAGTGTCTTATCTACAAACCCATCTGCCTTCCAAAATTTACCTCAGAACTTCTCAGTTAAAACTCCCTTTCCGAATAAAAAGAAAAGCGAGCGGAGGCCGGGGCTGAATTTTTGGAGCCCACGGTAAATAACAGTAAAAGTCTATCACATAATAAAAACATCTAAATGAGAAGTGAAATTAGTGGAAACCAATAAAATAGATACAATATATGCATCTCATAGCATAATTCAAAGTATAAAACCACAAATATAAGTCTATCAAAACTCTCAAAGTACAACTAAGAAAGAACATATAAAATCAAATCATGTCTCATCATTAAATGGGTCTTCAAAGGAATCTTCTTCTCCAATTGTATCTATGAGTGTCAAATCTTCATCATCTTCAATGTTACTTACTTTTCTCTTCCCTATTCAATAAGAATGATTAGCATCATGTTAATATATATATATATATATATATATATATATATATATATATATATATATATATATATATTGCACATAAAAATTGTGAGATACCTTTATTTACTTATTATGCTGCAGAACTAGTGGATGTGCGTAGTGTGGTACTAGTGGATGTGTCCACTTGATCTGCTTCGCCCCTCAAGACATCCACACTTAAATCCTCTAGCTACAGGTCTGATAAAGGCAACTATGTCTCATCATCTATGAATCACTCATTATCAGACGCTACATCATCACACACCAAAGAGTCCTCATCATCCTTCAACCCCTTGTTCCACAACCTCCTATCCCTCAACCTCCTGTTGTGTATAATATATACGAGAGAGTTCATTCTGCTTGTTGAAAGTTGATTTCTTCTCTTCGTTTGCACTTGACTATATGTGCTCCAATTTCACTCACACCCAGAGGAAGAATAAGTGAGGCCCAAAACTCTAACTACAAAACTCTGTAACTCAGGAGTTGAATCACCAAATTGGATCCATCATTCAATTATTTTCAAGAAAAAAATGATAATCATAACATATTAAAGTGTTATGCATGTATGGATACTTTGCAAAAACCCTAGATTTTTTATAAGTTAAAAAATCATACATTTAACTAAAAAAACCCTAAGACCAGTTGAAGAAGTGTCGTAGAGGGCGATCGGACACAAGAGCCTCACCGACGTGAGGCGGCGCCAGCGGGAGAGGCAGCGGAAAGGCCGGGAGCATGCGGGAGAGCTGTCGTCTGCAAATTTATTGCGGAAGTGCTTCGTTTCGTTCGAGTAAGCCGGTAAAAGGAAGAAGAAAGGGGTTTTTTTATTATAAACTTAAGTGAGTGGGACCTCTATCATGAGGCGTACGCCTCATCCCAAATTGCACAATAGCGCTATTGAGGCGCGCCACAATCTCCCTGAGGCATAAGCCTCATCAAGCCCCAAAATTGTTTAGGCAATGAGGTTATTTAGGACCAAATTGTGTAGAGGCGCGCAGAGACGCCTCTTATTGCGCAATTTTAAACTATGGTTCAAATTTTAAATTTTGTAATGACCTAGAAGAATTAATATAAAAGTTATTTTTCTAAGAAAGAGTTTTTATTTAAGGAGATTTAAATGGACATGTTGGTAGAGATATAGATGATTTTAAAAGCATTTATAGCGGCAATAGCTTTGGAGGGACTAATGAATGTGATAAGATATTATTAGATTTTTCTTTAGCTTATGATTTTGTAATTGCTAATACCTTATTTAAGAAAAAAGACTATCATCTCATCACTTACAAGAATAGATGTAGGAAAACTCAAATTGATTATTTTCTTATAAGAAAAAAAGATCGTTTAGATTGCAAAGATTGTAAAGTTATTCCGAGTGAAAGTTTATGTACCCAACATCGTTTATTAGTTTTAGACTTTAAGATAAAGGGGCAGAATATTAAAAAAGTAAATCTTTGTTTTAGGATTAGATGGAGTATTTAAATAATATTAATAAAAATATTTTTAAAACTAAGATTCTAGATCTTAAGATTTTATTTGTGCATGAGGATACTAATATTATATGAGAAAAAATCATTAGTGTTATTAAGAATGTTGCAAAAGATGTGCTTAGAGTATCAAAAGAAAATTTTATTAATAATAAAAAAAAGTTGGTGGTGGAATCAAAATATGTAAGAAAATATTAAAAAGAATTGTTATAAAAATTAGTTTAGCTGTAAAATTTTTTATAATTGAAAAAGATATAAAGAGACCCGTAAGAAGTCTAAGAAAGCACTATGCAATGCAAAGATATTAGCTTTTAATGATTTATATAATATATTAGATACTAAGGAGAGCGAAAGATATATATATATATAAGTTAACTACACAAAGAGATAAGAGTACTAAGGATTTAGTTCAAGTGAAGTGTATTAAGAATGAAGATCAAAAAGTGTTTTTATTAGAAGATGATATTCAATAAAGGTGGATGAGATATTTTGCTAAATTTTTCAATGAAGATTATGAGAATGCGATTGATTTTAGAAATCTTAGCACCCTAAATGAAAATAAAGATTTTTATTTTTATCGGCGTATTAGTAAAATCGAAGTTAAAGAGGCTTAAAAGAAAATGAATTATGAAAAAGCTGTTAGGTCTAATGATATTCTAATAGAAGTGTGAAAATGCTTAGGATATGAAAGAATTTTTTGGCTTACTAAACTTTTTAATATTAGTTTGAAGACTAAAAATATGCCATATGAGTGGAGAATGAGCGTGTTGATTCCTATTTTTAAGAATAAGTGTGATGCACAAGATTGCACGAATTATAGAGGAATTAATTTAATGTGTCATACTTTAAAACTATGGGAGAGAGTTATGGAGCATAGGTTGCAACGTGATACTAAAATCAAATTGGATTCATGCCGGGTGGATCTACTATGGAAGCTATACACTTATTGAGAGATTTGATGGAGAACTATAGAGAGAATAAAGAGGATCTACATATAATATTTATTGATTTAGAAAAAGTATATGATAAAGTTCCAAGAGAAGTGCTATGGAGAGTTCTAAAAAAGAAAGGGGTTAATAATGCTTATATTCAAGTCCTTAAGGATATATATATAGGAGTTGTTACTTGTGTTCAGACACAAGGTGGTTTGATTAGGTATTTTTCTATTTAAGTTGGATTACATCAAGGATTAGCATTAAGCCCATATCTTTTTGCTTTAGTCCTCGATGTTCTCACTAGACATTTGCAAGAGGTTGTACCCTGGTGTATGTTTTTCGGTAATGATATTCTTCTTATTGATAAAACTAGAGGGGGTTGAAGGTAAACTTGAATTATGGAGGTTAACCTTAGAGTCTAAAGCCTTTCATTTGAGTATATCTAAAATTGAATAAATTGAGTGTAATTTTAGTAATAATAGATCTAGTCGGGGGAGTGTGACTTTGGGCGATCAAGTCATTAATAAGAGCACACGTTTTAGATATCTTGGGTATATTATTCAAAGTGATGGTGAATAGATGGGGATAATATTAGAATTCAAGTTGGATGGTTGAAGTGGATGAATGCATCGAGCTTGTCGTGTGATAGAAAAGTCCCTATCAAACTTAAGGGAAAATTCTATAAGATGATAGTGAGACCTGCAATGCTTTATGGTGCAGAATGTTGGCCATTAAAAGAGATAATTTTAAGTTAAGTGTTGCAGATAAGAGGATGCTCAGGTGGATGAGTGGCTTTATTCTTAGAGACAGATACAAAATGAGCAATTACGTGAAAAGGTTAGAGTAGCTCTAGTAGAAGATAAGATTAGACAGAGTCGTCTTAGATGGTTTGGTCACATAAAACGGCGGCCTTCCGATAAGCTAGTTAGGAAAGTAGATGTATTAGATATGGCTTATATTAAGAAATGTATAGGTAGAAATAAAAAGATTTGGTTAGAAAATATTGGAAATGACCTTTCTTTTTTAGCTTTAGATGAGAATTCAACTCTTAACATAACACAATGGAGAAAAATGATTCATATAGCTGACCTCATATAATGGGATAAAGGGTTGTTATTGTTGTTGTATAGCAGCAACTTCTGAAAACTTGGTCTCTATGTATCTATAGTGATCATGTTCTAGCCACATGTTTTGAAGGAGAGTGGCATATTCCGTTAGAGTTTTGCTTCCTTATTTTGTGCTTCCCACCTTGACCGTAATTTTAAAGATCTGGGTAGTATCCCGAGCTTTGAGAAGTTTGCCATGAAGGAGAGCAACATAGGAACATAAAAGTATCACTAATTTCTAGAGCCATGGAATTCCACAACCATGACAAAATCATGGAATCCGCTTCATCCCATGCCCAAAAATTAGGATCTCCTTCTTTTGGTCCTACCCCAAGGAGGTGATTCAACTTTCTTTTCCCTTCCAAGTAGATCTTCACAAATAATTCTTTATATTAAAGCGACAAGAATGTTGCATATTATAGAGATCTCCTCTACCTTGATGCATCACAGAGTCTTCCATTTGGTCAAAGCTTTGGGAGGAATTTGTTTCAAACATTGTGACGGTAAAAGGTTGCAGTGAAGGCTATATCAAGCAGGACAGCAATGAAGGCTGTGTTGGTTATAAATAGGATAACAACAAAGGAAGTACGGCAATGAAGGCGCAGCAATACAAAAAACTCAAAATTCTGGCAATGGCAATGAAGGCTCTGATACCATGTTAAATTCAAAGAATTGGAGGGGGAAAGGCTTTTAATTTTATTACATAAAATTATTCCTATTTATAGATATATACAAGATATCTTAATAAAGAAACAAATAATTATAAAATCATGCATAATTGCTCTAATATAATCCTTCCCAAATCAGCCAACTAAATATGGAAGGAGATCGGCGTGATCCAGGTGAGCCTCCCACGGATTCTCATCCTAGCCGTGGAATCAAAATGCCAAGGGATGGCTAGGATTTAACAGGTGAGTCTCCAATGGATTCTCATCCTAGTCATGTGATCAAAATGTCAAGGGAAGGCTAGGATTTAACAGGCATCAATGCAATCATTTCCTGCTTGTTTGGACAAATTGACAAGATAATCATGAGTAAAATATATACAAAAATAAAGAAAGCTCAAAATTATAAGTTAATACTAAAAAATGTTGTTTCTTGACCAATATCTTACAAAAAAGAAATTAATCAAACTAGAAGAACTTCAATTTATACCTTACTTTGATATTGGTTGAAGCCAACATTAATCATTAAAAGCATACCAACACAATACCAAGCAAAAGAAGGATTAAGAACAAGAAGGTGATGAGATTGGAAAATATAAGAGAAGTTGAAGGAAGACATCAAATATGAGAAGATTGTCAATGAATATGAAGAGAAGTTGTATATAAGCAAATTAAGAATAGCAACACAGGGCAATGAGCATTAAAATTTTAAGGTGAAGGAAAATTTCAATGAAACTATGGAACCATGGATGTCAATGGGTTCTACGTTGGGCTTAAACATGTCAAAACCTATGTTTAGTTTAAATTTATTTTAATGGTTAGCAAGATGGTTGAAGTGGAGGAATGCATCGGGCTTGTTGTGTGATAGAAAAGTACCCCTCAGACTTAAGGGAAAATTCTATAAGATGGTGGTGAGGCTGCAATGCTTTATGGTGCCGAATGTTAGCCATTAAAAGAGAAACATAATACTAAGTTAAGTGTGGAAGAGATGTGGATGCTCAGGTGGATGAGTGGCTTTACCCCTTAGAGATAGGATACGAAATGAGCATATACGTGAAAAGGTTGGAGTAGCTCGAGTAGAAGATAAGATTAGAGAGAGTCGCCTTAGATGGTTTGGTCACATAAAATGGCGGCCTTCCGATGACCCGGTTAGGAAAGTAGAGGTCTTAGATTTGACTTATGTTAAGAAAGGTAGAGGTAGACCTAAAAAGACTTGGTTAGAAAATATTAGAAATGACCTTTCTTTATTAGATTTAAATGAGAATCTAACTTTTAATATGACACAATGGAGAAAAAGGATTCATGTAGCCGACCCCATATAGTGGGATAAAGGCTTGATGTTGTTGTTGGTTAGCAAGCTATTTTTTTGCTTAAAACTTACATCCTATGCAACGATATGTGGAATTTTTATATAAATTGGCTACATCCTATGATGCACCGACACTTCTACTCAAAGAGGCGTGCAGTGTCCGACACCGTGTCCGACACGACACTCGTCCGACACTCCTCTGACACGTGTCGGACACGCCGAAAACGTGTCCGATTAAAAAAATATTAAAAACAAATTGGACACGCGTGTCCGACACGCGTATCTTAAATATTTTATAATTTTTTAAAATATAATTTCTTATATTTGGCGAGATTTAAACTAAATTTATTATTTCATATTCACAACACCAAATCAACGTCTGCATTTAATACCCATTCATCAAATATTCTCATTTTCATTTCTCTTTGGCAGTGAAGGTATTTTCATCTCCTCTCTTTTTGCACAATTACAAATCTTTCTCTTGTTGAACCAGAGTTGAAAGTAGTGATATTCAATGATGATGATATTGAAGGCCATAAACAAACCTCTAAAGCTAATCCTAGTAGTTCAAGCTTGACTGCTTGATGTTGTAGTAAGTGATTATTTGCTTATATTTTTGTTGTTATAATAGATATTTTGTACTAAATATTTTATATTATAAGCTAGACAAGTTATCATGTCATTCATTTATTATTGTTTGTCATTTTTAATATGATATTACATTAATATATATACACTATATAAAAAAATGTATTGCTGTGTCCACGCCGTACCCGTGTCCTATATTTTCAAAAAAAGCCGTGTCCGTGTCGTGTCGTGTCTGTGTCGCCGTGTCCGTGTCCGTGCATCATAGGCTACATCAAGCCTAAAATTACACAAAACAACAACAAAATTACACCAAAGCCATACCAGCCTACTGGTCATCTAAACCAAGCATTATGATCAATCCTCGTGTCTTGATCTACTTTCCCCTTGATGGAATGAATAATTAAAGGAATCTCATTATCCTCTAATAATTTTATATTTGCATAACAAACTGACCAGATAAGATAGAATATCCTCGTGATATTCCTTGAATAAGTTAGATATTATGTCCCATAGGATAGATAAGAACTGTGTAATCTTTCGTTATTTATATTGCCCCTCAACAATATAAAGGGAACCATTGCAACCATTAGGGTTTGGAGAGATGGCATGCAAATACTATATATCCCCTGTCAACTAGCAAGTTTCACTTTCCTACTTTAAGGAAACAAGGAGAGCCTTTCACTCTCTACAAGTATAAGGTATTCTTTCTCTTAACTGACTGGATGCACACAATCTGTTCATTTGTCCTTGAATACCACATCACCACCACCTCTAAACAAGCTCATAAATTCTGACAATGAAATATCAAAAAAAATCTATAACCAAAAATTACCACTAACTCAGCCTATAAAAAACTAGAAAAACCTCTGAACTCACTCTCCATAAATCAAGAACTCAAAGAGAAACAAAAAAAAAAATCAATTTAATTAGAATTGTAAGAAATAAAAACCTTAACTCAGATCAGCTAAATCATAAAGCTGTTCTAAAATATCAAACTCCTTAAATCAACCTTCCAAAGTTAGATTTGAAGGCCCAGCCATATCTGCATCAACCATCAATCTTTTCCTTACTTGCAAGATTTATAATCTACTGTGATTTTGAAGAAGCTAAACTCCTTTTTTTCATTCAATACCAAAATGTATCCAATAACAGAAAGTAAATTAGCATATGTCATCTAATCAATCTATCCAGCACAAAAACAGTAAAGAATATTTATTCGTAAATATTCATAACAAAATCCATCAAAATAAAGGTAACTATTGTCCATTAGATATTTAAATTTATAAAAAATTTGTTTATCTAAAGAATGTACAAATAATTTGCCAGAATAGACTGCAAAAAGGGGAAATTGTTCACTGGAAACTAGCAGTGCCAAGAGAGATAATTCTCTTTGCATTCTTCTTGTGCTTCTGAAAGATAAAATAACAAAATCCACGCCAAACACAACAAAGCATAGATTCATCAAACATTGAAGGAGGATTGCTATAAAGGAATAACGACTAAAACATCAACAGAAAAGGAACTAGAATTAAATATACTGAAAGAACATCCTTTGAAACAAATAGCAAGTGAAACTAGAAATCATAAGCCATTATCTAACATAAAGATGTAGCACAATCACTCATACTAACAAGAAGATAATTACATGATCAAGGAAAAGAAAATTCATGCAAGACAATCAGCATTAAATCGTCATTTTTAAATTTCATATTTTTGTAGCTTAACGGCGATAGAAAACGTATGGTAGAGTGGGCATAAGACAAACCTAAGATGTAGATTAACAAACACACACCAAACGACTAGCAATCTAATTAGGAAAGCAAGAACCAGGAGTTGATTATAGTGTTGATAATGACGTGCATACCACTTCCGAAACCCTGCGTCTCTTGTGCTTCATCTTTTCAATTTGGTATCGCCAGTTCAGGAACCAGACAAGGCAAAAAAGAAGCCGGACGCCCTGACGAAGTGAGTCCCGCCACCCCAATCCGTAGCCTGATCACGGTGTATGAACGGTAGGGTTTTCTACAGCAGAAAGCCGGTGAAGGGTATGCACATGCAGCAATCGGAAAAGAATTGGAGATGAAGACAGGCGCATCGGATGCAGATTAAAATTTATAGGCTCGGGGTTATCGGATTCCCTTAGAACGATCGGCAGTAAAGGTCGGGGGTTCGAGGTCAGAACAAGCTAACAATCACAGCATATGCCACGGTTGTCATATGGGCAGAATTGGCGAAGAACTAGAAAGGAGGAGAGAGATAAATAGGGAGAAATGAAACAAATTTTACTGAAATATCCTCTGTGCTTATTTCCTTCAGCACTGCTGCTCTAGGAAAAAAAACTTTGTATAGGGCCAAACTCCTAAGCAAATGAGATGAATTTAAATTTATAGCACTTATTTTAAAAATAAGAAAAAATTAATTAATTTTCTGAAATTGGTTAGTAAATCATACAAATTTATAATAATGATTGCTCTATTGGTTAAGAAATTCTGGAAATTCAACAGTTTTTAATATTAAGCTTATTTGATATTGCTTTTATCTATTAGTCTCTGATCTCCTCCTCTCTTGGGATCTAACCTTTTCTCCTCTGCAAGTATTATTAAAGAGGATTTTAGTGGGTGATTAGTCCCTCTCTTTGTTTGGTGACTTCTTCATTTGCCTTGTATAAAAGCATTAATGTCCAATATTATTAGCTTCTTTCATTTGCTATGAGATTTTATTATGCAATAGTGTGGCTTCTTTGATAGTGTTGTAACTAATATGCTTCTCTACAAATCAATTTTTATTCTACTACTTGAAACCTAAGACTATTTCATTACCAAGAGCTTATTGTAAGGCCGCCTACAATTGTTTCATAGTAGTAAGGCCAGATACTGAATGAAAGAATCTTTTGTAATGTTTTATGATTAGTAATTATTCAATAATGGGTATTCAGTTGCGTATATGTACACACAATCTCCTCATTTCCTTTACACTTGTTAAATGATCTAAAGTAGAGATGATTGCTACAATGAGCTTTCCAATAGCTTATTCATAGCTTCATTAAGAGAATTATTCATCCTAGAGTTGCATTATATTTAAAACTTTGTAAGAAGATAATTTTATTTATATATTATTTTTTATTATGTTTAGATTATTTTATGGCCCATTTAATTTTGTAGTATTGAATAGCATGCTTATTTTGTTCATCCATTTTGTCACGTTTATTTAGTTCAACCGCGACCATTTTTTATGCTTCTCGCTGATACTTTAGAGCTGAATTTTAGGACCTATATATTACAACCTAACCCAATATGGCCCGATACTACAATGTCATATCGTGTAGTTTAATTTTGGCAAGACTGACTGCTAGAACCAATTGGAGAACTACTAAAATAAAACTTCCAATTTATATACTACACAAAAGTACTATTGAATGCACTATAAAGCGGAAGAATATTGAATCTTAAAAATGATTTATGTATATAATCCAAAATACATGCACAATCTGAGGTATCTACAACAACCCTTAGCAACAAAAAATATAATCAAATAAAATTCAAGCCTACCAAATAAAATTAACCAAAAGGGTAGACCTACAACATAGATTTGAACATGATATCCAAAGCTACTCAACTCACTCCTTACCCTTTCTTGGTCTGAAAATAAAAGCAAACGCAGAAATGAGCTGACACGGCTAAGTAGGTTATCGTAGCCTAAAATAAAAATCTAAGACCCATAACAACAAAATTGAAAATGTTGAAATAATAATTAAAGTGTTGTACATAAAGGTGAAACTGAAACATGTACTGAAATTGAATGCATTTTAACAAATATTAAAAATAACTAAATTTTGAGTAAATATTTCATAGTGATTAATAGAGTGATTATCAGAATGGCTCTCAAACCAAAATTTGTATATACATCTTCATTAATAGAATCCCGTCTTAGTAGCACACTAGCTCCAACATAATAGAATCTCACCTTAATGGCCCACTGGCTCTAGCAAAATAGAATCTCACCTTTGTAGTCCACCGGCTCCAGAATAACACCATATCACATCACATCACATCATCTCACATTTATTTCACCATTTTGATGCATTTCGCTAATTAAAGCTTGATTGGGCTAAATTCAAAATTTGCAAAAGTGTCTTAATGGCAGGTAACATAAATACTACTAAAAAATAATTCACAGTTTTAAAATATAACCAAACTACTCTAGATTGTGTAAAACTCCTTTTTAAGACTTTCATCATACTACGATACTAATTTTTAGAGTTTGAATTATTTTTATTCAATAAAAATAACAAGATTTCTAAAATCCTCTATGAAAAAAATTAAAAAAGATATTCAAAAGCAACATTTATGAGTATTACAATATAATTACAAACATGTAATATGATATATGATGAAATATTTACTATATAAAGCAATACTAAAATAATGAAAGAGACCTAGGAAATCACAATCATCAAAATTGGGATAGTGTTATATTAATGAGTAAAGAGATTCAACCTCAAGAAAATTATAGATATCAACAGATGATGACCTCAACCTCTTATCATTCTCCTCTCTAATTATTCTTTGACTAGAACCAAATTAAGAAGAAAAAGACTCTTAGTAGTAAATTTTACCCAAGGGATGCTACACCTATAAATAGAAGAAATGAAGGGTCATGCTTCATGCACTAGGCAACATTTACGAGACTAAAAGTATTTAAACTTATACTTAGGAACATGACTCCCATAATTGTTGCCCATACTATTGAGTTTAATGTATTGGACAAGTGTGCTAGGGATTGGATAACTTGACCAAATTTTAATTGTACTAGAAGAATCCAAACACATTGGACAATGTCTATTAGGATCTATTTGTTAAGGGAAATCACCTCAAATGGGCACTAAATTACTCTACCAAAGAAAATTATTTCATCTACCTAAATAAAAAAATAAGTCGATACTATGTTAAATCAAAAAATAGTTTAAAAAATGGACTAAGAAATTTGTAATGTGGTTTATCATCTTATAAGTTCAAACTTCTCATAAGTTATAATAAAGTACTATGTATCAAGGTTATTTTATGGTGTTAGAAATTCATACATTGTATAACCCATAAATTTTTGAATGCATGGAAAGTCATCTCAGCCATAAACATGATGCCATCAAGAAGAAAATAAGAAAGTAGCATAACTGAGATATTTTGTTTCTTTTTAACATAAGGTATCCAAAAATGAAATTTTCTTGTGAACATGACACATTTTGAGAAGACATCTCAATAATTATAATTCCTTTTTTGAGGATCTCAATAAGTAATAGCAATAACATTAGTCACTAAATACATTACTAATTAAAATCTTGGGATGAACTCAATATGAATTAATACCATAATAATTGGAGGGAATGAAGAATTAACATCCATTATAACTTAGTTCAATGTCAGCACAGTGACAAATCTACTTGAGCATAATCAATTAATAATACTCTATCTCTTAAGATGATATCACTATAAATAGTAAACATAAAACCTATCAAGGGAACCATCTACCATTGATTGATTATAGAAAAATTTAACATCACTAATCCACATAGAGATTCATGTCAAGAATCCTTCATTAATAATTATTGTTGTTATATGGAAAACAAAATAAAGATTATAGAGAGAATCTCATAATATTTTTCTTCCTTAACATTAAATAATTCCTTTCATCTTCTCTTTTATAGATGCAATTATATACATATAATCACTTAAATTCATTTGTCTCAATGTTTTATGTCCTACTTTCATTTATTATTTTCCAAATTACTTTAGCCATTCATAATTTATTTCAAATCTTAATTTCTTCTTGACTCAATATTCTATGTTCTACCTATCATTTTTTCAATCAGGATTGGTGAAATTTCTCTTATCTGAAGTGAGGTGAATTTCTAGTGTCCAAATTTTCATGATATAAGTGAAAACATAAAAAATGTTGTAAAGAAAAGAAAGTATAACATATAGTAACAATTGTAATATCCATCATCCTAAAATTTATATAATTTTCTATTAAGAATTATTACTTTTAAGCTAATTAGTAATTAGGAGTACTCTTATAATGCTTGTTGGGATTGTGAGTAACCAAAGTTTAGGATCTGAGAAGTGAAAATTCAAAGTTGGGAAATTGTTATGTATGTGCCATGATGGTGGGATAGATGGTGCCCCAGCATTGAGCTCTCGAAATTTTTGGACGGAAAATATATTTAGGTGTGCACTATGATTCCAGGGAAGCATCACTATTATGTCAAGTCTTAGGTGAGGATATCTTGGGAGGATCTAGAAGATTCTCTGGGAGCACAATGACACTGGAGAGTGAGCGCCATAATGCTAGGTCAACAAAGTGAAAATATAATATTAAAAAATATATAACCATTTCACCATTTTCATCCCCACCCAACCATTTGTAGAGAAGACGGGAGGAGAAGAGGAAAGAGAAAGGATGAGAGAGGGATTTGGAGGCCGAGTCTCGGGATTCGTCTGGTAGGCTAACTCGGGATATTGTAGAGCATGAGATAGACTCCTAAACCCATGTCTCTGATTTTAATTCTAGTAAATTTATAAAAAATATCAACAAAAATATATTTTTATTAGATTTTATGAAGTTTTAACTGTGTGATTTTTGATATGTTATTTTACTCCTTATTGTGAATATTTTAGCTATATGAAATTGAATTTTTAATGGTTGGTTTTTCTTATGCAAATTCCAAAGTATATTATTAAATTAAGGTTTTTTGGCATATGCAATCATCATATAAAAGTCTTGTAAAGGTCATGGGAATGTTACTCCAAAGTTAGAAATTAAAAAGGGAAAGTTTAGTGAATATTCTATTTTACAAGTAGTGTGGATTTAACTAGCAATTCATGCACTTCCTAAATACTGCGTTAAGTGATGTTGTATTGCATTTACATCCTGCATTACATGGTATTGGAGATATTATGTTCTAAGATGTGAAAAAGTGTACTCTTTATTTTGTTATAAGGGGCCTAAATATATTATTCTGGCCTCGTCTTCTTGATGCAGATGTGGGAGAGATTCTAGCCCCACTTACTGAAAGGAGGTGTGGGAGATTAAGTAACATTATAAACACTTTTATATCCCCATCTATCTGATGCAGATGGGAGAGGGATTTTGGCCCACTTGCAATCTACAGTTGTGGGAGATAAAGGGAGGCATAAGTGGATATGGAGATATAAACAGACATTAAGAAATGTGCATTTTAATCATTACATTTTATATGTTAATTTTTTAGTGAATTAAATGTAAGAAATGTCTTAATTATGCATTATCAAGCTCTAAACCTATGTATGAATTTTGTTGGAAAAGTGAAAGTGAAAGTTGTGTGTGAGAGAACCTTTGAGAATGAGTATTATGTACTGAATATGAAAACTTATGTGAAGGTGGTTATGTGGTTATGAAAGTATAAGTGCTAGCTTTAAGATTAGGTATATACTGTAACTCTAATAAATTCAAGTTTATTTATACTTCAAGTTTTTTATAAGTCTTTTTAGTCTGAGATTAGATATAATTAATAGTTTTTAAATAATTGCATTGGATATTGATATCTTTCAGGGGTAGAAGAGGGAGTTCACTAAGCTAATTGAGCTCACTCTATTGTTTTTAAATGTTTCAAGCAAAGGAAAGAGTGTGGTGAAATAGATCAGGTCTAGAAAATGAATCTCTGAGCTCAGAGTATAAGGTACTGATTTTGTAAACCAATTTTATTTTTCTCGATGTATAGAATTTGAATTTAATTGGATTATGTATTTATGTTTTGATTAAATGAAAGTAGATTATACTAATTTTATATTTTGAAGATTTAAGTAGCTCTGGTTATTATTATTGGTGAATGAGTTAGTTAATTATAAATTTAAGTAAGCCCAATCCTTCCATTATATCCTAAAATGTTACAACAACTATGGTAATAATGCTATTACGAATTTTGAGTTACATATTCCAAATGATGTTATTCATTTTGAGCACCAAATTACTGTGTCATCAAACACTCATTTCTTTATTATACTAACAAATAAATGATCAATTTATTGATATAATATGAATAAATATATATTATCATCATCAAGGTAATCAGCTCATAAGATATTGGTGTTGCTATAATATTATTGGCATAATATTTATCTCAACAAAGATAAAACAATTCTCATTAACAATCAACATACTCATTTAAGTTCTCTTCATGATTTTTCTTTCATCCTATTAACTATTTTTACATTTTTGAAACTTTTTATCAATATATTGAGGCAATCAAGTGTAGGATTACCAAAAAAATTTAAGCTTCCTAAATTAGGGTAGATATTTCATGTCTTAATTATATTAAGGAATTTGTATTTGATGTAATTAAGTACATAATTATATAAGATAAAATTTTAAAGCTCCTAAATGAGAGTTGAGATTTCACACCTTAGTTTAACTAGGTAAATTTAATCTACTTCATGAACCAACTCCAAATCAAACTCTCTCTATTCTTCCTAACAATTTCCATCACTCTGGTACCCGTTAAGCTCTTTATGGCTAGACAAAATACAAAATAAGATTAAAACAGACTTCAAATGGCTTAAATGAAAAGTTAAGATAGTTTTTAGCTTTTAACAAATTACAATTTCACCTTAATTTAGCTTCATTAAGTGGAAAAAGCTTTAATTTCATTTGGAACTTGGATATTGTATTTAAAAAATCAAATATCTTACATGATAAAATAAGTGGGAGGAGGATGACATTTAAATCTTTTGGCAAGATGGCATAATTGTCCTTATTTGAAAAGTAAAAGAAATTGCTAGAAAATATCTTAAATTCTTAGTAAAATAATTTCATAAAAATTAGTTAAATTTCATAATTCCTCTAAATCATATTAAATTTATATATTAAATTTTTTGGAGCACTGCATAATTTAAATATTGTAAAAAACTTGTTAAAATAATTGATATAAATCATATTAATATTTTCTTTTCATAAGAAAATTATAAATTATTTGTAATTTTAAATAAATATTATGATGAATTAATCACATTTATTGTTATTCAATTGATCATATAATAAATCTAGCATGATGTGGATAATATAATATTTTATAATACCTTGCAACTATAAGGGAAAACTAATAGCATTTTAGAGGGTCAAGGGGGAAGGAAAAGTAGCAAAGAAGAGAAAGTCCTTACAATTACCAAAATAAGAAAGTATGAATTGACCACTAAGCTTCTCAAACCTATCAAAGGTTGGGAGCAAGCTAAGTTTCCTTCCAAAAAATTGAAAAACATCAAAATAAAAATTTATTGGCAATCAAGGTGCTTACTCGATTGCATTGTCTTAAAATTTACAGAGAATAACCTAGCAAATTATATAATGGTCAGACAAGACTTCATATATAATTTATTTTGGGTCACTTACTAATCATCACATGGATTTCATTACAAAATAAATAATACAAATAATGCAAGCAATCAAACTAATTAGATAATTTCAACCATGTCGTATTTGGAAGGAGAGAAGTTCTAATTTACAAGCAATATTCACTCATCATTCTTCATCGATTTGGAGTGGCTGACTTAAGCATCTTAGAGGATATTTTGAGTATTTTTTCATTAACTTTTGGAGTGAATTTGGCGTGACCAACGGATTTTGACCATTGTGGTTGGTCTTGGGAGGCTTTTAGGATGTGATAGGAATGATGTAGAAGCCTTGGAAAGGGTTGAATGTTTAAATTCCATGCAAAGAAGGAGGACATGTAAGGGTGCACAGATCTATCCTTTTTTTTTCACTTAGGCTTTTAGGGTAATGTTAAAATTGTAGTACTTGGAAACTCTTAAAGATGAAGGATGAGTATGCCAAAAATAATTCTAAAAAATTTCATTATTTTTCATGTTTTTTGATTGGTCAAAACAGTATAAAACCAAACTATGTTATATGTGCACAAGATTTGACTGAAAGCCCTTCATAGGGCATTGTGTGGTATTTTGAGGGGAAATGGATGGGAATTAAGTGTATTGTGTGAGGGTATAAGTGTAGAAGAATTCTTATACAAATAATGAATTCTATTTAAGGTGATAGAGTAGTTACCATTCAACAAATTTTAAAGGTTTAAGAATATCATCAAATCCCTTCCAAAGTTGAGGCTAGCCCCCAGGCCACTCTTCTTGAAAGAAACTCCAAATTTTGTAATACAAACAAAGACTTTTTCTTCTTCATTTTATCAGGTTTAAGTAGTTTTACAAGAGAGGGAAAAGAAAGGGGGGACCAACCACATATAATGTATGAGAGAGAGTGATGTATCTTCCAATATGTTCCTTCTCCTTTTTTGTATAGGACAACTAAACAAGCATGTTACCATATTAGTTTTCATTATTTAATTTAAATAAACATGTCATAAAAGGAAATATTATGTTCCCTCTAAAATTTAAAAATCTAAATTCATTTTTTTTTCAATTTTGAATTTTCAAAATTTTGAATTTCATATTATCAATTTATAATTATTATTACAACTTAAAATCACAAATTAATAGTCTTTTATAATAACTAACACGCATAAGAAATATTTTCTTGCTTTTGAATCTAGTGGTTGGTCCACTTCTTTTTAAATTAAAGCAAGTGTTGATGCAATTAATTCCCCTGGCCCTCTAAAAAATCTTCTCTACAGATTTGAATGAATATGTCCAATTTATGCTTCAATGGTGGAGGATTATATAAGGGTTTAGGAAAATAGCATGTGGTACATATAGAAGAGATGCTTTCCACCCTATAAATTGGCTAGATTGAGAACACTTGCTAGTATATATAATTATTGGAATAATCATATAATCATGTAGACCACATGATGGTTTTATAATGTCATTAAAGTATGTGAAAGGATATTATATATAATTGGAAACGGTGTAGTGGTTAACTTGATGACAATTATATCAACTTGAATTAGGGATTCAAAGTTTATTTCTTGCGGTTTAAATTTTATTTCATTTTCACTTGGATCACAAAAAAATATTTACTTGACATTTTGTCACTCAAAATATTTAATGAATTACAAATTTCCTTAATATTTTTCCTAAATTCATTTTATGATCTATCTCTTCTATTGCATTCTTAAATTGATTCATAATATCATTTATTAAAGATAAAATACTAGCAAATATTTGAGACATTATGATTTAAAAAAAAATCTAAAAATATTTTGGAGATTGTAAATGGATAAATTCAAATATGAAAATCTAATAATAAGAATTTACAAATGGTTTCTTAAAAATCATTTAAATCTTCTAATGCACCTTTAGCCTAATCTCTGATATCAGCTTTATGTGTCATCAAGGAGATTTATGTTATTGATTTGGCTTTGGGACCTTCTAAAGTATGTTAGGGATGATGTAGATTCCTTGTAAAGAGTTTAAGATGAGTAGTCTTAAAATGCCATGCAAAAGAAGCAAGATATATAAAAGTGCAAGGAATTCAACAAATGTTTTCCACTTGGATTTTAGGCTTTTAGGGTTTCAAAATATGGTAGCTTTAATTAAGGCTTCAAAATTCTTGGAGATGGAATAAAAGTTTGTCTAAATCATTCTAAAAATGTTCATGATTTAACAAGGTGTTTTCATGGGTCAAAAGAGGTTTAAAACCTAACTAGGTTAGATTGAAGCAAGTTTTTGCTTATAGCTCTTCTTAGGAATTTTAGTGTGAAATTTTATGGATAAATCGATGGGAAGTGAGTGTGAAAGTGTGAGGGAATAAGTTTAAGATAATTATGCAATAAAGAATTAATTTTATTTTATGAGATAGAGTACTTTCCACTTATCCAACTAGTAAGATTTGAAGAGATCCCCAAATACCTTCAAGGGATGAAGCCAGTCGCCAAACCCCCTCTACTTGGACGAAATGCCAAATTTTGTAACACAACCAAAGATTTTTATTTATATTACATACCATCATGTTTTTACAATACCACATTTAAATTGCACAAAGAGTGGAAAAAGTAAAGGGTCTTGGTCACATACAGTATATGAGAGATAGTGAGGTAACTCTAAATAACTAGCCCTCTTTTTTATTATGCCAACTAACCAAGCATGAGCTCATGTTAGTTTTAATTATTTGTTTCAAATAGTGATGTGCACATAAATAAATATCACATTCACTCCAAAATTTAAAAATCTAACTTTAGTTTTTTCAAAATTCAATTTTTTGAAAAATTGAATTTCACATTTTAAATTTAGAGTTGTAACTACCACTTTAAATCATAAATAAATAGCATTTTACAATAATTAACACAAATAAGAAATATAAATACTAAATAAAAGTCTTCATTTATTTCTTATCCTAATAGTTTCACTGTCAGTTGCTATATTCTTACTTTGAGATCTAGTGATTGGTCTGATCCACTTCTTCTTTCATTGGCACCTTATGCCGCATGAATGTAATGATTATTTTTTTTCTTAAGTTTTGTGTTGTTGTTGTTGATGATGATGCATCATCATGAAGCTTCCTTTATATTAATGTAATGATCATACTGATTCTATTATGATGCATTAACTCTACCAAACCTCAAATAACCCAGCTTCTATAAAGTAAAAATTTTTAAGCCATCCTAAGGATGAGGACATTGATCTAAACATGTCAAATTCTACACTAAATATTGTGATAAAGTATCTATAGGTGTGGTATATTGCTCTGTGATGAGGAATTCATTTGGTAAGTAATTTTTATAGATCATCAGCATGCTTGCAGGTGGTATAGTGTATATGTCATTAGAAGTATCACTGATGAGGACATCTGAACAAGGAGAGTCTTCTAGAGAAGAGGCCGACAATCTATGGCCAAGATCGCACCACTTTATTTTTGAGTTATGAACATTTGCATTAGGTTTATTATTATTATATGTGTATTTGATTTATTATCACAATTTGTTTTTTACCCTCACTTGAGGGAGTAGTTCTTTGTGACCCTTAAGGATATTTTTATCTTTTATCTTGCTATTTAAAGCCCCCTCCTCTTCCTTTTGAGGGAATGATGATTATTATGAAAAATAATTATGCACTTATGTTTGGAGAGAGCTTAAGAGTTCTTGTGAGAGTTGAAGTCCTGGGGTGATGTCAAAGTACTACCCGTCAACCACAGGAAGCATCCGGGCTCACGGTCCAACTCCTCCTTCCCCTCCAAACTGTCGGCCACCACCTCCTTTCCATCCAAACCTCCAGCCCTAAGCACCAAACTATCGGCCCTAACTCCGCCTAGCCTCAGGTTCCACCCCCCTCCAATAGCTTCCAACCTCCCTTGCCCCAAACTCTAGCCGCCGGCCTTTTCCACCCTTTCATTTGATCCAAATTTCCCTAGCCTTTACTACTTTCCTAAATTAGATCATGATGAATTTGGGAGGATAATTAGTTCAATTTCGAATCAATTTCGAATTTGAATTCTTTCCTAATTGGCATAAGTTATATTTGGAAAGTCTCTCAATCAAATCAATTTAAATTTGAATTCAAATTAAGAGAGATATAGACATTAAATCTCTTTTAATTTAACTTGCTTTTCTTGGAAACTATTTGAGTATCCCCAAAACTCCTCCCTCCCTTCCTTAGTTGCCGGCCCTACCCTCTCTCCTCTCTAAATTCTACTTTCATTAATGCTCCTAATTAAGTCCCCAATCAATGATTATTAAAGGTAGCCGTTGTTACAACTCAGGCTTACAAGTTATGATTTTGATGATAACAAATAATATTGATTAATCCTTTATTTCTCCTAGTATTTGTAGTGCATATTTATTTGTGTGTTTACTAATATTTTAGGTACACCATGCACTGTTCTTTAAAGATTCAATACTCAATATTGTATAGAATTGGTTATATTAAATAAGTCTGTAATTTTCATTTCTTGAGTCAAGTTTTGTAATGATGTATGTTAGTTTGTTGGCCATGCACACTCACAGGGGGAGCAAAAAATATTTTTAAATATTTTAATTTTTCTGTAAATTATATTGTACGATCTGGATCGTACCAGACATCGTACATTATGAACTGCAATTGAACTATTCATACAGTACTAACTGGACGTCATATAGTACTAATAGGTCAATTTCTGCACAACGTACTGAATGATCATGCAATCGTACGTACGGTACGATATTTGACGGTTGAATTGAATTTTTTTAGGGTTTTTTTAGCCCTCTATTTAAGCACTCTCATAAGACTTTGTAAGAGTCTTTGGCAGTCATTGTGTCTTCATTTTTTTGGAGAAAACTTGAAGAGAGGACTTGAAAGGGAGAGAGGAAAGGGTGGAGTTTGAGATAGGGAGAAGATCCTTGGAGAGGGTTTCAAGGAAGTGTGAAGGAGATTTCACACGGTTGCTCCGATGAGCTTGCACCTCAGTACCATCGTATTTAAGGTTCATCTTGAGGGAAGTTTTGGGAAGAAGAAGATCTATTTGTTGTCAAAGGACCCGACGCCTCTGCCGCACTGAGGAAGGTGAAAGTGATTTTGTAAGGGCTTCTCCGCCTAGCTATGGGGGCTAAAGGAGAATCACTAAAGGTTTAGTGTAATACTGGGAGGGTGTCTCCGGGGAGTGGACGTAGGTCATGGTTTGATCGAACAACTATAAATCGGTGTGTTCTTTCCTTTATTATTTATGTACTTTCCACATTCATTTTTATTGCGATTAATTACGTTGGTGAAATTGATTACCTATCTTTTTATTGTGAATGAAATTTGCTTCTATATCAAGTTATAAAAAGATATTTCTTTTCATTAAAAGAAGATTTTTAAATATCCAATTCACCCCCTCTTGGCACATCTCATAATTTTAGCTGCCCCCTCTTCTCTCCTTCTCTCCTTTATTATAGGAAAATTAAAATCAAGTTCCCTAATTATCTCCACCATCAAATCTGAATTTAATTTTAAAAAATTGAGTTGATTCCCTCCTAACCAACAACACAACTCTGAAATAAAAAATCAGCCCTCTTCTCCTAGCCTTGGCCGACCCCCCAAGCTCCTCCCTCTATGCTTGATACTTCACTTAAGAAAGATGAAGCAAAACCTCTCCCTCCCCAACACCTTTTTAGGCCTCCTTAAACATGGATGGCCAATCCTGAATGTGTTCACAGCTTCATATTCGATGACTAAGGGTTCTTTGAAATCCCCCATATCTTTTCTTCGATGTTGATCTAGAGAATGGTCTCTCCGTTAAAAATTATATGACAAGAATCCTCTTCTCCCTTGCCACCACTATTAATCAACAAAAATCTCCCATTCAGTGGCAACTTTCTTCCTAATATTGACAAAGGTGGAATCTCTCATGAATCTTTAAATAGTGACTATTCTAAATGTTGATCACGGGATTTCTTTCGAATACCCCATGTTAAGCAAAATCTAATTATTTGATTGGTCATTTTGTGCCCTAAATCATTATCATATAATCTATTGCTTGAACTAAATCATTGATTTATTATTTACATTCATCGTTTAAATTATTCAAAGTGACTAATTACTCTTGCTATTTTAAAAGTTTATAATTTAAAGGTAAAACATCAACAAACATATACAGTCCTACATCATTTGGTATCGGAGCATAGTTGCATTTAGGTGCCTATTAGGATTTCTTTCTTACATGTTTTAGCATCTAAATCGCATTCTACACGCATTAAAATTACTTGCATGTTATCATATTAATTTTCTTTCAAATCTGCATAATTCTGAGTCACCCTTAGACATTGGATGGACCCGGAACAAATTCACAAGACTTTAGATCCTTTGGTATGACAAATTAACACAATCTTTTGGTAAGAAAAAACAATCTGACATAGCTGAACTCTGTCGCCACACAACTGAACTGTTTGATACACTAGATCGAGTTAGAAATCACCCTACACCTTACACACCTTTTAAGCCTCCTTCCATGTATGGGGATGACACTGTACCTGATGAGGGACACCCCTGTTCCCCTTACCGAGCTCCTCATTAAGGTTATAACCTTAATAATGACCCTGATATACTTTTGATGAAGAACATTAAGCTCAATGCCCCAACTTTTGGCAATACTCTTGATCCTGGCCTCTTTTTGGATTGGATCAAAGGTATGGATAGTTTCTTAAAATGGTATAACATGTATGAGGCTAGAAAGATTAGGTTTACTTAAATGAAACTCACGGGTAGGGCTAGTTAATATTGGGACAACCTAGAAAGCCTTAGGGATCCCGTAATGAATACCCCATCATTGATTGGACTTCTATGAAGTGTGTGCTCAAACAGAAGTACTTACCTCTTTTGTACTTCCCTTAGCTCCTTTATAGGTAGAATAGGTTGACCCAGGGAAGTGAACTAATAAATGAATACATTGCATCTTTTGACGACTACCTGATTCACTATAAGGGAGAGACCTCTAATACCCCGCTCAAATTTTTGTCCATGTTTCAAATCAAGTTGCATGAGGGCCTATGCAATGAGCTGTTTGCCTATAATATCACTACATTAGAGAATGCTTACAATCTAGTCTTAGACCTTGAAGAAACCCATTCCCAACACCTAACTGACACCAGTAAGCTAGTTCTTCATACAGACCCTCCAGTGGATTAGCCCCACACTACTATATCACATTGCCGACTCAAAGGAACTCTAGTAGACCACCCTTTGGTCCTCCTCCACCCCATTCTGACTTTAGGGGCATGTCTCTAACCCCCAACACACCTCAATCCCACCTAGGGACTAAGTGCTTCCGATATCATGGGTGTGGAAACATCTCTTCCAAGTGTTATAATCTTTATAAAGTTATTATTATTGAAGAAATCATTGAGGATAAGCTTGAGTCTGAGGCTGAACAAATTCACTAGTTCGATGCTGAAGGTGAATTCTTTGAGGAGGACGACGACATACTATTGTCTACTGTTTATAAAAGGTCAACACCTCTCCCATCTGTGTGGTGAGATGTACACTGTTGTTTGTGGAATTTTGAAAACAGGTTTTGAAAACTATTAGTTTTCTTTGGGAATTCTTAAAATTAAAATTCAATTATAATTATGAAGTCGAACCAACCCACTAGAAAAATTATATCACCCCGGGGGATGAAAATAGAATTTCATAGCGGTGTTTAGGCCTAGAATTATATAATTCATCTTAAATATCACGGCTAGATTCTAAAGGGAACTCAACACGGCTCCGAAGGGATGAGGTAGAGTTCAACTAAATAATCTAGTTATGATACTCAAGGAGTATGATTGCCGAATTCATATCCAAAGCCTTATCAAAGAAGAATGTATCTCCCCAAAGGGAGGTATCACCTTTCAATGATAATTCTTCTAATATGACAATGGCAATCATCTTTGACTTTTTCCAAAAGAAATCTAAGAGGTTTTTTTTTTTTTTTAAAGATTAATTTTGAAATCAGGTGTGTGGGGTTCCAAATTTCCTACGAGCGCAAGCCCTCGTAATTAATTACATCGTAGGGAGATAAAATCTCCTACGAAAACTCCCGATTAAAATGGTAGCAGAATTTTGTTAGAGTTTCTAGGAGTGATATCAAAAAGAGAAGTGAATTTTGGAAATTCAACAGGGAATGGATCAAAATTGAGCAGTTATTAATGGAGTTAAAGGAGGAGAAGTAGGGGACACTTTAAGATTCCAGAATCATCCGGAAGTGTCCAAACTTAATCTAAGTGTTGGGCTTTATGTTTTAGGATTGAAATGAAGCTTTAATTAGAGTTAAGTATTTTATTAGAAATTTGGGACTGTATTCCCAAAATTTGGGATCTTATAATCAAAAATCTGCTCCGGATCCTAAATCTATTTTGGACACTGGATCACAGTCGTCCGAACTTAAGTAATGTAGTGCAGAACCTGGACTTACCCCGGCCTGGATTGGGGAGCCAGCTAACCACCTAATCGATTTAAAAGAGATGAGTTCGGTCTTTTATGAAAGAGTGGTAGGGACGTTGTATTTAAGGTTTTGGAAAGTTGGGGCCGACATTTAGAGATTCTCCTATTTGCCCCCCTTGACTTATGTTGGGTGCAAAATGCTAAGGACTATGCAATTAAAATCTTGACCCTTTTAATTTGTATCTAATGCGATGCATGCTAGTTAACAATCTCAAATCAAATATGCTTGAAATTTTAAAAACAGTCTTTAGAAAATAATTTTTTAGAAGACTGGACTTCCCTAGGTCCGGCACCTCGTCCTCATAGGTCAAACTATCCGGACTCTACCTGCAGGCGGGGAAGAGTCTAAAGCAAGGAAAGAATAATGCAGAAATATGCATGCGATCCCGGGGTCGATCCCCATCTAATTCCCTAGATTCGTTATTTTTCTATGTTGTTTAGACTCACTAAAATTTTAGACTTTTAAAGTTATGAGTATAAAATTTTCACACCCTCACGAGCCTCACGTATCCAGGCGAAAACAAAAACGGCACATAATCGCCAAAAAACTAAGAAAAACAGGCAATTCTAAAGGCAATCAATTCAACACATTGAATATAAATTAATTAATTAATGAATGTCCATAGGTAAAGTTGCCTTGCTTATTACAAATTAGAATTTTGCAGAAAGTAAAGTGGTCGGGTACCACTGACAACAACCCGGATTCTAAACCTAGTAATGACGCAAGTAGTTTTGAGTTGGATATTCTCAATCTTCAAATCTTCAGTCTTGTTCTTCTTTGGGCTCCTTTTACCTCAAGCTCCTTTGATTCTTCGTACTGGACTACTCAAATGGATAAGAGGGCACTTCCTTAAAGGGGAAGGCCACTCTTTCCCCTTTGGGTAGGGAAGAAGTATGGCCCAAATTTGGATCTCCAAATAGAAAATGAGTACTCCCCTAAGGGGCATCCTTTTCTCTTCGGAACCCAACCTTTGGACCCATATATATCTCAACTCAAAATCTGACTTTCACAACACTTAACACTTATACAAATTACATTTATATCAAATCAAAAATCTAGACTCTCCTGCAAGATTATCCTAAGCAGTTAATTAATCAAAGAAAATATATTCCCAAGCAGTTATATATGTGCAGAAAAGAAAGTAAAACACACTGGCCACGCTCTTTTTATTTGGGGTCTTTAGCAGCTGAAGCACCTGTGCAAACATTTATAACAATTGATATTTTTTTTATTGATTTAGCCCCCTTTTATTACCCTGCATGAGCGTGATCACCTGCAAAAAACTGTGTGAACATTCATATCGCTCCTAACCTAAGGGTAACATAGTCGCCAAACACATCAACCATCCACAGAGTGCAGAAAAGTAAGCAGACACAGCAAAATAATTTCATCCACAACATGCAGTGAAAACTACGAAAAATTCGGCACACAGCAGTAAAGTAAACACCGGCCTAACCTAGATCTAGAATTGGTTGTCCTAGCACATCATCTAAAGTGTGTGTAGAAGGTCATATGGCAGGGGTAGATCCTAAAATGAGTGATTAGTTAAAGTTGTCTAAAATTCTGGGTTTGTTAAGGCTTAAAAGGGGGATTTAAGTTAAACTTTATGTATTAGTGAATTAGGAATTTTAATTAAATGCATTTTAAAAGCTAATTGATTACTACCTTTGTTTCACACCGAGGCCGTGAAGTTTATTTCACCTTCCTTGGGGCTAAGCTAATAGCATCGTAGGCCTGGGTTACCCAGTAGCAATCAGGGTTAATTAAGTTGATCTAAATTGGTTGGAATTAAAAGAGTGGATTAATATAAAAAGGAGTTTGTTACTGATTTTAATGGTTTGGTTGAGAATTTTATTAGCCTATTAAGAAAATTCTGGAATTTGAGGGAGTTAATAGATTTTGGAGGTTATCCAAATATGTCAACTAAGGGGTCAAAATTTGACTTTTATAATTAGAGTTAATCATAAGAGTTTCAGATTTTTAATAAATACTATACCTAATTATGAGTTGTTAGACAGGTGGTACATTCAATTTGGAGTTTTCTATAAAAAGTTATGATTTTTGGAAGTTTTGACCCGGTTTTGACCTAGAGTTGACCAAAATATTGACTTTTTGATTTTGACCAGATTTTGGGGGTTTGACATTTTTGGAAAATACTAGATTTTAATTGGAGTCGTTAGCCACTGAGTTTTATTGATTTTGAATTTTCTACAATTAGTTATGAATTTTGGAAGTTTGGGTATTTATTGGAATTATTTAATTATTTCAATTAAGGGCCCTTTTAATGATTTGAACCCAAATGAGTCCCAAACTTCTTGAAATCAACTCCAAAGATCAAAAATAATCTAAGGAGAGATCAGCAAGTGTATAAAGATTTTTTGGGATTTTTAATAATTTTTAATTAATTAAAATTTATTAAACATTGATTTTGATTAAAATAAATTTAAAGTGGATTTTAATGTCAAATTAAAAAAATTTCAATTTGTAATGATTAAGAGTTGAAATATGGTTAATTAGAGATATTATGGGTATTTTTTGGAATTAATATAAATTTATAATGATTTATTGAATTTTCTAAGTCTTTAAAGGGGCTGAAATTTGACGTGCTCAATTTTCTAATCTAATGACCTCCAAATTGAGTAAAATTTAAACCTAAGGTACCTGATGTCACTAAGTTTACTATGTTCAAGTTTTACCTCTATTGGGTGTGTGTAAAATCCCTTATGAATTTTCTAAGTTTTCTAGACATTTTCTTAATTATTTTTCCTAGGTGTCTCTACTATTCAAATAGGCATGAAACTTGGTGTGTCTAACTCTGACATAAATTCAATCATACCACAGAAATATCACAATAAATACTAATACCCTAAGGAGTTATGAATTTTCAAAGTTTAGGGTCCAAAATAGACCCTTTATCTTAAAAATTCATATCAAAGAAATCTATTTAGCATATGAACCTAGAAAAATTGTTAAACATGCCTAAGATACTCAATAATCATCCACCAAAATTTGGGCTTCATTTGATCACTGGATTGTGAGAAAATGGCAATAAATGAAATTCAAATAAATTCAAATATCTCACAATACATAAATCAAATCAATATGATTCTAATTTTAATAAATACAAAATTAAATTAACTTTCCAAGGAGCCTAAGAACAACCAATTTGGTGTAAAACTCGATTTTCTGTGAATTTTGGAAGATTTAGAGCATTTAAAGCATTTTTTATTCAAATTTGAGTCAAATCAGCTGACGGTGACGTGGCGGTGTGGCGTGACGCCACGTCACCTCCCAGACAGTGGGATGACCAACGTTCAAACCTGGAGGAAGCCGCACGGTATACCCAGATCTGAGCCGTCTGATCTTCGATCGGACGGTCCAGATCTTTTTCAGTTCATTTTGAATAGAAATCTTTAAACGCTCATATCTTTCAAAATACTCGACGAAATTGCACGAAATTTGAACTGTAACTAGAGGGCAATACGATCTTACAATGCCTGGAGTTTGGAGCCTCCATTCATTGTAAAATCACTACAATTTCAAATTAAAGTTTAAACTTAAAATGAGCATAACTTACAATCCAACCTTCGGATTTTTGTGCTCTTAGGCTCGTTGGAAAGCTGCGGTGATCCTCTACAACGTTGATGAAGACACCAAAAGCTAGATCTTGTCGGATCAAAAGTTATATTTGAAACTCCTCTTTCTCTCTCTAGAATGCTCTCTCCTCACTAAAATAGTGATTTGAGGCTTGGAAATGGTTGGAAAAAGCTTGGCAAGGACTTGAAATGTGCTGGAGTGTGTAGGAGGAGCTATTAGAAGGTTGGGGGCTGCTGGAGTTTGGAGATTTTGATCATATGAGAGGGAATGATGAAGAAGCTACATTTAGGTCAAGTTTTCACCCACTTTACCTTTGGCTTTTGGATTGGATCGTTAAGATTTGATTTGGGGAGGTTTTGGATGAGTGCCAAGTGTCCCCTATGCTTCCCAAAGCTATGGAATAGGGTTGGTGGTTGAGAGTGACATATCTTGGACCTTGTGAAGAGGGACCACACCTTTTGCCTCATTTGGATGAACCAATGTTTGGCTTGGTTAAAGGGGGTTGGTTTAAGCTCTATTAGGGGAGGGAATGTGTCACATCACATCATGTTTGAGTAGGTTCTAGAATAATCCATGGATTGCCAAGGTGGCTTTATGATGTGGCGAAGAGTTTGAGGTCAAGGATTTAAAGTTTTAAGCAAATATATGAAGTTGGAGAGGATTTTGACCTATCCAAATGGGTTGACCAAGTCAACCCAAGAGAAGAATTGACTTGAAAGTCTTTGGACATGTCATGGGTGTCCAATTAAATGATTTTGAAGGATTGATTTGATTCAAATGGGTTGAATGATTGAATTTGACAAATGTATAGGTTAAGGGTTGATTTGGTCAACCATGGTTGACTTGGTCAACCTGGTCAAATCATGAGTCAAATTTGGATTTCATGTGTTCCTAAAGTCATTTAGGATCCATTTGAATATCATTTGAAGAAGATTTCAAAGGTTGATAAGTCAAATCAAGTTTAGTTTAGGCCAAAAGTCCAAAAATCCCCACTTAAGGGCATTTTGGTCATTTTGGACTCAAGTCAATTCTGGGTTAAATTGAATCTAAAAAGATGTAGATCATTGCTTAACAAATCAATATCAAGGTATTAGGAGAAATCAAAAGATTTGGAGGGGGATCCAAAGTCAAATTCCACTAGGTGAAAGGCGTAGTGGTATGGATTGTAAATATTCAAAGGTTTTGCAACATTTGGAGTTTGATTAAGTTTATGGGGTTAGAGTACTCCAATTGGATTCAAATTTTGAGGTTTGACACTAGAGACATGTCACATCAATGTAAAATTGACAGACCCTGAATCAAATGCCAAAAGATTGGGTTTCAAGGTGATGAAAAAATCACATAGAAAGGGCTTTAGGACCTAAGTCTTTAGACTAAAAGTTATGGGTTTGGATTGAGTTAAGATTTGGATTGAGTCTAAGGGCTAGGAATTAGGAAAATCCTAGGATATAGGACTCAGGGAGGAGTTAAGAGTGACCTCATACTAAAATGAGGTCAACAAATGGACCCCCAATGTGTTTAGTAGAAGAAACTTCTGCTACACACATTGGCATTGACCGAATGAAAATTTTGAATAGAATTTAAAGAGTGTAAGGAAGGGCATCACCCAACCTTATATCTATAGGATGCTGATAAAAGGCTTACACCTAATAGACAGATCAACTGGGAAACCAAGATTGGAAATACCTAATCTTGGGTCTAAGGAAGGGCATCACCCAACCTTAGGTCTACAGGATGCTGATAGAAGACTTACTCATAGTAGACAAATCAACTGGGAAACCAAGGTAGGGAATACCTAGCCTTGGGTCTAAGGAAGGACATCACCCAACCTTAGGCCTATAGGATGCTGATAGAAGACTTACTCCTAATAGGCAGATCAACTGGGAAACCAAGGTAGGGAATACCTAGCCTTGGGTCTAAGGAAGGGCATCACCCAACCTTAGGTCTACAGGATGCTGATAGAAGACTTACTCATAGTAGACAGATCAACTGGGAAACCAAGGTAGGGAATACCTAGCCTTGGGTCTAAGGAAGGACATCACCCAACCTTAGGCTTATAGGATGCTGATAGAAGACTTACTCCTAATAGGCAGATTAACTGGGAAACCAAGGTAGGGAATACCTAGCCTTGGGTCTAAGGAAGGGCATCACCCAACCTTAGGTCTACAGGATGCTGATAGAAGACTTACTCCTAGTAGACAGATCAACTGGGAAACCAAGGTAGGGAATACCTAGCCTTGGGTCTAAAGAAGGGCATCACCCAACCTTAGGTCCATAGGATGCTGATAGAAGACTTACTCCAAATGGACAAATTAACTAGAAACCAAGGTAGGGAATACCTAGCCTTGGGTCTAAGGAAGGGCATCACCCAACCTTAGGCCTATAGGATGCTGATAGAAGACTTACTCCTAATAGGCAAATCAACTGGGAAACAAAGATAGGGAATACCTAGCCTTGGGTCTAAGGAAGGACATCACCCAACCTTAGGCCTATAGGATGCTGATAGAAGACTTACTCCTAATAGGCAGATCAACAGGAAAACCAATGTAGGGAATACCTAGCCTTGGGTCTAAGGAAGGGCATCACCCAACCTTAGGTCCATATGAAGCTGATAGAAGACTTACTCCAAATGGACAATTTAATTGGAAACCCAAGGTAGGGAATACCTAACCTTGGGTCTAAGGAAGGGCATCACCCAACCTTAGGTCTATAGGATGCTGATAGAAGACTTACTCCTAGTAGACGGATTAACTGGGATGGTCATGTGGGGAGGAAACTTGCTCCACATAGAGTACCGAAACTGGCAAACTGGGGTGATGCCACGAAGGGCGTACTCCACCACTAGGGAGTGGTCATGTGGGGAGGAAACTTGCTCCACACAGAGGACCGAAACTGGCAAACTAGGGTGGTGCCACAAAGGGCGTACTCCACCACTAGCAAGTGGTCATGTGGGGAGGAAACTTGCTCCACACAGAGGACCGAAACTGGCAAACTAGGGTGGTGCCACGAAGGGCGTACTCCACCACTAGCGAGTGTGAATTATGATGGTGCCACAAAGGGCGTACTCCACCACTAATCCCCAAGTCAAATGCCAGGGTGGTGCCACAGAGGGCGTACTCCACCACTAGCGAGTGTGAATTATGATGGTGCCACGAAGGGCGTACTCCACCACTAATCCCCAAGTCAAATGCCAGGGTGGTGCCACAGAGGGCGTACTCCACCACTAGCGGGCGAGAATCAGGATGGTGCCATGAAGGGCGTACTCCACCACTGATCCACAGGTAAAAGCCAGGATGGTGCTACGGAGGGCGTACTCCACCACTAGCGGGTCTAATCCTGAGAAGGAATAACCTAACCTTAAGGAAAAGAGAATTGAAAACAATGATTGATGATTTTGAATTTGATTTGATTTCTTTGAATTTGAAGGGGTTAATTTGATGTTTAATTTGATCCTCATTATGCATGATACTTCTTAAAGAACCGCCCAAATGAAAGGAAGCATCTGGTGGTATCTTCAAAATTAATTCATTGCCATGAACCTTCCTTATAGATCATCTCTAAGGTGGACGATCCAGTCAACAATGATTCAAAGCTTCCATTGATCTTATGGTGGACTAAAATTGGTCTCCAAAGGGCTATAGCCAAGTCTCCTACTTGGAAAGCCCTGAGGTGACACAATTTATAACGAGCTTGAATCATACGTGACTTATGTAATTTCAAATTTTATTGAGTTCAAAACAACTTTCTTCAAGGCCTTCGAGATCCTCTAATTGGAGTCAGGCACTCTACTTAGTTGTGACTCAATTTTGAAAATCAATTTTCCAACGATGTAAAACACACCTCCATATGAGAACAAGCTTGGACCCAGCATAGAGTGTTATTTCACAGAGTGGATCTTAAAAGAAATGATGTATATATTTAAGGACTCACACATATCTCTCAAGAATGAGATTTGAATTCTTATCCAGAGTAAAAGATTCATTCTTTTTATTGAAAATTCCCTCTTAATCATTTGGACCCTGTCAGAACGACAAGTGGGAACAAATTAAAAAGTATAGTGAGAAGTAGAGTGACCCCAATCGACCCAAAAAGAGCCAAGGGTTTGGATCTTGTTGACTCAGATTAAGTTTCATTAAACTGAACTAGGTTCTCCCGTGTAGAAATTTTGAATTAAAATCAATTTCAAAAAGGCGTAAGTTGGATAGAGAAATTTAATCTTTTCAATTCTCTTGCATAGAATTTTTTATCTAATAAACTGTCCAAGCATCACAATAAATCTAGATTCAAGATTTTTCAAAGTCAAGCTATTAAATATGATCGGGCTCTTTGAGATTTAAGGATTTAAAAAGAAGGAAGCCTCTTTCACTTTTTTTTTGTGACGTGCTTTGCACACCTTTTTATTTCTTTGGCGCACTTTACGCTTCTTTTGATTTTGAATTTTTTTAATGCACTTTGTGCATCCTTTGAATTTTTTTTAACAAGAGGCTTCACTTTCTTTAAAACCTTAAAATAATTGCTCTTTTATTTTTAATCCAGGATTATATCGCAAGTATAAGAGAAGGAAATTCATTCTCTTATCCAAGGAAGAATAATCCCCAAATTGGACCCAATCTTTTGATAAGAAAATATCAACTTGACTTTGAAAATCATTGAATAGATTTAGAACATGCAAGAGAAGCCTATAAGATGAAAAATTGCGAGAATACTAAAAAGATTTTCATTTCTAAAACCAACTTAAGTTTGATACAAATTTTAATTCAAAAATCAAATCAACCCGCAGAAGCGGTGGGGGGGAGGGGCCTTTGAAGATCTAGTGGGGTCAATCACGACTCTCTCCTATTTTTGATTTAAAGTAGAGGTCAATTTTCATTAAAAAGATGGATAAACTATCTTGAAAATTTTGATCCAGTACACTTGAGAAATAATGTGATTTTCTTCAAAATAGCAAGTCCAGGTGGCAAGACCCTATCAATATAAATTATATTTCCACAATCTCTTAAAATAAAGAGATTGTTGTGGGGTCTGCACTACCCCTAACTGGTGCTGCATCATCTCAATCTAAGGATCTATCATGATAGGACCCCTTTTAAAAGTTAAATTCAAATGGTGTCACTATCTGACAAGATCTCAGATCCATCATTATTCTCCTCCCTGATTACTAGTGATCTAGCAATTATGAGAGTGGCACCCCGAGCGGTTTCTACACCTCCTCCTCTATAGATGATATAGTGGAACACGTATAATAATGTAACCAAACATCATCTAGTAGAGTAGATGGGTCATAACCCTCAACTTGGGGCCTATAGTCTATTATTGTTGATTGCTTAATTTAGATTTGGTAGATCTTTTATGTGCAATAATCAAAAGGGCAAAGTGGATATCACGCTATCATTCTCACAACCTCCCTACCTTGAGTATGAGGAAGAGGGTGAGAGTGGCTTCCACCAAAGAGGGGGGCATGTGAGAGGAGCAATGAACCCTCCATTAGCCTCAAATTTGACTTACTCTTAAGGCTTCTGATTCAACAATCTTTTTGGCCTTTTGAGTACATTTAATTTCCTTGAATTAAGGAAAGGTGATTTAAATTAATTGATTTTGAAATGGAATTGGAATCCCGAAATCAATTAATTTTCTTCAAATTTTGGAACTCAAAATATTGAGTTTACACTCAACATGAAGGTTCACAAAATTGATAAGAAAAACTCAAGAGTTGGGCTTGACTCTCTCATTCCACCAGCTAACTATGGATGAAATGTCAAAGCTTAGATTTGGATGAGAAAATTTGAACTTAATGCTGAAATTAAATGGATTTTCTTCAATTTTTTAAACTCAACATGTTAAATTTTTTTTTGAACATGCAAGTTTACAAAATTGACATGAAAAATCGCTAGGATTGGGCTTGACTCTTTCATTCCACCAATCGACTTGGGGTGAAATGTCAAAGCCTACATTTGATTGAGATGATTTGAATTTCAGGATTGAAAATAACATATCGTCTTCAAATTATGAAACTCAACATATTGAATTTCATTCGAATATGCATGTTTACAAAATTGACATGAAGATCTTAAGGTATGGCTTAACCCTTTCGCTCCACCAATTAACTTAGGGGCAAAAATGTCAAAGCCTGGAGTTGTTAGAGGGAGAGTTGAATTTTGATTTGGAGACTGAAGGGTCTTCCGTATAATGTGAAACTTAGCATACTCGAGATTTAATCGGATATGCAAGCTTGCAACATTTACAAAGATCTTAAAGAATTTGACTTGACCCTTTTGCTCTACCAATTAACTTGGAGGCAAAATGTCAAAGTCCGATTTGGATAAAGGTTTCCTCACTCACCTCTCTATTTGATAGGTCTTTTATTTTAGATGTTGGCCACACTCACCCAAGAAAGAAATGGGTAGAAAGACCAACGGAAGAAAGGTAGTTAAGACTATCGATGCAATAAAATTTATGCCGTTATTAAAGATGGAGAGAAAAATTTAGTCCCATCGGGCGTGCCATTTTTTGTTTGTGGAATTTTGAAAACAGGTTTTGAAAACTATTAGTTTTCTTTAGGAATTCTTAAAATTAAAATTCAATTATAATTTTGAAGTCGAACCAACCCACCAGAAAAGTTATATCACCCCGGAGGATGAAAATAGAATTTCATAGCGGTGTTCAGGCCTAGAATTATATAATTCGTCCTGAATATCACGGCTAGATTCTAAAGGGAACTCAACACGGCCCTGAAGGGACGAGGTAGAGTTCAACTAAATAATCTAGTTATGATACTCAAGGAGTATGATTGCCGAATTCATATCCAAAGCCTTATCAAAGAAGAATGTATCTCCCCAAAGGGAGGTATCACCTTTCAATGATAATTCTTCTAATATGACAATGGCAATCATCTTTGACTTTTTCCCAAAGAAATCTAAGAGTTTTTTTTTTATTTTTTAAAAGATTAATTTTGAAACCAGGTGTGTGGGGTTCCAAATCTCCTACGAGCGCAAGCCCTCGTAGTTAATTACATCGTAGGGAGATAAAATCTCCTACGAAAACTCCCGATTAAAATGGTGGTAGAATTTTGTTAGAGTTTCTAGGAGTGATATCAAAAAGAGAAGTGAATTTTGAAAATTCAACAGGGAATGGATCAAAATTGAGCAGTTATTAACGGAGTTAAAGGAGGAGAAGTAGGGGACACTTTAAGATTCCAGAACCATCCGGAAGTGTCCCAACTTAATCTAAGTGTTGGGCTTTATGTTTTAGGATTGAAATGAAGCTTTAATTAGAGTTAAGTATTTTATTAGAAATTTGGGACTGTATTCCCGAAATTTGGGGTCTTATAATAAAAAATCTACCCCGGATCCTAAATCTATTTTGGACACTGGACCACAGTCGTCCGAACCTAACAAATGAAGTGCAGAACCTGGACTTACCCCGGCCTGGATTGGGGAGCCAGCTAACCACATAATCGATTTAAAAGAGATGAGTTCGGTCTTTTATGAAAGAGTGGTAGGGACGTTGTATTTAAGATTTTGGAAAGTTGGGGCCGACATCTAGATATTCTCCTATTTGGCCCCCTTGACTTATGTTGGGTGCAAAATGCTAAGGACTATGCAGTTAAAATCTTGACCCTTTTAATTTGTATCTAATGCGATGCATGCTAGTTAACAATCTCAAATCAAATATGCTTGGAATTTTAAAAACAGGCGTTAGAAAATAATTTTTTAGAAGACTGGACTTCCCCAGGTCCGGCACCTCGTCCTCATAGGTCTGACTATCCGGACTCTACCCGCAGGCGGGGAAGGGTCTAAAGCAAGGAAAGAATAATGCAGAAATATGCATGCGACCCCGGGGTCGATCCCCATCTAATTCCCTAGATTCGTTATTTTTCTATGTTGTTTAGACTAACTAAAATTTTAGACTTTTAAAGTTATGAGTATAAAATTTTCACACCCTCACGAGCCTCACGTATCCCGGCGAAAATAAAAATGGCACATAATCGCTAAAAAACTAAGAAAAACAGGCAATCCTAAAGGCAATTAATTCAACACATTGAATATAAATTAATTAATTAATGAATGTCCATAGGTAAAGTTGCCTTGCTTATTACAAATTAGAATTTTGCATAAAGTAAAGTGGCCGGGCACCACTGACAACAACCCGGATTCTAAACCTAGTAATGACGCAAGTAATTTTGAGTGGGATATTCTCAATCTTCAAATCTTCAGTCTTGTTCTTCTTTGGGGTCCTTTTACCTCAAGCTCCTTTGATTCTTCGTACTGGACTACCCAAATGGATAAGAGGGCACTTCCTTAAAGGGGAAGGCCACTCTTTCCCCTTTGGGTAGGGAAGAAGTATGGCCCAAATTTGGATCTCCAAATAGAAAATGAGTACTCCCCTAAGGGGTATCCTTTTCTCTTCGGAGCCTAACCTTTGGACCCATATATATCCCAACTCAAAATCTGACTTTCACAACACTTAACACTTATACAAATTACATTTATATCAAATCAAAAATCTAGACTCTCCTGCAAGGTTATCCTAAGCAGTTAATTAATCAAAGAAAATATATTCCCAAGCAGTTATATATGTGCAGAAAAGAAAGTAAAATACACTAGCCACGCTCTTTTTATTTGGGGGCTTTAGCAGCTGAAGCACCTGTGCAAACATTTATAACAATTGATATTTTTTTTATTGATTTAGCCCCTTTTATTGCCCTGCATGAGCGTGGTCACCTGCAGAAACTGTGTGAACATTCAGATCGCTCCTAACCTAAGGGTAACCTAGTCGCCAAACACATCAACCATCCACAGAGTGTAGAAAAGTAAGCAGATACAGCAAAGCAATTTCATCCACAACATGCAGTGAAAACTACGAAAAATTCGGCACACAGCAGTAAAGTAAACACCGGCCTAACCTAGATCTAGAGTTGGTTGTCCTAGCACATCATCTAAAGTGTGTGTAGAAGGTCGTGTGGCAGGGGTAGATCCTAAAATGGGTGATTAGTTAAAGTTGTCTAAAATTCTGGGTTTGTTAAGGCTTAAAAAGGGGATTTAAGTTAAACTTTAAGTATTAGTGAATTAGGAATTTTAATTAAATGTGTTTTAAAAGCTAATTGATTACTACCTTTGTTTCACACCGAGGCCGTGAAGTTTATTTCACCTTCCTTGGGGCTAAGCTAATAGCCTCGTAGGCCTGAGTTACCCAGTAGCAATCAGGGTTAATTAAGTTGATCTAAATTGGTTGGAATTAAAAGAGTGGATTAATATAAAAAGGAGTTGGTTACTGATTTTAATGGTTTGATTGAAAATTTTATTAGCCTATTAAGAAAATTCTGGAATTTGAGGGAGTTAATAGATTTTGGAGGTTATCTAGATTTGTCAACTAAGGGGTCAAAATTTGACTTTTAAAATTAGAGTTAATCTTAAGAGTTTCAGATTTTTAATAAATACTAGACCTAATTATGAGTTGTTAGACAGGTGGTACATTCAATTTGGAGTTTTCTATGAAAAGTTATGATTTTTGGAAGTTTTGACCTGGAGTTGACCAAAATGTTGACTTTTTTATTTTGACCAGATTTTGGGGGTTTGAAATTTTTGAAAAATAATAGATTTTAATTGGAGTCATTAGCCACTGAGTTTGATTGATTTTGAATTTTCTACAATTAGTTATGAATTTTAGAAGTTTGGGTATTTATTGGAATTATTTAATTATTTCAATTAAGGTTCCTTCTAATGATTTGAACCCAAATGAGTCCCAAACTTCTTGAAATCAACTCCAAAGATCAAAAATAATCTAAGGAGATATCAGCAAGTGTTTAAAGATTTTTTGGGATTTTTAATAATTTTTAATTAATTAAAATTGATTAAACATTGATTTTGATTAAAATTAAATTAAAGTGGAGTTTAATGTCAAATTAAAAAAATTTCAATTTGTAATGATTAAGAGTTGAAATATGGTTAATTAGAGATATTATGGGTATTTTTTGGAATTAATATAAATTTATAATGATTTATTGAATTTTCTAAGTCCTTAAAGGGGCTGAAATTTGACATGCTCAATTTTCTAATCTAATGACCTCCAAATTGAGTAAAATTTAAACCTAAGGTACCTGATGTCACTAAGTTTACTATGTTCAAGTTTTACTTCTATTGGGTGTGTGTAGAATCCCCTATGAATTTTCTAAGTTTTCTAGACATTTCCTTAATTATTTTTCCTAGGTGTCTCTGCTATTCAAATAGGCATGAAACTTGGTGTGTCTAACTCTGACATAAATTCAATCATACCACAGAAATATCACAGTAAAATACTAAAACCCTAAGGAGTTATGAATTTTCAAAGTTTAGGGTCCAAAATAAACCCTTTACCATAAAAATTCATATCACAGAAATCTATTAAGCATATGAATCTAGAAAAATTGTTAAACATGCCTAAGATACTCAATAATCATCCACCAAAATTTGGGCTTCATTTGATCACTGGATTTTGAGAAAATGGCAATAAATGAAATTAAAATAAACTCAAATATCTCATAATACAGAAATCAAATCAATATAATTCTAATTTTAATAAATACTGAATTAAATATCTTTCCAACGAGCCCAAGAACAGCCAATTTGGTTGAAAACTCGATTTTCTGTGAATTTTGGAAGATTTGGAGCATTTAAAGCATTTTTTATTCAAATTTGAGTCAAATCAGCTGACGGTGACGTGGCGGCGTGGCGTGACGCCACGTCACCTCCCAGACCGTGGGATGACCCACGTTCAAACCTGGAGGAAGCCGCACGGTATACCCAGATCTGAGCCGTCTGATCTTCGATCGGACGGTCCAGATCTTTTTTAGTTCATTTTGAATAGAAATATTTAAACGCTCATATCTTTCAAAATACTTGACGAAATTGCACAAAATTTGAACTGTAACTAGAGGGCAATATGATCTTACAATGCCTGGAGTTTGGAGCCTCCATTCATTGTAAAATCGCTACAGTATCAAATTAAATTTTAAACTTAAAATGAGTATAACTTACAATCCAACCATCGGATTTTTGTGCTCTTAGGCTCGTTGGAAAGCTGCAGTGATCCTCTACAACGTTGATGAAGACACCAAGAGCTAGATCTTGTCGGATCAAAAGTTATATTTGAAACTCCTCTTTCTCTCTCTAGAATGCTCTCTCCTCACTAAAATAGTGATTTGAGGCTTGGAAATAGTTGGAAAAAGCTTGGGAAGGACTTGAAATGTGCTGGAGTGTGTAGGAGGAGCTCTTAGAAGGTTGGGCGCTGCTAGAGTTTGGAGATTTTGATCATATGAGAGGGAATGATGAAGAAGCTACATTTAGGTCAAGTTTTCACCCACTTTACCTTTGGCTTTTGGATTGGATGGTTGAGATTTGATTTGGGGAGGTTTTGGATGAGTGCCAAGTGTCCCCTATGCTGCCCAAAGCTATGGAATAGGGATGGTGGTTGAGAGTGACATCTCTTGGTCCTTGTGAAGAGGGACCACACCTTTTGCCTCATTAGGATGAACCAATGCTTGGCTTGGTTAAAGGGGGTTGGTTTAAGCTCTATTAGGGGAGGGAATGTGTCACATCACATCATATTTGAGCAGGTTCTAGACTAAGCCATGGATTGCCAAGGTGGCTTGATGATGTGGCCAAGAGTTTGAGGTCAAGGATTTAAAGTTTTAAGCAAATATATGAAGTTGGAGAGGATTTTGACCTATCCAAATGGGTTGACCAAGTCAACCCAAGAGAAGAATTGACTTGAAAGTCTTTGGACATGTCATGGGTGTCCAATTAAATGATTTTGAAGGATTGATTTTATTCAAATGGGTTGAATGATTGAATTTGACAAATGTGTAGGTTAAGGGTTGATTTTGTCAACCATGATTGACTTGGTCAACCTGGTCAAATCATGAGTCAAATTTGGATTTCATGTGTTCCTAAAGTCATTTAGGATCCATTGGAATATCATTTGAAGAAGATTTCAAAGGTTGATAAGTCAAATCAAGTTTAGTTTAGGCCAAAAGTCCAAAAAATCCCCACTTAAGGGCATTTTGGTCATTTTGGACTCAAGTAAATTCTGGGTTAAATTGAATCTAAAAAGATGTAGATCATTGCATAACAAATCAATATCAAGGTATTAGGAGGAATCAAAAGATTTGGAGGGGGATCCAAAGTCAAATTCCACTAGGTGAAAGGCGTAGTGGTATGGATTGTAAATATTCAATGGTTTTGCAACATTTGGAGTTTGATTAAGTTTATGGGGTTAGAGTACTCCAATTGGATTCAAATTTTGAGGTTTGACACTAGAGACATGTCACATCAATGTAAAATTGACAGACCCTGAATCAAATACCAAAAGATTGGGTTTCAAGGTGATGGAAAAATCACATAGAAAGGGCTTTAGTACCTAAGTCTTTAGCCTTAAAGTTATGGGTTTGGATTGAGTTAAGATTTGGATTGAGCCTAAGGGCTAGGAATTAGGAAAATCCGAGGATATAGGACTCAGGGATGAGTTAAGAGTGACCTCATACTAAAATTAGGTCAACAACTGTCACACCTTATTACCACTGATGACTAACGTAGTACCTTAATATCTCACACCTACACCAAAATAAATGACAAGAACTATAAATTCATCGTAGATAGTGGCAATTGCATCAATGTTGTCTCCTCCAGCATGGTGTCTAGACTTAGTTTGTATGTCGTCTCTCACCCTAATCTCTATAAGGTAGCATGGGTCAACTCCACTGCCTTAGAGGTGAAGGAGCAAAGCCTCATACCCATCTCCTTCGCTAATTATAAGAAGAATGTGTGGTGTGATATTCTGGTAATATATATTAGATAAATCATCCTAGGGTGCCTTTGGCTCTTTGATAATGATGTCCATATCTATGGGCATTCTAACAACTGCATGTTTAAATATGCGGGCAAAAACATTAAGCTTCCACCTATGCAGCCTAGGGTTAGGAATGACCACAAACCCAATCTAGTCAACCCGAAGAAGGGATTGAACCTTGTGACAACCAAGGTCCTTGATTCTGAAATAGTACAAGGCACACTCATGTACTCCTTGGTGGGCCGCGAGTCTTCCTCTGAGTCTGATAAGCCTATTCCTCAAGAGGTTCATCCCATACTGAGTGACTTTACTAATGTCTTCCCTAATGATCTCCCTGAACAACTACCTCCTCTAAGAGACATTCAACATGTTATTGACCTTGTCCCTATAGCCTCTCTTCCCAACCTGCCACACTATCGCATGAACCCCATAGAATATGTTGAACTAAAGAAATATATGGACAAGTTACTATAATGGGGCTGCATAAAAGAAAGCCTCATCTCTATATTTTACCCTCCCTTCTTACATCGAATAAGGATGTCACTTGGTGAATGTGTGTTGATAGTCATGCCATCAACAAAATCATTGTTAAATACCTTTTTCCCATCATGAGGTTAGACGATATGCTTGACATGATGACAGGAGCTACACTTTCTCCAAGATTGGCATTAAAAGTGGATACCATTAGATCTGAATCTAACCTAGTTATGAGTGGAAGACTTCTTTTAGGACCAAGGATGGTCTATATAAATGGATGGTCATGTATTTCAGGTTGAGTAATGCCCCAAGTACATTCATGAGAATCACAACCCATGTGTTGCACTCTTTTATGGATAAGTTTGTCATTGTCTACTTCGATGACATTCATATCTATAGCTAATCTATGAGCTAGCTTTTAGACCACTTGAGGTAGGTCTATGAGGTCTTAAGGAAGGAGTAGTTTTATGCTAATCATAAGAAGTGCACCTTCCTTGTTGACCGCATAATTTTTCTGGGCTTTATTGTGTCAGCGCAAGGGGTCTCTATAAATCCCGAGAAGGTGAGGGACATACTTGAATGCCCCATTCCCCATAACATCTGGGAAGTCCATAACTTCCACAGCCTAGCTACCTTATATAGGAGATTCATTAAGAACTTCAGCACCATTATTTCTCCTATCACTGATTGCCTAAATAAAGGGGACTTTCACTAGACTGCAGCTGCCACAAGAGCCTTTTAGGAGATAAAGAAAAGAATGGTGGAAGCCCTAGTGATGAGACTTTTTGACTTCTCCAAGGTATTCAAAGTTACTTGTGATGCTTCAGTGGTCATAATTAGAGGAGTGTTGTCCTAGAAAGGTCACCCTGTTCCTACTTTAGTGAAAAACTAAATGACATATGGCAACGGTATTCCACGTATAATAAAGTGTTCTACATGGTGATCCAACCCTTTGATATTGGTGACACAGCTTTCTCCCATAAGAGTTTGTCATCTTTTCAGATCATGAGGCCCTTTGTTATATTAACTCCCAAAAAAAGATGAATAAACGGCATAACTATTGGGTAGAATTCTTACAGGGGTACACTTAAACCCGTAGGCATAAAGTGAGAGTTGAAAACAAAGCTTTTGATGCCCTCAGTCATCACATGTTGACTACCACCAAAATGAGGGCAGAAGTCATTGGATTTGAATAAGTCAAATAGGACTACTTGGAATGCCTCGACTTCAAGGAAATTACTTCCTTTTGTCTTTAAGTAACATGTGCCTTGTGGATGATTTTCTCCTTGTGTCCCTAGAACTTTCAAAGCCCAGAAGTTTTGTGTCCCTAGCACTTCCCTTGGGAAATTCCTTATTTAGGAACTTCATGTCGGAGATCTCGTCGAGTACTTCATTCGTGATAAAGCTATTAAGGATGTAGAGTACCTTTTCTTTTGTCCCAGCCTAAAGAAATATGCGGGTAAAATGGTTAGTATGTGCCACACTTATCAACTGGCTAAACAACAAAAACTAAACATAAGTTTTTACACCCCTTTACCAGTTCTCAGCTATCCATGGCAAGATGCCAACATGGACTTCACCCTAGGTTTGCCCAAGACTTTTTGTAGGAATGATGTCATATGTGTTGTAGTTTATTGCTTCTCCAAGATATCACATTTCATACCCTGTTCTAAAACATCCTATGCCTCCCATATTTCCAAATTATACTTTAATGAGGTCATTAGATTACATAGTTTACCTAAGACTATTGTATCTGATAGGGATGTCAAATTCACTAGTTACTTCTGAAAAACTCTCTGGATGAAAATGAGCACCAAACTATAATTCTCCGTAGCCTTTCATCCTTAAACTAATGGCCAAACCGAAGTGGTCAATAGGAGTTTAGGTAACTTATTGAAATCCTTATTAGACGAGCACATTAAAGATTGGGATTCTAAACTCCCAACGGCTGAATTTGCTTATAACAATTCTATAAAATGCTCCACTTGTTTGAGTCCTACTAAAGTTATATATGGGTACAAGCCTACACAGCTTTTAGATCTCATAACAATGTGTCATAAGTATAGAATTTATGAGTCTACATCTTCATTTGCATCGCATTTGCATGAATTACATAAAAAAATTATACACCAAATTGACTAGAGCAATGTTAATTATAAGCTTCACACTAATCTTAAACGCATATTCAAAACATTCAAAGTTTGTGATTTAGTGATGGCTCGGATTTGTCCCAAACAGTTTCTGAAAGGGGTCGTTAAGAAATTACATTTCAAAAGAGCCAGACCATTCAAAATAATCAAGAAAATTAATGATAATGCCTTTGTGTTCGGCCTGCCTACAAACTTCGATATTAATCCCTCTTTTAACATTGAAGATTTAGTAGCCTATGAAGGTCCATAGTTTAACCCACCTAATCCACTACAAATTGAGCCTTGCATGAAACCATGTTGTGAGAACCCAAGCCTTTCATCACTTCCAAATATTTCCAAAATGCCTATCATGGAAATAGTTGATATGATTATGAGTGATGAAATAATTTCCACAATAGAGGATGAACGAAGAAGGTATTTGATAAGGTGGAGAGGTAAGCTAGAGTCAGAGGACACTTGGCTAAAGCATGAGAAGCTATAGTGGATTGATCTAGATGCACTAGAGATTTATGAGAGCACCCAAGACATATACTCAATGGAGTCAAGCTCTTTTCCACCTAAGGAGAATGATGAGGACATCCTACCATAGATAGTGCTATACGAGAGAAGGGGCCTACGATCTATGGACACTATCCCACCACTTTATTTTTGAGCTATCATTTGTATTAGGTTTATTATTATTTTATGTGCATTTGATTTATTACCCTCACTTGAGGGAGTAGTTGTTTGTGACCCTTAGGGGAACTTTTGTCTTTTATCTTGCTATTGTATTTTCAGTTATTTAAAGCCCCCTCCTCTTCTTTTTGAGGGGATGATGATTATTATGAGAAGAAAATTCTGCACTTGTGTTTGGGAGAGCTTGAGAGATCTTGTAAGAGTTGAAGTCCCTAGGTGAGGGCAAAGTATTACCCATCAGCCGCACGAAGTATATAGGCTCACGATCTATCTCCTCCTTCCCCTCAAAACCACCAACCACCAACTCCTTTCCATCCAAACTGTCAGCCCTAAGCCCTAAACAGCTGGCCCTAACTCCACCTAGCCCAAAGATTTACCCCCTTTCATAGCCGCCAACCTCCCTTGCCCCAAAACCTAACTGCCAGCCACTTCCACCCTTTCATTGGATCATAAATTTTCCTTGCCTTTACTGCTTTCCTAAATTATATTATGATGGATTTGGGAGGATTATTAATTCAATTTTGAATTCTTTCCTAATTGACATGCGTTATATTTGGAAAGTCTCTCAAACACATTAATTTGAATTTGAATTCAAATTAAAAGAGATATAGACAGTAAATCTCTTCTAATTTAAGTTGCTTTGCTTGGAAACTATTTGAAATTTTCCAAAACTCCTCCCTCTCTTATCCACTAGCCCTACCCTCTCTCCTCTCTAAATTCTACTTCCATTAATGCTCCTAATTAACTCCCCAATCAATGCTCATTAAAGGTAGTCGCCCCCTCTTCCCTTCACTCCTTTATTGTAAGGAAATTAAAATCAAATTCTCTAATTATCTCCACCATCAATTCTAAAATTAATTTCAGAAATTTGAGTTGATTCCCTCATAACCAATAACATGACTCTGAAATAAAAAACCAGCACTCTTCTTTTAGTCTTGGCCGACCACCCAACTTCCTCCCTCCTCTACATCTCCTCTCCTATGCATGGTACTTCACCTAAGGAAGAAGAAGCAAAACCTCTCCCTCCCCAACACCTTGTTAGGCCACCTTACTCATCGATGGTCGATCCTGAATATGATCACGACTTCGCATTCGAGGACTAAGGGTTCATTGACATCCCCCATTTTACTATCTTCGACATTGAATTGGAGAACCTCTCCGTTAAAGATTACATGGGAAGAATCCTCTTCTCCCTTGCCACTGTTATAGATCGACGACAACCTCCCATTCAGTAGCAACAATCTTTTGAATCTTTATAAAGGTGAACTCTCTCCTGAATCTTATTTCTTCCAAGTCCCTCTCAATTATGGCATTATAAAGATCATGCAAGCTTTCTCCGCTTAACCATTTCTTAAAATTGAGAGTGAGGGATCTTAAATACTGACTATTCTTAATGTTTGTTAAGGAATTTCTTTTGAAAGCCCCACAATAAGCAAAATCTTATTTGATTGGTTATTCTGTGCTCTAAATCTTTATCATGTAATCTATTGCTTGAACTAAATAATTGTTTTATTATTTTCATTCATTGTTTAAATTATTGGAAGTGAAAAATTGCTCTTGCACGTTCAAAAGCATATAATTTCAAAGGTAAAACATCAACACACACACATTTATTCGTACATCATCTGGTATTAGAGCAAGGTTTCATTTTGGTGCATGTTAGGATTTCTTTCTTATATATTTTAGCATCTAAATCACATCTTGCACCCATTAAAATTACTTTCATGTTATCATATTAATTTTATTTCACATCTTCGTAATTATGAGTCACCCATAGACATAGGATGGACCCGGAACAAATTCACATAAGTTTAGATTTGTTGGTAGGACAAATGAAGACAATCAGCCAACCCTAATTAGGGAAATGCAAGCTGACATAGCTAAACTCCATCACAACATGACTGAATGGTTTGATACACTAGATTGAGTTAGGAATCATCCTACACCTTACATACCTTCTAGACCTCCTTCCATGTATGGGGATGACACCATACCTGATGAGGGACACCCCCATGCCCCTTTATTGAGCTCCCCAATATGATTACAACCTTAATAATGACCCATTTATACCTTTGATGAAAAACATTAATGTCAATACCCCAATACCCCAAATTTTGATGGTACTCTTGATCCCCGACTGAAATTAAGAAGATTCTCAAAATTTATCCTAATTTGAAGAAAAAAATAATTTTATCTAATGTGAATTCTGACTACGGTATATATTCATCTTATGAGAAGGCTTGTTGGTGTTGTGAGCAAGATGTCATATATATATATATATATATATATATATATATATATATATGAAGGTTATCTAAATAACTCTTTTATCATGCTAGATATGAAGAATCTAGGGGCAATTATTTCTTAGCATGTCATCATATAATAATTCAATTACGTTTATTAAAGTTGCATGCTATTCAATGTTAAGTGTGGATGAAATAATTCTAAACACATATTATGGAGGTACTTCATTCTTATGAGTAATATAAGATGCTAGCACTCATATTTATTATATGCCATTAACTTAAAAAATAATAATTCATGGATGTATTAGATTGATGGAGTCAATAGCCATAGTGGAAAACTTTATATTTGTCTTTGATATATATGATATTATTTCCAATACCTTATTTATAATATTTTTCTTAGGGGCTTGCAATTATCATGTTAAAATAAATATCACAATAAAGTTTTAGATTTATAGTTTTTATGAGGAGTATTACTTGACTTCTAAATTTTATAGAAGAATTGAGTTCAACTTATACTTTGACAAAATGCAAGTCAAGAAGCTAATTATAATTGCATATATCAAGAATGAAGTTGGCATTGAGAACTGGGCTTGTGCTTTCTTCCCGAGGAATGAATACAACTTAATGACTACAGGTATTTCAAAGAGCTTCAATAAATTTTCTAAGACTACACACTCTTATCTAGTGGCTTTGTTGTTAGAGATTTTTAGATACACAATGCAGAAATATTTCTTCAATAAATGCATAACAACAATGATTATAAAAATTATTTTGGCAAAATATTTGAAGAAGCACTGAGAAAGAAATCGAATAATGCTAACAATTTTATTGTCTATCTTATTAGTTAATTTAAACTGCATGTCATTTATAGCTAACTTATGTTTAATTAAGTGAAAAGACATGTACATATAGAACTTTGATGTAATGGGACTCTCATAAAAATATGCATTGGCTACAGATTGGAATCTAGATGTCAGATACTATAGCTTGTGTATAAAGTTACATAAGCATGAAGCATATTTGGATGAATATGCTAAGAATATCCATCCAATTGTAAATGATGACACCTGAGAGATTCTTGATAAAATAAATATCGTTGTCATTCTACCCTCACTGCTAAAGTTGAATAGTAGTCATCCAAAGAAAATGGCGAATGTCTTTAAAGAGAGATAAGGATGCGGTTCAATATAAGTGAAGCTGATGTGAAGTGAAACTCCATAACAAAGTAACTTGTAGGTCCAAGGGCCCATCACCTTAATGATAGTTTCATTTTATTTTGATTTTCATTGTTACAACATTAAAATTGTATTTATGTATTGAGTTCTTCGCTTTAATAACACTCTTTATGTAATATCATTGATTAGTTATACTCAATGATATAATGCTTGTCATTTTATGCTTATGTTAAATTCTAAAAGATCTAAGTAGCTAGTTGGTTATACTGAAGATTGTGATTCGAACTCATGGTTTGAGTAAGTATAGAAACATGATGGAATTTTTTTGACAATGATAAATTAGAATCAAATTTGATTTGAACCATGTTCAAATTAAATGTGATTTGAACTAAATTAGAAGGTTTGAAACAAACTAATTTGAACCAATTCAGTTCATAGCTTACTTTAACTAAATATTTCATGGCTAAAAGTGAGGATAATTTAATAAGAACAAGATTTTGAGTACATTTTTATTAAAAAAAATATTAGTCTTAATTAGTGAATTATCACTATTATTATTAGACATATAAATCTCTTAAAAACAATGGTCTAAACAAGCTTTTATGCCAGAAACCCTCATATATTTCCCTCGCGCTCTAGCTCTATTTTTCCGTTCTCTTTAGTTTTATGCCTTCTTATAGAGAAATTATTTTGTGTAGAGTCCGGACGTAACTCTGTGTCCAAACACCAATGAAATCTTGACGCGTGGATTTCCCACATGGATATTTATCTGTATTTTGTTTTATTAATATTTGTCTTTTTTTATTTTGTTAACCTGATCGACCCGCCCAAAGTACTGGTAAAAAATTGAATGTTAGAGACTTTTTCACTTTTCATAGTAGTATTCACTTTTTTTCTTTGTCATTCACTGTTCTTCATGCATCTTTGGCATTCGTGTTCTCATTGCATCTCCGGCATTCGATTACTTTTCATCAGTGCTAATGGCTTCACCTTCCAAAAAGGTTAGTCCTTTATTTGCTTGTCGTGATAACTGCGTATGAGTTGTGTAGTAAGAACGTATTTTACACTTATCAACTATGTATTAACTGCATTTTTAGTTTTTCATATTTATTGCATACTTAACAAATTTCTATGTTTAACTTGTTCCATTTCCATTCTTTTTAGTTTTTAGGGTTTGTATTTGTTATAAATGTAAGTTAGTTGATGTGTGATTATTTCGTACTTACTGCGTCTTTTCTAGACTTGATTATTGCCTATTTCTTCTTGTTTAGGGTTTAGGGTTTTAGCTTGCTTATTTTCTGTATATTTTCTATGTATTTCAATGCTTATTATCTGCTTATTCAGTGCGTATTTTTTGCGCCTTTTCTGCTTTTTTTTTGTATATTTTTTGCATATTGTTTTGCTTATTTACTATCCATCTTCTTCTTATCTTCTACATATTTTATGTGTTTATTTCTTTAATATTTATGGTCTATATTCAGCCTCTTTCTTTTCAATGATATGTATCAACTTTCAAACAATCTGTGACACCTTTTGTGGAGATAATAAACCTTGATATGGAGGACACCTTAAGGAGATTAAATACCTACCTATTTTTTAAATTCCCTTCTCTTGAGCAGAATGTCTCACTGATGTACGAGCTCCTCAAACTATGGAATATTCCATGATAATGTTTTATAATAAAGGGTAATGTTGTACAATTCATAGTAGATGAAGTGACACTTCTTACTGGATTGTCAAACAGTGGTCAAGAGATCATCTAGCTTAGTTCTGCACTTACAAAAGTCTCATCAAAGTAAGTAAAGAGCGAGATGCTGGAGTTGAACAGAGCAACCCCCTCCCTTCTCCCCCTTATCCATTATGTTAAAAATATTTATTATATATTTGTTCAAATTTATTTTTCCAACACAATAACTTCCAAACCCTTAAGAAGCTTCATTTAATATCAAATAGTGTGGATGAGTTTTTATCTATTAACTGAGCACGTCAATTAAGGAATTTTTAGTTAAAGAGTTTAATAAATTTTCCAAGAAGATGTAGAAGCCAACTACTTACATTTGATTTTGTGTGTTTGCTATTTGTGAGTGCTAAGAGCATCATCATAATTTTTATTTCATTTTATTAATTCATTTGTTAAATTTATATTTGATCTTATGCATATTTAGTTCTTGAAGCATATTTTAATATATGCCCCTAGGTATGCTGACCAAAGGCCCCATTTTCTTTGATAGGGCAATGATATTTTATATAATTCCATGAAGGCCTCCAATTTATTTGTTATTTTAAAGTAAAGATACATATGCAGATTTATAATGCAATAAATTTTAATTAATGTCTTTAAGAAGAATGGAGATTTTCTAATAAATAAATTCTTTGCAGATTTTTTAAGACCTCCAAAGAGTTACCCGAGAGGAAGCAAACACTATATTAGGTATCCAGAACATTCAAACACACATCCTTCCTCCCCCTCAGGAAGTACCCTCCCCAACAACCAGAATGGAATTCCCCACCTACACACCTCATTCTCCCCATCAAACCCCATTCCTCACAGCAAGCCCCCCAATCTCCTCAGCAAGCACCATTTTCAACTGCAGCTCAGGCTTAAGATGGTCTCCACAATAAATTGATGACATCACTCCAGGATACATGTATAAAGTTCTTCCATGAACTTGAAGGTTGGTTGAGTAGGAGGTTTAAGAATCTATGAGTAAGAGTAGAATAATTTGAATACAACCTAATCCTCCACATTTCTCAATGCAAATTTGATTGAGCAAACATCTCCTCCATAGTCCTCATCCTGCCAACAATCCATCCCAACTGGGGGGATACTTTTTCTAGTCCAAATCAAGCAGAAAGCCCTAGACGAACCAATTCTTCTTCCTATCACCAGCGAAGTGAAAGTCATGTGATCATCAAGTTGTAGATGATCATGAAGAGAAGTTGGTAATATTTAAGGGGAGGAGGGATGGGAAGAAGTGGAGAACAAGGAGCCCTGCCAGAGATGAACCAATCAACATTGAAGACATTCAAATAATACCTAAACCTACAAGTAAAATAATACAATATAAGAGTAGGGAGATGCTGAGTAAAAAGAAACAACTATTTCTGGATGAATGTTTAAGAAGTTCACTGAACAGTAAGTTAGCTCTGCAACACTGTGATATTTACTGCATATTTAGTTGCCTTTTTATTGCTTATTTACAACATTTTTGTTGTATATATACTATATTTTTATTGCATATTTATTGTGTATTTGTTTCATTTTTACTGCTTATTTACTACTTATTTTTTTGCATATTTACTGCATATTTTTTGTGTATTTATTGCATTTTTTATATTTTATACATTTTTTTCAGCATATTTCATGCGTATATTCTTTATTGTTGGTCTGATCGAATATTCTTTTATGGGAACATCTCAATAACTAGAGCTGACATTGATGAAATTATGATAGATAAATATCTTGACAATAATCATGTAGATTCCTTCGCCCTACTATTACATGAGAAGACTAAACTTAGCCCTCACAAATACCATAAATTTCTATATGTTTCACAAATGCATTGGGTTCGTATACATATAATAAATATAATAGTTATATAATATTCTAGATGTTTCATTTTCCATGTACTTTATTGACTTCTTGCATAATTACATGCAAATCAACCCAGTTGTGCATTTGTATGTCCAATATATCATTATTGTTGTTGTTAAGTCATGCAATCTTCTAATTCAACCAATCATTCACAGTTGCACTAGTCCCTTCTAGTTGGGATGCTAAAAGAAGAGTAGTGAAAATTTTATGATTCCATACACAACCCCCATCATAAGCAAATTCTTCAAAATATCATAAGTAAGAGAGTAAGCGTTAATTTTTTTGAAACTTAACAGTCAACTAATATTTGTTCATTGCATTGTCCAGATTCAAAAATTACATGATGACACAAAGGGAGCTTTTGATAATGATATAAGACGATGGTAGGTCCAGCGTGTCCATGGTGTGCCAACTCATAATAACAATAGCGATTGCGGAATGTTTATTTGCATATACATGAAAATGATTGTTTTTGAAGGCAACACCAACTGGGTTGAAACTAAAAATTGGCAAAAATAAATGTCAAAATATAAGATGGAATTCATACACGCATTGTTTTATTCATTATTGATATGAACTTTTTATATACATATGTTTTTACGTAGTCATTGAATAATTTTTTCTATAAAATAAAACTTGTATAATATGTAAATTACACAGTCGCAGTAATATAGTTTTTACAAGTTCTGTAAAATAGAACTTGTACAATATACATATGTTTTTTTACTTTGATTAATATTTTTTGTACATAAGTTTTACTTAGTCTTTGATTATTTGTTCTATAAAATAGAACATGCATAATATGTAAAATAAAATGTTTTATAAAATTATTTACTGATGAAAATTTTAGAAAATTTTAATTTATACATAGTAGATAGGCAACAGATACGCAACTCATAAATAGCAGATACGCAACAAGTATGTAGCTAATATGTAGTCGATATGCAGCAAATACATAGTAGATACGTAGAAGATATGCATCACATACATAGTAAATACACATTGAATATGCAGTAAATACGTAGCAAATATACAGTAAATACGCAATAAATATTTATTGAATATACAATAAATACACAATAAATACGCATAAATATGTAGAAAATTCAAGGGAAAAAACCTACCATCCCTAAATGATGTTCTTTTGATTATCCAAAATAATAATAATAATAATAATCATAATGCTTGACACTCACAAATTAGAAATATTGGTCATGACAATCATATAAACCCAACAACATCAAGCCTTCATCCCACATACATGAATCATTTTCTCCATTATGTTATGTTACGAGTCAAATTCTCATTTAAATCTAATAAAGAAGACTTAGTAAATACATCATAAAGTATTATAGGTCTCACTACCATCTTATAGAATTTTTCTTTAAGTTTGAGGGATTTTTTCTATCACATAATAAGCTCAATACATTCCTCCACTTCAACCATCCAATTTGAATTATACTAATACATAGTAAACACGCAGCAGAAAAGGAGCAATACGCATTGAATACACAATAAATGCACACTAATACGCAATAAATACACATTCAAATTCATAGTAAATACACATCAAATAAGCCAGTAAATATGAATTGAATACACATTAATAGGTGAAAAATATACATCAAATATGTAAAAAATACAAAGTAAATACTCAGTAAATGAACTTTAGACATCAGAGAATAATATATAGCATATTTATCATATTGAAATACAAGGAAAAAACCTACAATCCCTAAATGATGTCCTTTTGATTATCCAAACAAAAGGAATAATTATCATAATGCTTGACACCCACATATTAGAAATATTGATCATGACAATCATATAAACCCAACAACAATAACAATAGCATCGAACCTTTATTCTATTATTTGTGATCAACTATATGAATCCTTTTTCTCTATTGTGTCATGTTAAGAGTCAAATTCTCATTTAAATCTAATAAAAAACACAAAATAAATACACCATAAAACATTGCAAGTCTCACCACCATCTTATAGAATATATTTTTTTTTATCTCGAGGGAACTTTTCTATCACATGATAAGCCCAATGAATCCCAAGTGCAATAGCAATACAAGGAAGATAAAGAGTTTCTTTATAAGAGACCAAAGTTTTACTTCAAAATATATATATATATATTTTTATTCTTAGGTAGACTTGACGACCTGGCACCCATCGGATTAAGAAGGGGGTACCTAAACAGTTTAGGCAGTAACTTACTAACCCGAATTTGAGTTGTACCTAATAACTAACTTAGCACGACGAGCGAAGCCCTACATGATGAATTACACAATTAACTCAACCATCGGATAAGACTAATTTTCCAAGTTAAGCTGCCTCAATAAACTGAGTGTATTGGCAAGTCGATAGGAATCAATCACTATGCAACAAAAGAATACCATAAAAATTTAATAGAAGGTAAACCTGCACCCATGTATTTCACAATAATGCATTGCCAGCAGGCCACTAGCAGCTTTTTATATTCAATTTATGCTGGTAGAAGTGAAAGTGTTGAGAAATACTGTAGGAAACTAGTCTTTTACACACAATGCATAAAAAAACAGGGAGATTTACATACAGAAACATAGGATGACGTATAGTCTACAATAGATACACAATTTCAGGAGAGATTATTCTTTACAGACACCGGACACAGCTTGTCCAGAGGCCAAACAGGTGCAGCCATGCCATTTAGTACCGACGGCTTTCGACATCCGCAAAGAATAATTCATGAATGAAAGGAGACGATTGCAACCATCATATATGCCAAACAAGCAACTTTCTTGGTAACAGTTTATACAATAATAAACAGATCAACAGCATCGGTGCTTCAGCTTAAAAAGAACAAAAAAAGAAAAAAAAAAAAAAAAAAAAAGAGAAAAAAAAAAAACCCCCCACCCAAGCTTTAATGAAGCCCGATACATAATAAGCATCAGTTGTAATATGCTGCAAGAGATGCATAGAAGCCATCAAATAAACAAGCAGATCATGAACTAAGTGAACCTTTTAAAGAAGACTCGACCCCATCTAACTTGGCTAAACATATTTTTCAACTGTTTCAACCAACAGCTAGACCGATCAACCCAATATTCAGAACCAATCAAAGTGGGGTGATGGGTTTCTTTCGTAAAAATATTCAGGTCAGCTGGCAATCAAAAGTAGGAATTTGCCAGAGTAAGTTCATGCAATTCGCTTAGCATCCATTCCTCTCCTGTTTGGCCACCGAGCACTATAGCTCGTGTTCCTCCAACAACACAGGTACTATGTCCCCAAGCAAATCGAGGGGGTCTACCAGGCACATTCAGTATCCTCCAAGTTGGTTTCTCCTCTGTTGGGTCCAGAAGATATAATTGGGAAGCTGAATGCAGACCAGCAACAGAACCGCCGAAGATCAGAATTCGTCCACCGGGTAGGCTCACCGCAACATGATCAAGCCGAGGAGGCGGACCGATCCCAGCAGGATTACCAGCGCCTGGCATTCCACTACCAGTTATATACCTCCACCGAGGTTCATCTTCGCTTAGATCAATAGTGAAGACATCACTAGAGCGCAACCTCAGTGGCCCACTCTTAGCAAGACCTCCAAACATCAATATCTTGCCACTACCATAGACAGAAAGACTGTGGCCCAGTCTCGAAGGCGGCGACCATGAAACAGGTATCTCCCTCCACACAGGTTTCTCCATCATGAGGTCCAGTAAGAATGTATCACTGAGAAGCACACCGGAGTCTGCACATCCACCAGAAACAACCAGCTTTGTTCCATCGAGAGTGCATGAGCTGTGCCAAGACCTTGGAAGCGGAGGAGCAAGTCCAAGGATCTCACGCCATGCAGGATGCTTCGCATCCAAGTCTAAAATGAACACATCGTTAAGCAGGCCTTGTCTTCCACAGCCACCAAATACTACCAACCATGACCCATTTAGGCAAGACAGAGTATGGCCCCATCGTCCAGGTGGTGGTGAGCTTACTTTGACTTGTCTCCACTCTGGATTGCTGGAGTTCAGATCTAGTACAAAGGTGTCATTCATTGGTTGCATGTTCACGCCTTCCCCGCCAAAAAGAACAACTCTATTTCCAACGGCACAAGCACTGAAGTTGCATCGAGATGGCTCTACGGCGCCACCAACTGTTAATCTTCTCCATGCCACGGCTTCGAGGGTGGTTAGCTCCCGTGCCAGCCTTCCCCATCCTAATCTTTTCGCTCCGGGCACAGTTTCCAATGCACGAGTTGTTTCACTTCCCCATGCATTCTGACAAACCATTCTCCAAAGATTCTCATCCTTAGAAAGAAAATATAGCCTTTTGCAAACAGAACCAACAGAGGCAATATCTCTTGGGGACAACCTTGAAAGAATGCTTTGGCATAAAACCTCATCACTCAGCTGAAGCATACCATAAAATTCACGGCATTTGTTCCCATGCACAGTTGCAATAGGACGATAGATTGAATTATCAAGTGTAGAGCGACTGCTAGGCCTCAAGCTTTCTTTCGATAAAATGCCAGGCAAAGGACCCAAATCAACATTGGCTTCCGTGAAGAATTGAATGCCAAGAAAATGTGTTGTTTCATTGTCCTCATAAATTGGTGTTAGTTGTAGCCTGTTCATTAATGGAGACCCATCCTTCTTAAAATTCAATAGATTACCCTGGAAAACAGAGCCATTTTCCAGGCAACTCCTAATTTCAGATACCACTCTAGAGTCCACTAACGGATGCCTCCTTTGAGCAAACGGCCCCCTGCATTGTAGGAACCGACTGAAAAAAAAAAAACACACAATAAGCGAATAGCTTGAAAGGCAAGTCATGCAAACTACTACAATGAAGTTATTGCTATAGAACGCACATAATGACAAGCTTTTGCAGTACTTCTCCAGATTTCGGGATGAAATTGTTAGGTAATATATATCCAGAAACAAGAACCCTTCTATTAAAAAAATCTAAAAAAAAAGACAACATGATATATATAAAGATTACAAGGGAATATAAATATATTCTGCAGTAAGAACCTTACACCCTAAGTTTTCCGCATAGACACTGCACGCACACCGGAAAATAGAAATAGGAGACTGAATGGGTCTTTTTTGTTTTGTCGCGAGCCAAACCACACTGTTAAATGGAAATAAATTTCATATTAACATTCTTTATAATTATTTCAAGTATAAATCAAAACCATATGAATTCCTTAGAATCCTTTCCAAATATTTATTTTCAAATTTAGATTTTACAATCAAAATAACAAACAAATCTCATCTTATTAGATCTTGAGTAGGAGGAAATAACCTCCCTTATAGATTTACTAAAATCTTCTCAGCATATTGTTTGTTAACTTTAATTATCTGCCTGAAAAAGTTGCAATTAATTGAAAATTTGGATCATGGTGGCTTTTGTCATTTGTTTCAAAAATTCATGATCATATCTACAACAACAACAACATCAAGCCTTTATCCCACTACGTGGGGTCGGCTACATGAATCATTTTTTCTCCATTGTGTCCTATTTAAAGTCAAATTCTCGTTTAAATCTAATAAAGAAAGGTCATTCCTAATATTTTATAACCAAGTCTTTTTAGGTCTACCCCTACCTTTCTTAACATAAGTCAAATCTAACACCTCTACTCTCCTAATCAGGTCATCGAAAGGGCGCCGTTTTATGTGACCAAACCATCTAAGGCGACTCTCTCTATTCTTATTATCTACTGGAGCTACTCCAACCTTTTCACGTATATGCTCATTTTGTATCCTATCTCTAAGGGTAAAGCCACTCATCCACCTGAGCATCCTCATCTCTGCCACACTTAACTTAGTATTATGCTTCTCTTTTAATGGCCAACATTCGGCACCATAAAGCATTGCAGGCCTAAATACCATCTTATAGAATTTTCCCTTAAGTTTGAGGGGTACATTTCTATCACATAACAAGCCCGATGCATTCCTCCACTTCAACCATCCAACTTGAATTCTGCTGATAATATCCCCATCTATTTCACCATCACTCTGAACAATTGATCCAAGATATCTAAAACGTGTACTCTTATTAATGACTTGATCGCCCAAAGTCACAATTCCCTCACTAGGTCTATTACTACTAAAATTACACTCAATATATTCCGTTTTAGATCTACTCAAGCGAAAACCTTTAGACTCTAAGGTTGACCTCCATAATTCAAGTTTACCTTCAACTCCCTCTCTAGTCTTATCAACAAGAAGAATATCATCAGCAAAAAACATACACCAAGGTACATCCTCTTGCAAATGTCTAGTGAGAACATCCAAGACTAAAGCAAAAAAGATATGGGCTTAAGGCTGATCCTTGATGTAACCCAACCGAAATAGGGAAATACTTGGTCAATCCACCTTGTGTTTGAACACAAGTAATAGCTCCTGCATACATATCTTTAATGATTTGAATATAAGCATTATTGACTCCTTTCTTTTCAAGAACTCTCCATAGCACTTCTCTTGGAACTTTATCATATGCTTTTTCTAAATCAATAAATATCATATGTAGATCCTCCTTATTTTCTCTATGTTTCTCCATCAAACCTCTTAATAAATGTATGGCTTCCATAGTCGACCTACCCGGCATGAATCCAAATTGATTTTGAGAAACATTAGTATCACGCCGCAACCTATACTCCATAACTCGCTCCCATAGTTTTAAAGTATGACACATTAACTTAATACCTCTATAATTCGCACAATCTTGTGCATCACCTTTATTCTTAAAAATAGGAATTAACATACCCATTCTCCACTCATCTGGCATCTTATCTAAATAAACAAATTTTAGCAAAGAACGGCATTGATGAGTCCAACGTAATTGTAGGGCTATTGTGTGTAAAAGGCTAGTCATTACTTATGCGAACAACATAAGCATCTGGTACATTATAGACGGGATTTGGAAGGGTACTTTCGTCCTAACATCAAATAATTCATAACGAACAAATTATCTGAAAGTTCTGATCTAACACTTCATCTAATGGAACATTAAGATAAGAACAAAAACCAGAATCGCATCAGATAAAAACAAAGAAAAAAATCTAAATTAGAGCTGATACTTAAACAGCATGACTTGGCAGTAGAACCACACAAACACAAACATATAATGTTGAGTGGTAATTTCCCTCAAATTTATTCCAAAAGAAAGGAATATATTGGTTTGATAAGCATTTCTTCTTCAAGCTATATTGCTCTTACCTCCCCTACCACCAAAGTTTGTTGATCTTGCCTCCCCACTGCCACCCTCCCCCTTCCACTTCTACACACCCGAAAAAGAAGTTATTGATGGTATCTTAAATATGTAAACTCTCATACATTATGCCATGGGACTCTTGCATGTTAGTAGCCTGCCCATCATAGAAATCAAAACCATATTTTCTCAAGCTGTATATAAATTAACCCAATTTCCTCCCCTTCCTAGCTCAATGGGTTCCACTAGCATAAATCTATTTGTTTATCAACATTAAAATGTGGAATGAAGATATAAACGGTGTAATCCCTCCCCATATCATTCTCCAGAAGCCAAATTAGGAGCACATCAACATTTTGATAGCCTTTCAAGGACCTCTATAGTCCATAAAACATGGCTGTGAAACCAGAAAAAGACGACTGCAAAGAAAATTGCGGAAGATATGGAACACATGACTACCGCTGACATTAAACAAATGCAACAGCATATGTAAGAAAATTATAGTTAAAGCAAAATTAGACTGTAAAGCAAAAACCTAGCAGTCGGATGTCAAAGTCTCAACTAGGTTTAGAAAGATAATGTACAAGTGGCATCAATTATATCTTCATAATCATTAGCATTAGCCCTAACATTTGGGATCAGCTTTATGAATATTCATTTCCATTCATTCTAAATCTGAAGTACCCGAAATTCAGCAAGATTTCAAATCTTCTCTTTATATGCTACACCACACACATCTGTAAATATGGAGATAAGAAATTCTGTACTCTTTTTTGGATATTAAAAGAAAATAATTTCTTTTAGATTTGAACACTTTTCACCTTTCAAATCTCTTCAAGATGCGATGTCATAGTTCAAGAATCACACTTACCTTTTGGTTCTTCTTTTCCTCTGATTTCCTTCTGTAACGTCAATGCCGTCAGTTCAGCACATGATTTTTATATGCTCAGCATTTATTCTATATGATCTAAATATTTTTTGATTAGTTTCTACAAGGAGATTTAATATTTAGTCATACTGATTTGATTCTATTTCCCTTGTATGAAACAACATTCTAAACAATTTTTATACTACCAGTTTCATTCCCCTTAATGAATTGCAAACTTATATTTTATTTGTTCTCATCAGATTGATCATTTTAAGCAGTTAATAAGCATTATATCTCCCAAAGAAACTAAAAATCCTACATTGCCACATCAACATTTCAATCACAACCAAAGGTTTCATTATACAGTGTCATAGTGATAAAGATCAACAACAAGAATGAAAACTCATCAAGGATGCAACAACAGTTGGTTGATGTGCAAGTTAAGCAACATAAAAAGAGTAATAATAAAAGATAATATAGGGGTAATGTTTTCTAATACAACTAAAATAGTGTGTGGGATGCTTAAATGCAAATAGAAATTGAGTCATAGATCAAAAGTTATCAATTTATCCAACTCATTTTCTTTAAATGAAAATAGAAAATAGTCATCATTAGACCCAAATTGTAACAACAATAACACAACACCAAGCCTATATCCCAAGCCTATATCCCACTACGTGGGGTCGGCTACATGAAGTGGTATCTACTTTCTTGAGGAAGCAGATGGGAAAAATATTACTATGGATCTAATTCCAATGCTCTGCTTTCTGAGTCTTCTCTTTCCAATCCAAAAAAAAAAAAAAAAGGGTTAAATCATTTTTCCTTGCTCAAACCTTTTTCAGTATTCTAAAAGCAAACGTTCCTGATTTGTTCAAAGGATTTTATTTGAGTAACTTTCATTGTGATGTTTATGAATTTTCAAAACATAACTGTCTTTCATTACAAACAAGTAAAACAGTAACTTCACTGCTTTTAACACAAAGAAATTGTTTGGTCAACCACATTTTGAGTGTAAAAAATATATATGGGTTTTGAAAATTCAGGTGTTTGAATGGCTACATTTAACATGCAAAATATTTTAAGAGTAAACTTAGAATTCACCATATAGTTCATTTTGAGTGTATTTAAAACTCGTTATTTTTTAGCAAATTTCAATACAAAGCTTGAATAAAAGAAATGCCAACTGCCACCATTGCCGATCATCGCTACTGTCTGTAGCCGCTGCCCATTGTAAGCCACCAAAACCACCCGCTACAGCCACCCATCGCCACCCATTGATGCCAACCATTGCTACCGCTGGTTGTCCGCCATAGCATTTCTGTTCGACCACCTCCAATCAACCAGTGTTCCAAATGCACAACTTTTTCTTTGCATTCCCTTCAAATCAAGTATGAAAATGTAAACTCCTGTATTTATAATGTACTCAATCAAACTCCTTAAAAATATTTTCAATAGAAAAATTTTACTTCACACTGCATTGTTTTTAGTTTGCATTTCTTTTCATCAAACAAAAGAGCCCCAAATTAAAAATGGTGTATGGGGACCTACTACTATTAACAATATCTTTATAATTTGTTAGTAAGGATAGATTTGTTTTTGCTTGATCAGTCATCCTCCTCATCCTCATAAAATCAAAATTCTTCTTCATCATTTACTTCAAATCTTTTACCAAATCAGATACAAGTACTCCTAATCCAGCAACAAAGGATAAACAAATTTAAAGTACTGCTCACCCACTACAAGTATACTCTAGGATAAAAAGAACTCTGATAAGGACATCGAAGATCAACGGCTACGATCGTGTCTATTTATTTTCATGTATTTTATTTGTTATTTGTACTTTTCTATTTATACCCTCACTTGAGGGCTTTGTTTTATGTTTGCCCTAGGGGCAATTGTGTCTTTTATTTTCCTTCATGTATTTGGCTATTTAAGCCCTCCTCTTCCTCTTGGAAGGGGATGATGATTATTGATAATGAAAAGTTTTATGTTATTGTTGATCTCTTAGTGAGTTCACGTGATCTCTTAGTGAGTTCATGAGAGGAGAAGCCCGAGGAGGGTAATTCGCAATACCCGTCAATCTTTGGAAGTGTCCGAGGTTCGCGGTTCTTATGATCTCTGTGTGAGTTTGTTAGTTATCTCTATCTTTCTCGTATATTCTTGTTCATCTCCTTTCTCCCCTCTTCAAGCAACATTCTTCTTCCTCCACCACAACCCAAGCTCTATCAAGAAATCCCCAAACCTGATGGCAAGCCCTCTTCCTCCTTTGGCCGCCGGCCACCACCTTGCTCCAAGCCAAGATGAAGATGTCAATCATCATAATGGCTCCTTGATTGTGGCCTAGCAATAAATAAAGGAGTTACCGATTTTGAATTTCAAATTTGAAATTCAAACTTTCCGAATTTGCAAAATTCCTAAAAAGGAAAGTTTTGAAATGATCTAATCCAAATTTCATGACATGTGGAATTATTAATTTTTCATCCTAGGTGGCATCTACTCAATTGGAAAGCACTTAATCCTTCCCTAATCTCCCTCTCCCCTCTCTCCATGCCGTCGGCCTCACCTTGAATGGAGCCCCATTCAAGCCACCAATTAATACATTGATTACACATGAATTTGAAATCAATTTCACATTAATCTTCCCCCTATTTCATTCAAAACCTGAAATTAATTTCAGATTTAAAATAACCCCCCTCTTAATGGGCCCCCACTTAATGCCCATTAATCCTCCTTCTCTCTTTTGAAATTTGAAATCAACTTCAAATTAATTTCCTCCTCATCTCCATTACTCCCAAATTCTGATTTGGAAATTCTCAAACTTTCAACCTAGCGGCCCCTCCTTAATTCCCTTCACGGTATCTTCGAACTTGCTGGTTTCCTGCTTACGGTATCTCTAGTCCAGCAATTCTACATTGTTGTTTTGTACGCCGTGCATTCCCAAATTGAAGTCCAAAGATTCCAACATCAAACAGCACCAAGTTCAAGTTTTCCTGATTGCTATATATTGCTGTCCCAGAATTTCTGAGAGGACAACCTGCTGTCCGGCACCACTTGAAGGCCACGGCTAGCTGTCCAAGCAGCCCTAGTCTCCCTATAATTGCTACCCAGAGTTCTGTCCACCTCAAAGGATTGATGTCCTGCAATTTTCAGCAAGGTAGTTCGATGTCCAGGTTGCTGGAACGGTTCCACTTGCTGTCCAGAATTTCTGGATATTGACAGATTGTTGTCCCAAGAACTCTAGTAAGAAGGGGTTGTCAAAGTGCTGTCCCAAACGGCCAGAAAATTCGTGGTGCCGTCCATCCCTCCCCAAACACTCAAAAGACCACGTCGGAGCTCCGCATTTGTCTTCCCTTGGTAAACTTTTCTTCCTACGTTTATATCTTCCTAATTCATCCTTCAAGTGTGGTTATATTTGGAGTCACAAAGCTCATGTCAAACTCTTCACCGCTAAAGCCTAGTAATTAGAAGAGTTGTGTGAGGGATCCTTCATATCCTAATCTTATTGTTAGTATTGGAATTTATTGTTGGAACAATCTACGTATGCAATGTTGGATAAAGATGGCTATCTTTTGAACTTAACTTCTATGCATGAGAATTAACCTAAGCTAAGTACCACTTAATATTTATCTTATCGTTCAATTCCGCATAAGATCTTACTTATTATTGCCTCTACATCTAAGCGTGCAAACGTCATTAAGCAAATCATTTTCGCATGAGATTGTTTCACATCAAACTCTTTTTAAATGAATGCAGGTTCTTGATTCCAAATCGATCTCTAATGTTGAAAATATTGAAGTAACTTCTAATTCTATAGATTATGAAGATAACGTGCCTGTTGTTAATGATTGTGATCTTCCTGTTGCAATGAAAGAAAGTGTTAGAAAAGTAAACAATGACATTTTTATTCCTTGTCTAACTTTCTGACATTAAAAAATGTATAGCAGCCATAAAAGCCTTCTTATCACCCTCAACATTATTACTATCCCAAATACTATCTCTAAAGGATAGGGAAGAAAGAGTGAAAATAAGCTATGAAAGTTGAAATGGAAGCACTTGAAAACATAAATGGGACTAAGTAAACCTTAATTAAAGAAAAAATTTTATAGAGTATAAATGTTACTTCAATAGGAAAAACAAGGCATATGGATCACTAAAGGAGTAAAGGTATAAGGCAAGTCTAGTAGCTAATGGGTGTACTCAAACAAATGGAATATAACATCTTGAAATATTTACTCATACTGCAAAAATGAATATTGTAAGAATCCTATTAGCTTTAGCAACTAATTGTGGTTGGAGTTTGCAATCATTTGAAGTAAAAAAAAAATTACGTGGTGATTGCAATGTTTAAAATTGCGTATTCGGGTATTGAGGCATTTGTTAAACCGGTCCACTGGACCAGTCTAGCCAGTCCAGGCGGGACCGGCTCAGGAACGAACAGGGCGGAAGTTTCTTCCGCCCACTGGGATGCCGAGCGAGCCGCATGGCGTGCGGGAGCCAAATAGGAAATAAATTTTGGGGAGTTAAGAGGGAAATTTGAATGTAGGGACTGTTTAGGGAATTCCTTTTGATTTGTATGCATTAAATAGTTGTTTTTCCTAGGGTTTGGGCATCTTGAATTTGGCTGAAATTTGAGATCTCGTAGATTTAGGTTTTCTTTGGGCTCTAGCGGCGTCTAGAGATTTGGGAGAGATCGATCCTCCTCTCGAATTGAGGATCAATTGTATCTTTGCTATTTTCCTTGCAACTACTAGTAAAATACAAGTCTTTTCTCTGATTTTTCTGCAGTTTTTCCCTGCTTTCCTACTGTTTTTGGCTGTTTTTCTGCTGTGGACAGCAGTTTTACATTGGATCTACTTGATTTTGGTGAGAAACACTTGGAAATCCAAGTGTTTCCTATCAAATTGGTATCAAAGCATCGATTTGGGACCATCGGCGGCTGAAAACCTGAAATTTCAGCGGGTTTTTGACATTCGGAGGAAGATTTCTTGTGATTCGTAGAAAGAAAAATGGCTGGAAAGAAGATCGAAGTCCTAGAAGGCGAATTTGGCCAATTAAAAGCAGATTTGGAGGAAAAATTCCTTGAAATCACCGCCAACAATGAAAAGTTGGAAGGGAGGTTCGCGGCGATGGAAGAGATGATGAAAAAATTACTTGAGATGAAGACGAATCCGACGGCGTCGGAAGCAAGAGAGACTGTCGGCGACCAGGGCGTAGGGGGAAATCCAAACCCGCTTCGGGGGAGGAGGAATCCGGCAGTAGAGATCCTTGAGGGAGAGGACGACATGCCACCTCTAGAGCCACTTTCTAGAGAGGAGATGAGCATGGGAAATGATCATCGAGGTGCTGATTTTCAGCGTCGAGGTGCTGATTTTCAGCGTCGAGGTGCTGATTTTCAGCGTCAATGTGCTGATTTTGAAGGCAGGAGGGGGAATATGAGGGAAGTGCAGATTTTGGAGAAAGAAGAGAAGAATATCAGCGTCGAGGTGCTGAATTTCAGCGTCGAGGTGCTGATTTTGAAAGGGGAAGAGGAGAATATGATGACGGATTCGGATACCAACGTCGGAGGGAAGACCGGGACACTTGGGGAGCACCTCATCTTCGAGGAATGGGAGGTTATGGAGAGTAACGGGGTAACGGAAGGGATCCAAAGGTGAGGAAGTTGAAGATACCCATCTTTGAGGGTGAAGATGGTCATGGCTGGATCTACAAAGTGGAGCGTTACTTCGTTGTCAATGGGTTGACAGAGGATGAAAAATTGACAGCGGCGGGTCTGTGTCTGGAAGGGAAAGCTTTGGCATGGTATCAGTGGCGTGACAGGAGGGAGCCCATCCGGAACTGGAGAGAGTTCAAGGATTGCTTATTAGAGCATTTCCAAACCAACGGGGGAGGAGACTTCTATGAGCAATTCTTTGCCTTGACTCAAGAAGGAACTGTGGCAGATTATCGGGATCGGTTTGAGTACTTAGCTAGCAGATTGGATCACATTTCAGAGTCAGCCTTAGAAGGGAACTTCATGAAGGGGTTGAAACCAGAGATCCGAACAGCAGTCAGGGTACTGGAGCCGAGGAACCTGGGAAAGGCTATGGAGCTGGCGCAGTTGGTAGAAGATCAAAAGAAAGCAGAAAGAGGGGCTCGAGGAAACTGCTCAGGAGGCTCTTACAGGACGACGACCACTCTTCTAGCACCCAAGGGGCCTGCATCAGGCAACAGTAATGAGACCACCCGGGAGAAGCCAGTAGGAGGAGGGAGTGGGGAAAATTTCAAGAGGCTGACAGAGAAGGAGATGCAAGATAAGAGGACAAAGGGGTTGTGCTTCAGATGTGATGAGAAGTACATGCCAGGGCATAGGTGCAAGGACCGAACTCTTCAGGTTCTCCTTGTCTGTGAAGACAAGGAAGACGAGGAGGGAGGTGGGAGCAGATCTAGAGAGGAAAAGAAGAAGTTGCACCTGGATGTGGCAGAAGTCTCTCTGAACTCAGTAGTGGGATTCACTCCGAGTCACACTATGAAAGTGAAAGGAGAGATAGCTGACCGTGAGGTGGTTGTGCTAATTGATAGTGGGGCTACCCACAATTTCATTTCCACTCAGGTAGTTGACCAATTAGGAGTGAAGTTGGTGGACACCGGTTGCTATGGAGTGATGATGGGTACAGGGAAGGTGGAGAAAGGCCAGGGGATCTGTAGAGGAGTGGTGTTGACCATCCAGGAAATTCAAGTAAAGGAGGACTTTCTGCCACTAGAGTTAGGAAGCACTGATGTCATCCTGGGGATGAAGTGGCTGCAAACCTTGGGGGAAACCAAGGACAATTGGGGAGCACTCACGATGGAATTAATGGTGGATGGGAGAAAGGTGGTTATAAGGGGAGATGCAGCGCTATCCAAAGCCATGAAATCACTTAAGACCATGGTTAGGGACATACAAGAGGTGGGGGAAGATTATATGGTGGGACTACACAGGCTGGATGCGATCAGATTGGAAGAGGGAGGGGATGTTCCTCCTTCCGTGCAGTCCTTGGTTCAGCAGTATAGTAAGGATTTTCAGTCATCTCAAGGATGGCCACCTCCACCGGAACACGAGCATATCTCCACCTTGAAAACAAGGTGGATTTTTGGGAGGGGAGTGTTGTTAGACCGGTCCAGCCGGTCTAGGAGGGACCGGCTCAGGCACGAACAGGGCGGAAGTTTCTTCCGCCCGCTGGGATGCCGAGCGAGCCGCACGGCGTGCGGGAGCCAAATAGGAAATAAATTTTGGGGAGTTAAGAGGGAAATTTGAATGTAGGGACTGTTTAGGGAATTCCTTTTGATTTGTATGCATTAAATAGTTGTTTTTCCTAGGGTTTGGGCATCTTGAATTTGGCTGAAATTTAAGATCTCGTAGATTTAGGTTTTCTTTGGGCTCTAGCGGCGTCTAGAGATTTGGGAGAGATCGATCCTCCTCTCGAATTGAGGATCAATTGTATCTTTGCTATTTTCCTTGCAACTACTAGTAAAATACAAGTCTTTTCTCTTATTTTTCTGCAGTTTTTCCCTGCTTTCCTACTGTTTTTGGCTGTTTTTCTGCTGTGGACAGCAGTTTTACATTGGATCTACTTGGTTTTGGTGAGAAACACTTGGAAATCTAAGTGTTTCCTATCAGCATTTTTCATTCGTGAGGCGAGGCGTAAGCCTCAAAATCAAAAGATTGCGTAAACATAAAATGATAAAATTTTTATATACTAATGAGTGAATAATATAAAACATAAAAAAACATAAGATATGAAGTGAAATCAAAATATCCCAATAATAAGACAACATGAAATATAGTTCAACTCAAAATTCTATCTTTCCCAAATCCCAGTATTCTTTTCATTAACATATAATTCAAATTTCCAAAAATAAATAGCAATGATATATCACATAAGAACTCATAAGTCATCAACACTGTCATCACTAAGGGGTTCTTCATTTGAATCATCATTATGATGAACTGCTCTCTCCCCTTCCTCCTCTCCTATAGAGTCCAATGTCGGGCATTCACTTCAAGATTTATATAAGTTTTAATATATATATAGCGTGAGACGTAAGCCTCATGCCAGTGAGGCGAGACGGGCCTCGAGGCGGGCCTCAACCAAGTTGAGGCGCAAGCCTCATAAAAAAAATTCGAGGCGTAAGCATTGAGGCATTTTTTACTAGAATTGCGCAAAGGCGGGCCTCAAGGCGAGCCTCATATTGCGCAATTTTAAACCATGGGTGATTGTAATGAAGAAATCTACATGGAGGTTCCACCCGGGTCTAAGTCAGAATAATAAGATGTGCAAGTTAAAAGAGGCACATTCTGGCTTAAAACAATCTCACAGAGCTTGGTTTTCAGGGTTTCTGGGGTAAAGAAGGCTTTAAGAAGCAAACAAAATAAGGGTGATCACACCTTCTTTGTCAAACATTCTACTCCAGCAAGGTTGAAGCTATTGAAAAGATGTTTATTGCAACAGATTGAGAACAAAGAACTCAACAGGGTTCAAATACTTCCTCGAGAAATGGCTCACTCTCAACAACAAACCTTTATATGGCTTAAACAGCAATTAGAGGATTATGAACGTAGATTATACCACATTTTAATTATAAGTAATAATCTTAATATGATAAATTTAACAAAAAATCCTGTACGACAATCACAAACAAAGCATGAAGAGATTCGCCATCACTTTATTCAGGATCATGTTGCCTAAGGTAATGTAGTCCTAGTGTAAATACAAATCATCAGCTTATAGATATTTCACAAAGCCCTTGGCTGAAGATTAAGTGTGCATACTTAAATGGAAATTAGGAATGTTAGACCGTTCACTATAAATATTTTTGGTTAGCTTGTCAGATATCTTACAAGTTCACTTTAGATCATATCTCAAATCAGAATTTTAAAATAAGAAAATATTGCATTTGGTGTTACTAATGATTTGCATTTTTTTTCTTTTAGAATGGAGCTAGTTTGCTTTGGTCCCCCCATTTTGTTGTGATAAAGGAGGAGAGAACAATTATGTTGTTATGAATTTCAGTTTGGTTGTAGTTTACTTGTCTTGATGTAATGCTATTTGTCAATGAAACTATTGGTGCTTAAATACTATTTTTTTTTCCATGGGGGGATTGTTAAAATTTAGATTTATGTTTTTATCAGCGTATTAGTAAAACTGAAGTTAGAGAGGCTTTAAAGAAAATGAAGGGTGGAAAAGCTGTTGGACCTGATGATATTCCAATAGAGGTGTGGAAATGCTTAGGAGATGAAGGAATTTCATGGCTTACTAAACTTTTTAATACTATTTTAAAGACTAAGAAGATGCCAGATGAGTGGAGAATGAGTGTGTTAATTCCTATTTTTAAGAATAAAGGTGATGCACAAGATTGTGCGAATTATAGAGGTATTAAGTTAATGTGTCATACTTTAAAACTATGGGAGCGAGTTATGGAGCATAGGTTGCGGCGTGATACTAATGTTTCTCTAAATCAATTTGGATTCATGCCGGGTAGGTCGACTATGGAAGCCATACATTTATTAAGAGGTTTGATGGAGAAATATAGAGAAAATAAGGAGGATCTACATATGATATTTATTGATTTAGAAAAAGCATATGATAAAGTTCCAAGAGAAGTGCTATGGAGAGTTCTTGAAAAGAAAGGAGTCAATAATGCTTATATTCAAATCATTAAAGATATGCATGCATGAACTATTACTTGTGTTCAAACACAAGGTGGATTGACCAAGTATTTCCCTATTTCGGTTGGGTTACATCAAGGATCAGCCTTAAGCCCATATCTTTTTGCTTTAGTCATGGATGTTCTCACTAGACATTTGCAAGAGGATGTACCTTGGTGTATGCTTTTTGCTGATGATATTCTTCTTGTTAATAAGACTAGAGAGGTAGTTGAAGGTAAACTTGAATTATGGAGGTCAACCTTAGAGTCTAAAGGTTTTCGCTTGAGTAGATCTAAAATGGAATATATGGAGTGTAATTTTAGTAGTAATAGACCTAGTGAGGGGATTGTGACTTTGGACGATCAAGTCATTAATAAGAGTACACGTTTTAGATATCTTGGATCTATTGTTCAGAGTGATGGTGAAATAGATGGGGATATTATCAGCAGAATTCAAGTTGGATGGTTGAAGTGGAGGAATGCATCGGGCTTGTTATGTGATCGAAATGTACCCCTCAAACTTAAGGGAAAATTCTATAAGATGGTAGTGAGGCCTGCAATGCTTTATGGTGCCGAATGTTGGCCTTTAAAAGAGAAGCATAATACTACGTTAAGTGTGGCAGAGATGAGGATGCTCAGGTGGATGAGTAGCTTTACCCTTAGAGATAGGATACAAAATGAGCATATACGTGAAAAGGTTGAAGTAGCTCCAATAGAAGATAAGATTAGAGAAAGTCGCCTTAGATGGTTTGGTCACATAAAACGGCGGCCTTGCGATGACCCGGTTAGGAGAGTAGAGGTATTAGATTTGACTTATGTTAAGAAAGGTAGGGGTAGACCTAAAAAGACTTGGTTAGAAAATATTAGGAATGACCTTTCTTTATTAGATTTAAACGAGAATTTGACTTTTAATAGGACACAATGGAGAAAAAGGATTCAAGTAGCCGACCCCACGTAGTGGGATAAAGGCTTGATGTTGTTGTTGTTGGGGGGATTGTTAAAATTACGTTATCTTTATTTGACTATCAAGTTTGAGATACTCATATTTTCAGGGGGAGGATTTCAATATCCAAATCCATATACTTTGTTATACAATTCCTAAGAATAATTGTCATCATTAAAATGGGAGACTGAACTAGACGTTTGCAAGAGGATGTACCTTGGTGTATGCTTTTTGCTAATGATATTCTTCTTGTTGATAAGACTAGAGAGGGGGTTGAAGGTAAACTTGAATTATGGAGGCCAATCTTAGAGTCTAAAGGTTTTCGCTTGAGTAAATCTAAAACTAAATATATGGAGTGTAATTTTAGTAATAATAGACCTAGTTGGGGGGGTGACTTTGGGCGGTCAAGTCATTAATAAGATAACACGTTTTAGATATATTGGATCTATCGTTCAGAGTGATAGTGAAATAGATGGGATATTATCAGTAGAATTTAAGTTGGATGGTTGAAGTGGAGGAATGCATCGGGCTTGTTGTGTGATAGAAAAGTCCTCCTCAAACTTAAGGGAAAATTCTATAAGATGGTGGTGAGACCCGCAATGCTTTATAGTGTAGAAATGAGTTAAGTGTTGCAAAGATGAGAATGCTCAGGTGGATGAGTGGATTTACCATTAGAGATGGGATACGAAATGAGCACACACGTGAAAAGGTTGGGGTAGCTCCAATGGAAGATAAGATTAGAGAGAATCAGCTTATAGATGGTTTGGTCATATAAAACAACGGCCTTCCGAAGATCCAATTAGGAAAGTAGAGATATTACATTTGACTTATATTAAGAAAGGTAAAGGTAGACCTAAAAAAATTTGGTTAGAAAATATTAGAAATGATCTTTCTTTATTAGATTTAATTGGGAATTTGACTGTTAACATGACACAATGGAGAAAAAGAATTCATGTAGCCGACCCCATGTAGTAGGAGAAAGGCTTGATGTTGTTGTGTTGTTGTTGATTATGATTAAAATGGGAGACTGTTAACTCCATGAGCCTTCATTCAAGTTTAGATTTTCATTATCACAAATATGCTAAGAAATTTGATATGACAGTACATTTTAGTTATTTAAATAAGCAGGTTCTACCATCAAGACTTCGAAACAATATGTGAGGATAAAGCTTTGGAATAAAAATATTATTATTTTTCCCAATTAAGAGTTGCAAAAGCAAAATCTCGAAGGCCACCAAGTAAGCTAACATGAAAATTAATATAAAAGAAAATTATTATTTTTCATACAAACTTAAAATTACTTTTTAAGCCAAATTATTTTTAATATATTGTATAAATTGATTAAGGGGATTACATAAATTTTGTTTTCCAGGATATGAAACATATGTTGTTAAAATTAAGAATATGAAATTTAAATTGGTTAACCGCCATAAATCTTTGCAGGTCTCTACAAAGTTAACGAGTCCCAACAAACTTGTGTTTGCTAAGTTAAAGAATTTTTGGCTAAAAAATATCAACTCTTTGCAAGCCTCCGCAAATACTTAATGAGTCATTGCAAACCCCTTTACCAGACTCCTTTAATCATATCAAGCACCAATAAAGTTAAACATGAAAAAATTTAATTAGAAAAAATCCATCCATTATGAGAGTAATAAGGGTATTGATGGTATCGATTTGGAGCTTGAAAACATGGAAAACTTTTGAGTTTTGAAACCTAACATATTAGCCACCCTACTTTGAATTTAAATGAATTTAATAAAGAAGAGGTATAGCGTAAAAGCTTTCTTCACTAACACTAGCCAACAAGCTCTCTCCAAAGTCTAATTTTCTAGAGCCCTTGTGATACAAATAAAAATTTGAAGATTAATAAAAAGCTTGCTAAATTTTTAAAAGCCATTTTCAACATTTGGTTTTCTATGCTGAGAATCTTCACGTGCTTCTAGATTTGCACGTAAGATCAATTTCAAGAGTATTTATTTTGTTAAAAATGTTTTTCTTTATTTTGCTAAGTTGTTTCTTCTAAAAAGCTTAGAGTCGATATCCTCACCCATAATCAAGGAGTGGGATATACTCCCTAGAAAATTGGAGAAGGCTCTCTACCTGCATGAGCAAAAGAGTGTTGAGTGGTTTCTTTGCAGGATATCTTAGGTGATGATTACACCTAGGCATGGCATTGGGCCTTAAAACCAAACCAAATAAAAATCGATTGCCTTTGATTTGTTTCCTTTATTGGGGTTGTTTAAATTTCATTGCATATTTTAATTATTGCAAGTTCACGTGGTGATAAATCTAGATCCAATTTTGAAAGTAAATTTATTGATTGAGTTTTAATATCTAAAAATACCATTTTTCAAAAAACATTTGAGACCCAATTTGAGTAGCACATAAAACATCAAGAGTGGTGAGTTAATTTATGTACAATCCAAAAGAATTACATCTTCATGCAAAAAATCAAATTCTGCAATACTTAAATGGTACTCCTAGAAAAGGAATGTTGTGTGGAAGAGGCAACAAATTAACCTTGGAAGCATAAACAACTACATTTTTATGTCAAATATTTGGGCTATTGTATTATGTAGAGGTAATCTTACGACCAAGAGAAACAAGAATAAAAATGTCGTAGCAATGTCAAGCTTAGAAGCTAAAATCAGAGTCATGTCATTACGAGACTTTGAAATTCTATGGTTGAAAATAATTTTTTGATGATTTTAAGATTCCTTGGGAAGGACCCCTATAAAACTATATTGCCAAAACAAGTTAAAAATTGGTATTGCACATAACCCTGTGCAACATGACCAAAGTATGGTGGAATAGACAAGCATTTTATAAAGAAGTTCAAAGGCAGGCTGATTTGTACCTTTAATGTGTTAATCAAGTGTCAATTTTCAAATGCATTCCAACCAATTATTAGCAAACTTGAAATGGAAAAATATCAACTCACTAGCTTTAGGGGGGGTGCTAGACTTAGCAGATATGGTATTTCTTAAATGTACAGCACAGTAGATGGGAAAAACGAGTATTACAACTGTAATACTGAGCATGTCTTGTTTTTAGGATGTCTATTTATTCTTTGGTAATGAATGCAAGATTTTCACAACAATTTATGTCACATAATACTTTGGGTGTTAGTGATCAATTTCCTGAATACTTTCTCTGTGTATTCTGTGGTAATGAATAGAATAGATTTCACAATAATTTATGTAACATAATACTTTATGTATGTTAATGATCAATTTCCTGATCTCATTATTCTGAAATTAAACCTTCCACCCTTAAAGAAAATGTTACCATATGGAAAATCTTAATCTAACACTAATCACGGATATGCCTACTAAGTGAACAACCAAATATCGATGAATTAAAGATTTTGTTCTTTCTACTGAAGTAATTAACAAAAGAATGAAAAATGATATGAAAAGACTTGATTAAACAATTGGTGTTTTGTGAATGCATATAAATCAAAAACTACAAGTGTATATGTAAGTATGGATATGAATGAACATTTGTGCGTGCATAGATATAGAAATCGCAATTACAAGAATATGAATAGACAATTGGTTACTACTACCGATTAAATATGGAGAGGTGAACGAAACTGAAATCTGCATGAAGACAATTATAAATGTCTCAACAGATGAAATTTAGTCCATAATAGATGATATCATGAAAACCTACCAACAGAAAACAATTCAGGAAACAAATTGAAATTATGTAGAAAATATTTATAATACCTATAACAACTTTCAAAAAAGTTGATTTCCCTGTGTTCACCTTCTTTTTTGGCATCAATCACTTGTATGGCCTTATTGCACATTTTGAAGGTCGATCCACCTTCTTGCATGTTGCACCACTATGTTTGATGAAGGGGCAAGTTGCACGTTTTGCCTTGATTCGTCGTCAACCTTAGGATTCATTCATTTTAATCATATATTGCCCTTTATTATATTTTTTTAAAATATATGTAATCAGATCGATGGTGATTTGATAAGTATTTTATGTGAGTTCATGCATTTAATCCTTTCACGTAAATGTTCATTCTATACCTAAAATCTTATTAATCATGACCTCATTTTGGGAAACAGATTGTGCGAGCGCATTCGGATTATCGAGATCTTTCAAATGAGCACATTCGCACTAGAATCGAACACCATTTGACATGAGCCGAGGAGAGAGAATCTTAGGGAGCTTTTCTTTAATAAACCTAATAAATAAAATCCATCATTTTAAAACATAAAATTAAAATCAAATTAAAATATTAAATATATAATTAATAGATACATATAAATACAAAATAAAAATAAATATGCCATTTATTTAAATAAACTTCAGATCGAGCTTACAAACAAAGCTATTTTAGCTATTTTACCTTACCTTTTCATATATTCTCAAATCAGCAATTTTCTCATCTAATGGTTGAAAATAAAATATCAAGAAGGGCAGAATAAAGATCTAATCCGGACCGTTAAATTGAGAGTTTCAAAGATCATCGTTCAAAATCAAATATTGACCATTGGATCAAGTGCTACATGAGTTGTTTTGTCATTATATCATATGGATCACTTGAATTTTTACAAAAGACGAGCTAGGGCCGGCTAAGAGGGTTCTCCAACCCCAATCTCACGAAGACTCTCATGCCTCCTATTCTTGCTAGGGCCGACTAATAGTGGACTTTACCTCTCAGTTTTCATGCAACCAGCCTTCAACCCTCTCTTTTTTGTTCAGCCTCACATGCAAAAGGGGCAAAGCCTTTCCTTTCTTCAATTCTTGCGTGCAAACCCGACATTATCCATCCAAGCTCCCATCCGCTACTCCACCTCCAGCCGTCGGTCACCCGTTCCTCTCTATGTCGACCAACCCAACCACTACCCTCCTACAGCAACCTTTAGATCGACCGCCTGGACTGCCGCCAGTTCATTTGTCTTGGACCGCTACCAGTTCATCTGTCAGCCACATTGCCTTCATCCAACCAGGCCCTATCTCTCTCCCTCTCGTGAACAGTAGTTGAAGCAAGGAAAAGCAAGAGGGAAAATGGCTCTTTATTGCATCCAAACAAGCAAAAGGAAGAGTTTTCCTATGCAAATAAACAAAGAACAACAATGTAAGGGCTATTCACATCACTGTAATATTCAGATTTTTTCACATTTCTTTAATAAATATATCAATTTAAAGTGTTTGACTAATGTTTCTCTTCTTCCCAAGGTGGTTGTCACTTCTTTTGCGGTATTGATGAAGAATCATTATATCTTCTCGTTTTCTTTCATTGCATGAAATGCTTGGCTATATCCCTATCATATGATTAGTTTAAGGAATAAATTAATGAAGATTTGATATTACATTTTAATGTATTAAGTGTATTGTTTTATTAGGAAGTAAACAAATACTAAACCATATGCTTTAGTTCGCCAAATGACGGATTTAAAGCGTCTTACATTGTAATTAAAAGCTCTTCTTTTAATTTCATTGTTAATAAAATGTGAAGATGTCTCTTGCTCCATTACCTTTTTAGTTACAAGACTTTAATAAATACATTTCAACACTTTTATTGAGGGATTCATGGTGATGTGAAACAAAATAGGAATTGCTATAGAATTTTATAAAGACTTGATTTAAGCGCAGTAACAATAAACTAATGTTTCACCAGATGAGATTTTAGGACTTTAAGTATACCAATATTGTTATGGAAATCGGTTACACAGTAGAATAACAAGAACTTAAAAAATCTTCAATCATAAAGCATAAACTTAAATGCTGTAAACTTTAAATCCACCACTTAACAGTTAGAAAAGTCATCTTAAGTTTCCCTCACTCACGCTCTTGGAAAGGACTTAGCGCAAGGAGAATCTCAGAAATCTTAATGATGCCACCACATGTGATAGACACCTAGGGTCTTGATCCACGAAAAGTTAGCCGGTGGGGGAGACGTGGGTTGAAGTCCGATGATTCGGCAATGTTCGGAGCATAGATGTTCTTCGATAGAAGGTGCCAAGGTGAATAGGATGTGATTGACGTATTCTTCACGGAGTCGTCAACTTCCAAATTGAGGTCGAAGAAAGGGGATTGAAGAATATCCACTAAGCCTTGGTGGTCGTAGACGAATCCGCGGTCACGCTCGGGATCGACCATGCACTATTAAGAAGGTTGGGGAGGGATGATTGTCTTCTTCTTCTCTTGGACTATAACTCATGAGAGAAGAAAGTCCAAGAGGTAGAAAGAGGGAGAGATGGTCGGCCAAGGGAGGGGAGGAGCTTGTTTTATGAAGTTAGGGTTAGGGTTTGGAGTATGGAAAGGCAATTAAAACTTGATATTAATTTTATATTTAGTTCAATTAGGAAAGGGGTTTGAAATCTGAAATATGAATTTCAAATTTAAATCATGGGGGTAATTGAAGTAGAGAGAGAAGAGAGGGATAGAGGGGGGCCAGCGGCATGCTTGGGGGAGAGAGGGAATTGGGAGGGAATTTAAAGTTTCCTAAAGCATTATTCCAATCTAGGAATAATATAATGATATCAAATCTAATTTAAAATTAAATTAGACTTAAATCTAGGAACTTTCCTAATTTATCTTTAGTTAATTTAGAAAAGAATTTGAAATTCAATTTTAAATTTCAAATTGAATTGAATCTTTTCCAAATCATTTAGGCTAATTTAGGTAGGTAGTAGTGATGATTGAAATCATCATTAAGAGGGAAAGGAGGGGGGGTGGCCAACGGCTAAGAGAGAGAGGGGGGGTGGCCAACGGCTAAGAGAGAGAGGGGTTATGGGGCCGACGAGTAAGATGAGGGAAGGCCGGGGCTTGGGACGGCGGCTAGGTGGAGGAGGTGGGGCTTGGGACCTGCTAGGTGGAGGAGATGAGCTTGGGACTTGCGGCTTGGAGGGGAAGGGGTTTTTGGCGGCTGGAAGAAAGGGGAAAGGGTGGCCAGCGGCTGGAAGAAAGGAGAAGAAGACGAGCCACGAACCCGAACACTTCCTGGGGCTGGTGGGTGTTGCTTTTGCCCTCACCTTGGAACTTCACCAGTCAAGAACTCACAAGCTAAAGAGGAAGAAATCAAAATTTTTTCATTAATCAATCATTAACCCTAATACAAGACTAAGGGCCTCGTATATAAGCCTCAACGACAGAAGAAAAGAAAACATTGAAATGCCCTCATGGCTACAACTCAAAACAATAAACAAGCAAGGGTACAATTGCCAAACTTGAAATAAAATAAACTAATACATGAAATATATAAAAAATAAAGGCTCCTAATCGTAGCCGTCGATCAACGATGCTTCCGGTGATAGACGTTCCAGAATCTCCTGCTAATGTCCTCATCACATGGTGTCCCTTTCATAAAGAGCCATCTCTTCATAACAAGTTCGTTTAAAGCGAGTATGAATGACAACTCGTGTAAAATATTCATGCACTTTCATCATCATATGATTTGCAATTAATTAGAGAGGCTCATATGTAAACCCACGCAAGAACCAAAGGTTGCTGGGTTAGTTGGCATAGAGAGGAACTAGAGATTGACGGCTGGAGGTCGAGTTGAGCCGTGAGGTCGAGTCAGAAGGTAGATTGGATGGATGGTGTCGGGTCTGCACGCAATAACCAAAGAGAGGAAAGAGGCTTTGCCCCTTTTGTATGTGAGGCCGAACAAGAAAGAGAAGGTGGGAGGTTGCTAGCGTGAAAACAGAGAGGGAAAGCCCTCTATCAGTCGACCTAAGAAAGAATAGAAGGCATGAGAGTCTTCCTAAGATGGCGGTTGGAGAGCACTCTTAGTCGGCCCTAGATCCTCTTTTGTAAAACTTCAAGTGTTCCATATGATGTAATGACAAAACAACCCATGTAGCCCTTGATCCAAAGGCTAATATTTGATTTTGGATGATGCTCTTTGAAACCCTCAATTTAATGGTTTGTATTAGATCTTTATTTTGCCTTTAATACTTTATTTTCAGCCATTAGATAAGAAAGTAGTCTGATCTGGGAATATATGAAAAAGTGAGGTCAAATAGCTTTGGATGTAAACTCAATCTGAAATTTATTTAAATAAATGCATATATAATTTTATTTAATATTTATATGTATCTATTAATAGTATATTTTATATTTGAATTTGAATTTGATTTATTATAGTTTATTTATTGTATATGTTTATATATTTATTTATTGTACATGTGTATATATTTTATTTTTTATTTAAAAATGATGGAATTTATTTATTAATTTATTAAGAAAAAGCCTCCTAAGATTTTCTCTCCTTGACGCAAGTCAAACAGTGTCCAATTCGAGTGCTAATGGGCTTGTTTGAAAAGTCTCGACGATCTGGATGTGCTCGCACAATCAGTTTCACAAAACAAGGTCCTGATTAAAAGATTTTTGGTACAGAATGAACAAGTGCATGAAAGGCTTAAATGCATGAAATCACATGAAATACTCATCAAGTCGTCATCGACCCGATCACATATATTTTAAAAAACATAATAATGAACAATATGTGATCAAAAGGAATGAATCCTAAGGTCGACGACGAATCAAGGCAAAACGTGCAAATTGACCCCTCATCAAACATATGGTGCAATATGCAAGAATGTGGATCTACCAGCAAAATGTGCAATAAGGCCATTCAAGTGATCGATGCCAAAAAAGAAGGTCAACACAGGGAAATCAATTTTTTTAAAAGCTATTATGGATATTATATTATAAATATTTTCTTATTTGAAATAATTGGACAGCAACTTTCTTGTAGCTACCACACACTAGCAAATATGATTGTAAAAAGTAACTTCCACCATAAAATTCTTTAAATAGTAGCAAGACAATGATAGTCAAATAGAACTGTGACAACAGTGAAAAAATTTGCCCAAACAAATTTTGTGGTGAGAAGCACTTCTTTGCAACTAAGACTTCGTTTGAGATAGCTTTTTTACTTCTTTTTAAAGCAGATATCTACTACAAAATTTTTAATTTTTATACTAGAAAGCTAGTTTAAAAAGCAATAACAAAACTATCTCAAACAAAGCCCAAATATGCTAGAGTGAAGTAGTTATATAAAAGTTGATATCCAACTTATTAAGAAAATGTTTACAGTAACCACAAATTTAAAAAATTTATTTTTTCCATAAGTGGTCTACGGATACTTTCACAAACAACTACAACTGACCCAAACAAATCCTAATCTCTTCCAAATATACTCATGAATCATCACATAAAGGCATGTTCTTCCACTTACCAAGATACCAATAGTAGTCACCATCTATAGTGGTCATGACTTCATTAAAAATGGCCTCAAGCATCAGATAAATCTATTGCCAAAATAGCTACTTTTATGATTGGCTAGGTATGGATAGATCTATAGATGTGACGCTAGGAACAAAAGAAAATTGGGAAGATAGGAAGCGTAGGAGCAATATTACAACATTACAATTCTGTCAATTTTCTCGCCCACATTGTCCTATGTATATAGGGTGCCAATAAAAAATAATTCATTAATGTGGATAATTAATAAAGAAGAGAAGGTAAAAGGAGCTTAAATTCAACATATGAGGATGAGGAAAAAAACATTGAAATTGATGTCTTTAAGCATAGTTGGTTAATCACATAGGAGTGAGGCTTTTGTTTCCTAATTTCAATGATAATATCCACCCAAATTATCATAGTTTTAGGAGTTTGTCTACATTAAACCTCCAAATAATCTCTCTCATCTACCTAGTTGTCCCTTGCCCTTCTCTCTTTCAAGTAATCAACCCTCTCTCTCTCCCAAGGTATCTCTCTACTCAAGATGCAAAGAAGGGGAAATTATCCTAAGAGCAATAATAAGAGAGATTCCTAATAGAAAAGATGACTAGAAGAAAAGAAGAGAAGCACATAAGGAAGAAGATTCAAAGGATGACATAATCTAGATTTAAAGGACTCCTACTATCTAAATTTTATTCCAAAGGTCATAAAAAATATAGGTGGGTAAGATGGAATACATTGAGATAAGGACAATAACAAATTGTACAAGTATAATGGAGTTACAGAGGCAAATCATTGCCCTAGATGTCGCCTCAGAAAAGATATATGTTAAAGGTACAAAAGGGTCACATAATGAGTTTAGGCTATTTACTATGGGATGCCTCTCAAAAGAAAGCTTCAAAGCCATAGATACGAAGTTAAAAATCAAATCAACCAAAGTAACAAAAAACAAAAGCTTCCTCAACAAAATAGTTAAGGCAATGGAAAACAAAATCAAGAGAAAACAAAGGGAAAAGATCATAGCACACCAATTGCAGAAAAAGGGACCATACAAACACCATGAAAAAATGCCAAATAAAAAAAATGGTCAGCTCAAAGATGACGCACATCATAATAATAAAAGTAATAGAGTTATGAAATGTTAAAAATGTGAAACTTTTGACACAAATGACCCATGAAAAAAACCAAGGAAGAGAGGACCTCTTCTGATTGAACATCAAAGAAAAATCTCATATTGTTAATGCAATCATAAACGCAGCAGCGTTTGATTTTTTTTTCTTTTTTATTTTGTTTTGGTTTTCTTTTCACTTAAAACAAATACATGTTTATATGGTCCATGTACTTTCTATTTCCATTTAATAGAGAAATAAAACATGCTTGACAACCAAAATAATAATAATAATACGTTGTACATGTAATTATTATAATTAAATTTATTGATACATGATTCATCCATTTCAATACTATCCTAATAAAACCTTATTTAATACCTAATTACTTAATGTTCCCATCATAATCACTAGTTAAGACATAACATATTAAAGAATAATTACTATTTTAATCAACTATATGTATAATCATTCAAGCTTAAGTTTAATTAATATTTTAATTATATGTTTTAATCATAATAAGTTGCACTTAAGTTTTATACAACTTAATTAAACAAGAGCATGCCCATTGGATGGAGCTCCCACTAATGCAAAGCCTAGGATGAGGTGTTGCATAGAGCTTTACCCTTATATTTATACAGAGGCTATTTTCTTGACTGGAATCTGAAATCGCTAAAATACAAGAGAGGCAACTTAAAAAATGAATTATTCTTCATTTAACTACGAAATAATCTCTCCTCTCTCAAGTGGCCAAACGCCTCCATCTTGCTACTCTAGAGGATAAAGCAGAAGGAGCAATCATCCTAAGAGATATAGCAAGAATATTCCTAAAAGAAGATTAAGGATGTAGAAAGGAAGATAAGAAGATTCAAAATAAGAAGAAAAGAAGGTAAAAAGAAGATTAAATCATCACCAAGGAAAAGAGGTAAAAATTAGTACGATTAAGGAAACTATAACTACTTTGCTACTTTCAAATTAGTGCAGCTCCTAAAGCACATCTCGCTCTCTTGATGACTACTTAATTCCTCCAACTTATCAAATCCTCATCACTTTGGTGGCTTATATGAATACCCATCTACTAAAAACCTTTTGTGTCACTCATTAAACCTCAGATATTCTAGGAATCTAGGCCAAATTTTATTAATATTACAATAATAAAACCACATTTGATCTGGGAGGGGATCCCTAACACACTTCAAAAGAACTCAAAAACCACTTCCACTCCAAGATGAACCAATCAACCTAATAAGCTATGGTCAACCAATACACTTCAACTTGAGCATAGACGTTGCTGCATTAAGGAAAAATTTTAGATAGAAAATATAAGCTAAAATACTAATTTAAACCCATAAAAATAAATCCATGAAAAATTTATTATTTGAATATTTGGCAAACATGCAGGAAATATACTTAGTTGTTCCTAAAAAATTATCAATCCCTTAAATTTAGGAAATTTCAATAATATCATTTTTATGATAATTTAGTTTTTCAATAATTTATTCAAGCAAGTTTCACAATCCATACCTTAAATTTCGGAATAGTGTTTTGATTTTAAGGATCAGAGCTATTTTCATGTATTCTTATCTATTCTAGATTAATTATGATTTAAACTTAGTGATCCTATCCTATAAATAGGGTATAAAGAGTCTACTTTATGATGAATTTTGTTTTGGATTGAATAAAAATTTGCAATTCAATTTCCTCAAAACTTTTTTTCTCTGGTTGCTCCTCTCCTTCAACCTATGATTTTTGAGTAAATACCTCCAATGCAGGTCAGGACCTTCTTCAATAGCAAAAGTAGAAGCTACCTAACACTTGAACTCCATCCTAGCCCAAGCCTCCAAGCCTTCTCCAACCACCATACTACTGCATCCAGTAGATAATTCTATTTTTCTTTATTTTTCATGTTCTGGCTGCCTAACGACTCCACATAGGGAAGGAACTAAATTGTAGTTGTTGTCCTCTATATGCATTTGCAAGGAGGAATCAAATAGTAGGAAATTTCCATGAGAAGGATAATAGAATGTTTTTATAATCAACATATTGGCTTTATATAAGTAATGCTCTTCCAATTTTAGACTATATTCCAGTATCAATTCTCTAAGACATTGTTTTTTCCACATAATTGTGTTAACCTTAATTTGTAGCTTTGGCCCTATTTCTCCTACGCTCTAAAAGATCCACTTGGTAAGAATACCCACAGGAAATGTGAGCAACCTCATGAGATCTTAATTACCTAGGTTAGTTAGGTTGGAAAATCTACCCCTCAACCATGAATTAATTAGTAGCACAGTCATAAAGATTATAACACCCAGAGACATTATCTAGATTCAGTGAACAAGATTTGGACACCAATCCTATCCAAGAAAGAATACAGATCACCATTTCATCCTAGACAAAAAGAACTTATCATAGGCATCATCAACTCAGTTTGGGATCACCAACAATATGCAATAGAACTTTATATTGTATTGTCCTTGCAACCAATTTCTTACACACTCCAAATGTGAACAAATTTTTGTATAGGCAAACCATCTTCATATCACCTATGAATTACATTACCTTCTACATAAAAAGGTATTAGACAGGTAATTATAAAAGTTAGCAGCAAGTTCAGCTGAATGCTTTCATATAAATACCATATATAGTGTGTAAAGGATTATGCAAATTCACTAGTTGCATATGAAATAGGTAATTCAAAGGGACTCAAACCATTAGATCCATTGATAAATGAATTAATTGTAAAGTAAGCCTTAAGAGCATCAAATCCTAACACAAAACAAGATAGTGAATTAAGCATCATAACAGATATCCTAAACTTTTATTTACAATTTCAATTTAACCATCTGTTTAAGTGCAATTGGTAATAGATCAAAAGGAGTTTCCACAAATAACTAAGAACTTTGCATCATTTCTTCCAAAGAGGAGCTTAGCGTAACAACATCATCAAAAAATAATTATATTATATGAAAGCATTTGCTATTTCGTTGTAAGGAATAACATGAAGAATTTTAAACATTCTATATAAACAATAAAAGTAAAGTTCCTTCAAATAATAATTAATATATAGCTGAGCAAAGATAAAATCCATAATAAGGTCTTCCTATGGTATGGAATAGGCAATAATGCATATACCCTAATATTGTGTTATTTTCCAGTGTATAGCCTACTAATGTGTCATTTTCCTTAGATTGAATGACAAATGTAGCAATATGCAACAACTCAAGCCCCATCATGTTAAAGACAAGCATAAAAGTAATGTCCCTTAAATAAAACTATAGTTTAATCTCTCCCAAAATGTCTGATAGCTACTCTGATATCCAATTCTAAAATTAGAAAGCCTCTCAAGGAAGAACAAGGTAGAAATAGATGTTACCTAAAAGTAAATACCTGTCACAAATAGAGCGATAAATGTTCGGTCCATGTGGATCACCATTAAATGCAATAAAAACATCATAAAAAACACTTTAATAAAATGTAAGATACTCGCTATCCTACTCAATGCACTACTTGATTTATTCTCAACACTTCATAGTAGTTACACACTGCAAAATTTCAACTCATTTACCATACCAGCATCATAACTTCTTTCTAAATTTTAAATACTCTGAGGCTCCATCATTATGAAATAGAAAAATTTTCTCAAAATAATAAATAATGTCTCTAAAGTATGAGAACTAACACAAGTATATCGACCAACCCACCACTTGCATTTCTCCTTTCATAAGTTCATGCTAAGCTCCCCAGTCCCCGCCCACCAGCACTCGCACGTTCTCTCTAATTATTAGTTTCTCTCTTCTCTAGTGGATCTCCCCTTTCCCTTAATCTCCCTTTTGAGATCATAATTTTAGAAGAAAATGTCATTGTTCTAGGATAAGGAAAAAGATGGGCAAATAAGTTATTCCAAACTACTTGTGCTTAACAAAAATAAATAAAGTACAACAAAACTAAACCAATGTTTTTGAAGAACAAAGCACAATGTTAAGTGCAAGATTTCCTTTTTGCTTCAATATGCAAAGTGCAAAGTGAAGCAACGTTTTTGCTAACTAGAGCACTCATTAGTTTTGTACATGCATACATACATCAATATATATACGAGCGCACTCATGAGTTGTACAACGTTTTGATTTGAAAGCCACTAAAGTAAATCATTTCATTAATTTTGAAAATAAAAATAAATCATTTGATAGTAATACTCCATAAGACTTGATAATAAATAGCATTCATGAAAATTTAAGCTTGAATTTCTCCCAATAAGGTATTTGAGAGTAATTCATAAGTGTCAAAGTATCATCATAAAAAGTTGCTCAAAACCAAAAAGAACAAAAAGTCATACATAAGTTAACATAAACAAGACATTTAAAATGAACTATCTATAACTTAGGACTGTGAATTCAAAAGTCCCTCTCACTTTCATCACTTAGAGGTCTTCATTAGAATAAATATCTTAGTTGATTGCGTTCTCATATCCTCAATCTTTGTGTCAACATCCTACTCAATCTTCATCATCTTGAATCTCAATCATCTTCTTCTTCCCAAATCAATAAAATCAAATAAGAATATCATTCAAAACAATAATCTTGATGATCTTTTATAATTTCTATTATATAGAGCTTTATATTAAAATTTTATACTATTCTCTTGTAGAAATTTATTATTCTTGTTCCTTCCTCCATAAAAAGTCAATATTGTATCTTTATCTCGTAATTGTGACAACGAAATACTATTTTCATCGTCATAGCACATCATTAAAAATCAATGGACCTTAATCATCCTCCAAAACTTTTGTTCAAATCATGAGATAGAGGCATGCACCCCATCCCTTATGCCTCAAGACATGCCTCATTGTGCACCTCATCGTAAAACGTTCGTCTCTTTCTCCCACTTTGAGGCATACACCTGAAGGCACTTTACATGTGTTCATAGATGGACCTCAAATTGTGCAATTTTAAGCAATGGGTATTATCAGTTTAAGAAACATGGATATATTAATTAAAATAATAATGATAGAAATGAAGAAATAACTCCTAAAGTTGATATTATGTAGCTAAAATGAAGATGTCCCTGATATGCCAAGGGGGTCAGGGGAGTTAATATTCAATATGTAAGGAGGATAAAACATGGGAGAACTAACTAGGAAAGTTTGTTTGGAAAAGATGACTGATTTGAATTAGATTTTGGAGGGAATTAGGACGGTTTTATTAAGGAAAAGAGGCTGATTTGGGGGCTAAGTTAGATGGAATTAACTATGAGATATTTCCTAATTGAAGCGGGTATATTTGGGAGCTGATTTGGATGGGTTAATTAGAAAATATTTCCTACTTGAAGCTTGCTGATTTGGAGGGGATTAATTAAGAATTGTTTCCTAATTGAAGAAGACAGAATTAGGGGCTGATTTAGGAGAGAAATATTTTAAAATATATATATGATAGATTTTTTTATTTATTTATTTTTTAAGAAAATATGGTAGATTTTGGGTTGATTTGGGAGGAAATTAGGGGAGGGCTGTTTTGATAATTTATTGTTTATTGTTTGCTTTAAATAGTTGATTTACCCTAGAGTTAGGATATGTTATGTTTGCTAAACTTAGTTTGTTCTTATGTTTTGAGGGCTCTAGCCGCCAGTTAGAGATTTGAGAGAGCTGAATCTTCCTCTCCAATTGAAGATTTATTATATCTTGTTTGTTCTCTTTCATATTTTCTAAAATAAAAAAGATTTGTGGCGTGTTCTTCTTCCTAATTTCTCTTGTGGTTCGCTAATTTGGTTGAAAATCCTTCTACTTCGTATCAAATTGGTATCAAAGCGAGGTTTTGGAGATACAGTGTCAAAGAGAGTGGATGAGTTGGAAGAAAAAATAGAGCAATTCAAATCATGCATGAAGGAGAAATTTTTGACCATGGAAGGAAGGTTTTCATCCATGGAAGGAAGGCTTTCATCCATGAAAAACCGATTGGGAGGGATCGAGGAAATGATGAGAAAACTCTTAAAGATGCAATAAAAAACTTCACCGACAGCTCCAATGGCCAACTCTAACCAAGATTTGACCGAGAATCCCTTGGCCGAATCAAAGGTAAAGGAGATCGAATGGGAGGACTTCAATGAGGATAGTTTCTTCCATCAAGAGTCACCACCTTTTTTTTCATCAAGAGCCACCTCCTTTTTTTTTCATCAAGAGCCACCTCTTGAGGCTCCAATAAGGAGTGAATCAAGGTTTCTGGATGAGGGGACGGCATGAGTGAATTTTTTGAGGAGGTGATGGATGGCCGATCACTATGGAAGGCATTTCAAGCAAGAGGAGTGGGCCATCGGAGGAGGGGGTCAAAATCCACCTCCTATGGCTCCAATAAGGGACATAATAGGGTTTTCGGATGGGGGGACAGCAGGAAAGGAGTTTTGTCGTGAATGTAGTGGGGTGGCCGACCATAATGGGAGGCCTTTTGGGCAAGGGGACTGGACAGCCGAAGGAGGGGGGAAGGCCGAACCATGGGGATCGGGTAATGTGAGGCAGAGGAAAGAAATGTAGGATTCCCACCCTCGATACACAGGGGAAATATGGAAGGATTATGACAACCGCTACACTAGTAGAGGAATAAGCTATTGGGGCAGTAGCGATCCTAGGGTGAGAAAGTTGAAGATAAGAATGATTGATGACAAGAAAAAGGAGCAACTCAAAACTTTCAACAAACAAATTGATGAGGATAAAAAAATAATCATCTCAAGAAATGATCTTATTGAGCTATCAATTCATTCTTAACATCCTGGGTTTATTGTTCAGGAAGTACTTATCAGGTGGAAGGATTTTTTGGAGTACAAAGTCACATGGGAGCCATATGAGATGATCAGAAGATCATTCTCATCTTTCACCTTGAAGACAAGGTGATTTTGTGTGTGTGTGCGCGTGGGGGGGAGGGGATATTGATACGCCGGGGGGGGGGGGAGGCACCCTGTGGGACTGAGAGGAGTTAATATTCACTATGTAAGGAGGAGAAAACATGCGAGAAATAATTAAGAAATTTTATTTAGGGAAAGATAGTTGATTTGAATTAGATTTGGGAGGGAATTAGAAAGTTTTATTAAGGGAAAGAGGCATATTTAGATGGAATTAATTAAGAGATGTTTCCTAATTGAAGAGGCCATATTTGGGGACAGATTTGAAGGAGGTTAATTAGAAAATATTTACTACTTGAAGAGGGCTGATTTGGAGGGGATTAATTAGGAATTGTTTTCTAATTGAAGAAAACAAATTTGGGGGCTGATTTGGGAGAGAAATAATTAAGGAAATATGGTAGATTTAGGGCTGATATGGGAGGGAATTAGTGGAGGGCTGTTTTGGTATTATATTGTTTATTGTTTGCATTAAATAGTTGATTTACCCTAGGGTTAGGATATGTTATGTGTTTGTTGAATTTAGTTTGTTCTTAGGTTGTGAGGGCTCTAGCCACCGGCTAGAGATTTGGGAGAGTCGGATCTTCCTTTCCAGTTGAAGATCTATTGTATTTTGTTTATTCTATTTTATATTTTCTAAAATAAAAAAGATTTGTGGTGTTTTCTTCTTCCCAATTTCTCTTGTGGTTTGCTGATTTGGTTGAAAGTCTTTCTACTTTGTATTAAATTGGTATCAGAGTGAGGTTTTGGAGAGATGGTGTCAAAGAGGGTGGATGAGTTGGAAGGAAAATGAAGCAATTCAAATCACGCATTAAGGAGAAATTTTCGACCATGGAAGGAAGGTTTTCAAACATGGAAGGAAGGCTTTCATCCATGAAAAATTGATTGGGAGGGATGGAGGAGATGATGAGGAAACTCTTAAAGATGCAATCAAAACTTCACCAGTAGTTTCGATGACTAACTCTAACCAAGATTTGACCGAGAATCCCTTGGCCAAATCAAAGGTAAAGGAGATCGAACCGGAGGACTTCAACGAGGATAGTTTCTTTCATCAAGAACCACCTCCATTTTTTTCATTAAAAGCCACCTCCTGAGGCTCCGATAAGGAGTGAATCAGGGTTTCCGGATGAGGGGACAATAATGAGGAATTTTTGGTGGAGGTGATGGGTGGCTGACCACTATGGAAGGCATTTGAGGTAAGGGGAGTGGGCCGTCGAAGGAGAGGGTCAAAAGCCACCTCCTATGGCTCCAATAAGGGACGTAATAGGGTTTTCGGATGGGGGGACAGCAGGAAAGGAGATTTGTGGTGCATGTGGTGGGGCGGCCGACCATAATGGGAGATCTTTGGGTAAGGGGAGTGGATGGCCAAAGGAGGGGGGAAGGTCAAACCATGGGGATCAGGTCATGTGAGGCAAAGGGAAGAAATGTGGAATTCCCACCCTCGATACACAGGGGAAACATGGAGGGATTATGACAACTGCTACACTAGTGGATGAATAAGCTATTGGGCGGTAGCAATTCTAAGGTGAGAAAGTTGAAGATATGAATGATTGATGACAAGGAAAAGGAGCAACTCAAAACTTTCAACATACAAATTGATGAGATAAAAAAATAATCATCTCAAGGAATGAGCTTATTGAGCTACCAATTCATTCTTAGCATCCTGGGTTTATTGTTCATGAAGTACTTATTAGGTGGAAGGATTTGCTGGAGTACAAAGCCACATGGGAGCCATATGAGATGATCAGAATACCGTTCTCATCTTTCACCTTGAGGAGTGCTTTTGTGTAAGAAGGGAAGGGGGGGGGGGGGGGGGGGGGGCAGCCTTGTGAGGCCCAGAGGAGTTAATATTCACTATGTAAGGAGGACAAAAATGCGAGAAATAATTAGGAAATTTTATTTTGGAAAGGATAGCTGATTTGAATAGATTTTGTAGGGAATTAAAAAGATTTTATTAAGGGAAAGAGTCTGATTTAGATGGAATTAATTATGAGATGTTTCTTAATTGAAGAGGGCATATTTGAGAGCTGATTTGGAGGAGGTTAATTAGAAAATGTTTCCAACTTGAAGAGGGTTTATTTGGAGGGGATTAATTATGAATTATTTCCTAATTGAGGAAGACAAATTTGGGGGCTGATTTGGGAAGGAAATAAATAAGAAAATATGACAGATTTAGCGCTGATATGGGAGGGAATTAGTGGAGGGCTGTTTTGGTATTATATTGTTTATTGTTTGTTTTAAAAAGTTAATTTACCCTAGGGTTAGGATATGTTATGTGTTTGTTGAATTTAGGTTGTTCTTAGATTGTGAGGGCTCTTGCCATTGGCTAGAGATTATGGAGAGTCGGATCTTCCTCTCCAATTGAAGATCTATTATATTTTGTTTGTTCTATTTTATATTTTCTAAAATAAAAAAGATTTGTGGCTTGTTCTTCTTCATAATTTCTCTTGTGGTTCGCAGATTTGGTTGAAAGTTCTTCTACTTTGTATCAGTACCTTAAGAGAATTATGCAATAAAAAAATATTATGAAGGCTTAAAGATAAATGGTACAAACTTGGAATGATATAAACTCTATTATATGGATCAAAGCGTTAGGTGAAAAAAAAAAATCACCAATATTCATGTTGAGTGAGACAAATGAGAATGTTAACATACATGTGTGGCAATAGTAGGAATGATGGATTAAGAAATAAATGTAAGGGGAGAGGATTTCAAGAGTAGAACCTATTAAAGATGAAATGATGAAAAATAGACTTAGGCAGTATTGACATGGAAAATAAAGAATAGAAAATGGACCAATACAAAAGATCAAGAAAATTATTTTTGAAGGTTTAAGAAGAAAATGAAGCAAATCGGAGGAAAATGAAGCAGACAAAAGATAACATGGATAGAAGTTATGTGAACAACATCAAGCAATAAAGATTTAACAAACACAAGACACCCTAGGAATGAGTGGAGAATGAGTATTCATAACACTGACCTCAAGAAGTTGGGATAAGGGAAACAATGATAATGATGATGACAACTATAATAATGAAGCCGGATCTTCCTCTCCATTTGAAGATCTATTGTATCTTGCTTGTTCTCTTTTATATTTTCAAAATTAAAAAAGATTTGTGTTGTGTTCTTCTTCCCAATTTCTCTTGTGATTCGCTTATTTGGTTGAAAGTTCTTCTACTTCGTATCAATACCTCAAGAGGATTATGCAATAAAAAAATATTATGAAGGCTTAAAGATAAATGGTACAAACTTGCAATGAGATAAACTCTATTATATGGATCAAAGTGTTAGGTGATAAAAAAATCACCAATATTCATGTTGAGTGAGACAAATGAGAATGTTAACATACATGTGTGGCAATACTAGGAATGATTGATTAAAAAATGATGCAATCAAAAATTTGGGAAGGGCCCCAAATTTTTGCGAGCAAATAATCAATCTTCCTAGATAAAAGAAAATACACAAATTTCTCAAAAAGGATACAAAATACAACAATTGAACCAAAAAACAACTTCACTTTAGAATAGAAAGACACTTACAACTTTGACGCTTACAAATGACACTTACAAACTTTTGACATAAAACCCTAAACTTGCATTCCTTGAGACGAAAGATACAGGTGACGTCGAACTTGCGGATAGAAGAAGTAGGTTAGAAGCCGAGACAGAAGAGGAGAACAAGCTCGCAAGCTTTCCTAGGAAAAGAGAGGAATGGAACAAGCTCTCAAGCTTTTCCACGAAAAAACCTGCAGGTTTTGGCTTCCAAAAATCACATTACATCTCTTTTTTATCCTAAAACAACTCTATTTTATAGGCAAAATAAGGTAGACAAATAGCCAAAACACCTCCAACCAAATCCAATCAAATTTGGTGAAATGAAAGGCCAAAAGTCACCAAATGAAAGGCCAAAAGACAGCAAAACAGCAGCAGGAATTCTGCACAAAAAAATAGGGAAACAGCCCACAGAAAACCCCTCCAGCAGCCACGGGAATCCAGCCAGCAAGGGACCCGAAGAGCCAGCACAGAAGACAAGGCAACATTTCACGGGAAAAGCATCCAGGAAGGGAAAACTGAGAGGAGAACCAGGGGAACAGCAACAGCCAACAAAAATCGAAAAGGCAAAGGGAAAGGGGAAGAGAACCGGCCAGGGGGGGAAGAACCAAGGAGGTGGAAACCAAGGAGCCAAAGTAAGGGGAAATGAATCTAACTAATTGCATTAATGAGCTGATAAAGTAGTAGAAGCTCGTTAATGATCTGACTTGAGAAGAAACCAAGCATTTATGAGCTAAAACAACTTAATTCCCAAAATTTCAGCTCAAAACCAAAACAGCCAAGGACCAAACCGTGACACAACAAGCAGCCCAAAGAACAAAATATTCATTTTGTTTTGACCCCCCCCCCTACTTATATCAAGAAACAAATGTAAGGGGAGAGGATTTCAAGAGTAGCACCTATTGAAGAAGTGATGAAAAATAGATTTAGGCAATCTAGGCATGCAATATAAAGGATAAAAAATGGACCAATAAAAAAGATCAAGAAAAACATTTTTGAAGGTTAAGAAGAAAATGATGCAAATAGGAGGAAATGAAGCAGACAAAAGAAAACATGGATAGAAGTTATGTGAACAACATCAAGCATTAAAGATTTAACAAAAACAAGACACCCTAGGAATGAGTGGAGAATGAGCATTCATAAAGCTGACCCTAAGAAGTTGGTATAAGGAACAATTAAAATGATGATGATGATAACTAACAATTTACAAGCTTTTCCACCATTAGCAAGAATCATGTTTTGGAGTTTCCACCATAGAAAGTATGGTAAAGGTTTTTATTTGTCAGAACAGCTTATCATTGAGTAGATATTGGTATCAATTGGTTCATTAAAAGTATATAAACAAATTAAAGCAAATAACAAAGTCTTTCATACATAGTCAAATATGTCAATTTCACATGGTAAATTAGATATTCTGTAGAAATCTTTATTGCCTGTCATTGGGCTATTTAACTAACTAATTCATTCCACATATCTATACTACTATATAAAAGTGGCTTGGGATTCCACTTTTAGCAAATCCTAGCCTTCCATTTTAACCACTCAAATTAAATCCTAGCCTTTCATATCAATTATTTTAATTATAATTGATTAATAATTGTACTTTAATTTATTCATATGAAATATACTTTTGATTTGTTTTAGCATGTAATTAATTTGCACTTTTGATCTTCAAATGGCTAATGAAAAGAGCCAAAACACCAATGATCATTTGGAAGGCTAAAATTTCAGTTTAGTTTTATGAGAGCCAAAACGCCCAAAGTCATTTCAATTACCTCAGCCGTTTTTTGTCTTCCATGTTGGCTGTGGACTGTAGTGGTGTTGATTTATGCTGAGGTAATCATTATTATTTATCTTGTTCCTCTATGTCTTCTTCTTCCTCTTCTTCTCTTTCAAGTTTATTCTCTACTCACTTCATTGAAATCATTTATTATTTTTTTAAATTTTGTCTTGCTTAATTTTTGTCGATATTTTCCAGGGAACTGTTGCCAGGGAGTTCGCAAGGCTTGGCATCGAGCAGTTTATATATTTTCCAAAACTCAACTTTTATTTTGCAACTTACAATGAATTTTCAGGTTTCTATTCTAACAAATCTGATTACGCCTCTCTTTCAAACCAATATTTTTAATTTTATTTTCCATTGCAATCTTGTTTTTTTGCTTCTATCAAGTAGAAATTTTACTTAATCAAATTTTAATGAAATTGAAATTATTGCAAGACCTACTAGATTTATTATTTCTCCAGATTGAGACATTTATGAAAAAAAAAACAGTTTTGCATAATTCATTTGGTAATTAGCAAAGTGTTTAAGAATTAACTTTGTTTTTCTTTTAATAATTACTGGTTCCGCAAAACGGCTTGAAGAATATGATTAGTAATTAGTGAAATTGTGAGGAAGTTATTGCAATTGCTCTGAATGTTTTTTTACTCAACTTTGTTTGATCAAAAAGATATTACTTGTTCTTATTCGTGTTCTCTTTGTTTGAAGTTATTTTGGTCGGAGGAATTTATAAGCAAACAATTATGTGCATGTTCTTATTTGTGTTCTCTTTTTCCTCTTATTCTCATCTCCATTTATGAATGCCTCTCTTTTGGTTGTCTTCTAAATGGAGGAATTGAGCGGAAATAAATATTATTTACCTTCTAATTATATCTTGACTATTTGATTTAGGTGTTATTACAAGGAATTGGCCGTTTGATCAAGTAAATATGAATATGTGTGTATTTCTTCTTACAATTTTCTACATAAAAATTGAAGTGTTTCATGTTGTGTTCATTCTTCAAAATTTTTTGAATTTTTCTTAAAGCAAAACTTGTTCTCATCTTACAATTTTCCTTTATCTTACCTGTTCATAGTAGGAGAATTTTTATTCTTTTTCCTCTAAACAATGTCCACTAAAGATTTCGACAAAGCTCTTTATACATGCAACTTCAATATCTTCTAGGAGATAAAAGACAAATGATAAAGACAACAACTAACTTATGACTTTCAAAATAATGACAGGAATAATCAGAAATTAACTCGAACTGAAATAACAAAAGACAAGAAAAGCCACTAAGGAATAATAATTTTGTATCCACTGGTTGCTTGAGGCAAGCAAGTTATCAAAAAACTTCATAACTATGACCTCACTCAATTAGAAATCCCACAAAAAATTTGACTGATACTACTATGAATAAAAAAAATATCAAAAAGACAACTAAAAGAATATAAAAAATTCTTGCTTTCTTCACCAGACAATGAGGCAATTAATCATTGTCATAGGTAGAGAGGAAATTTTGTAAATGAATATAATTGATTTGTTACAAGAGAAAAAAATATTGATCACATATTAGATGTAAAAATATCGGAAGTGGATATATATATATATATATATGCTCATTTTTTGCCATAATGCATACTTAATTTCATGGCATTTTTGTGTTCCCAAATCATTATTTGTGTCTTTATTGTCTTTTCTCATTTTGAGTTGAATTTTTTATTTTTTCAAATAGGTGTCTTCTATGTTATAATTGTTGGTGAAAGCATTTAAAGAGGATTATTGGTAAGTTACAACTATTTTTCTTGTCATTATTTGAATCCCATGACATCCTCTATTATTCATGCAATAATAGAGAACAAGATTGAGCTGTGTTTTTTCTTCATGCAATCATCTGACCCAAGAGTTAGAATTTGTATGGTAATGCTGTGTTGTATTTTATTTTTTTATATAAATGTTTTGTATAGTTGTATTTTTTATTTTGTTGTATAATAATGTTGTGTTTCATTATGTTATTATTATTGTATTTTATTTTCTTTATGTGTATTTCAATAGGTCGATGAATCTGCTATTATTTTTTAAAATAATTCATATTTGGTGACTATTGATCATATTTATTAATGAATTTTTGGTACCTATTATTAAAATAACCTAATTTATTCTTCTTATGCGTTATCTCTCAGTTGGCTGAAGAATCTGTTGTCATTTTTTGGACTAATTCTCTCTTTTGATTGTATGTATATTTCTTGATGAATTGTGCAGATATCACTTAATGAATTTAACATGTTATTGTTTGTGTTGTAATATAATTAATTTAAATCTTTAATGATTGTGGAGTTGGTGTTATTTATATTACTAATTTTCTTATTAAAGAATTTTATTGTTAATATATACTTTCATTATAATTCTTTTCTATTTTGTTAATCACTTTCCAACCCATACAATTTATTTGTAGTCCATTTTAATTCTACTTATTTGTATAAAATTTTAACTAAACGTAAATAATACCTTTAATTAATTAATTTTATGAAAGTTATTGAGATGTTTTTTAGGAAGTTATTTTATAACATTATTTTCATCTCAAATTTCAAGCCAAACATGAATACGGTTGACTTGCAAGATAATATCTGTTCGAGTTATCTAATTGATCTCCATAGACATAAACAACTTGCTTTAAAGCAGTGAAGCTTTGAGTAAGATTGTAGTTTATATAGATGCTTCTATAGTTCTCTTCTCTCCTGTTGTATTCTATTGTTGTAGTTCTAAAGAGGATTAATGAGATATTTTTGTTGGTTTTGCCATAAAAATTCTCAGTTAAATGTTAGTATCGTTATTAATAATGATTAATTTTCAAATTAATACTTCTTAAATTTTATAATAATATTATTATTTTTTTCTTGAGTTTTGTCAATGTGCACGTTGTGCACGTGCATTTAAACTAGTCTTACAAAAAGCTCTAAGTAAAATATAAAAATGTAGAACTAATAACATAATTAAAAATCAAGTTATGTAGAATCATTACTACTTTAAACTTTATGTTTAGTCCATGGCATGCTTAATTTATACCATAGTTTAGTCTATGTCAAAGTTTACTATGTGTCACTACTTAAAATGGCTAGGGTCTAGTTGTGTCATGAGTTATGATCATCTTTATGTATTTTTATTATTGGTATTCATAGCATTTTGTATAAGAACCCTAGTCTATATAATGGATCCCTTATTCATATAATAATATAATAAATAAAGGCATGGCTTCTATATAAACCCAAATTTCTCTTTTTTTAGACATCCTTCCTTGCTTTCTAGTTTTCTTAATCCTGACTCTATCTCTCTCTAACCCTGATCACCTTCTATTCCTCTAGCTCTTGATTGTTTCTCTATTCCTCTCTTCAAAAGCAAAGCTAGGGTAGATCAAGGGCTTAATCATTATGCATCACTCCATCACAAAATTCTTTTTTTGTTTGACGCAAACAGCACCAAAGGATAAAATAAAGAAGTTTCTAGCTGGTTGTCACCGGTCACATAGTAGATTTTGTGTAAAATATATAAATAAATAAATTATAATCTTTACAAATGAAGATTCAATAGCAAAAATCACCATTATGCTTAGTTAATTTGACATACAATATCTACAAAAAGGCTAGTATTTCACCAACTGAGCGTATAGGATAAAGGTGGTCACAGCTGAATTATTCCCATAATTGTAGTATAATTATTAACTAACTTATTGTAACTCCTAATTTTCTTGTTGAGGCCGGATGAGTTCAACTTCAACAGCGCATTCTGCTTCATACTGACAGAACAACAGTGTTCTCTCACAACAAAGATAGCTACTCCACGTTTTCCCAATGTAGCCATCAACATTTAAAATTAACCACCAACATAAACTGCATGCATATAAAAGGACTTTCTTAAACTACAAGGAGATTTCTAGAAGCTCTAAATAAAGTAAAATCAACGCCAATTTCAACTTTTTGAGTATTAAAGTATCCCATCAAAAGTTTCAGAATACTAAAGAACAGAAATTAAGACTATACGCGGTTGGAGGAATAGAGAAATTGAATTCTACTAAAGTAGCAAAAAAGAACACGTAATGTTAAGGATGGCATGGTGGGATTGCTCTCTCTCCTATTCTCCTAGAAGAAAAAAAAAATCAAATCAGATACAACAGACAGGAGCGAAAACCTAACCAGTTCCTGCCGAGGACCTCCTCCGCGAGGTAACCCGTTGCCCTCTCGAATCCTTCGTTGACGTAGATTATCGGTTGATCGGGCTCAAGCGCGTCTGACACCACCAACCCGTACGACGGCGGCGCCGACCCGAGCGCGCTCTCGACTGCGGCTGAAAACAGCCCGCCGCCTCCGTTCAGTAGAAACGTAGCCCCCACAACCTCTTCCTCTACCTCGTCCTCACCGCTGCTAGGATCCTCTAGATCGCTGTCCCACTCCATATAGAGCTTCCGCCTCGTCAAATCCTAACCAGGGATTTCAACCCATGAAAGACCTGGGAGAGAATTAGCAAGCTGAAGAAGATGAGGAACAGCCAGCAGATGACCAGGGAAAGAAGTCGATCACCGTTTAGATATACGTCGAAACTAGGAAGATATTTGCGTGGCTGTTTTCCGATTTTGCCCTATTTTTCTCCCATGGGTGAGAAAGACTATGTTTTGGTGTGATGCTTTGGGAAAATATCCTATTTTGTGCGCAAATTGTTAGTTCTTTCGAGTGGATGGGCGAGTGGAGCTGAGACGGCAAACGAAGGCGTTGGAAGATCACTACATTTAATTTTAATTTATTAGTTATTATTATTATTATTATTATTTAAAATCAATTTTATTTATAAATGTTGATTATTAAATATAATTATCTGAAAAAATCAGAATAACTAAAATAAATTTAATTATATTTTTCCAATCAGATTCAATTTTAAATTGAGGGATTGTTGTATGCTGGAAAATTCAAAGTAATAAAAAGATAATTTTACATCTAAGAGAAGAGCTTAAATGAAAAATCCCAAGAAAAAAAAATCAATTATTTTAGCAAGGATAAAATGATTTACTATGTATGTAAAATTATGGAGGTATTTGTTTCCTCTCGATTTGAGGAGATAAGATTACAAAGTAATTAATTCAAATTTGATTTTCTATAATTATAATAGAGCTTGATGAAGAAATGATAGAGGGATAATGACAAAGTTAGTACAATATTTATCTAGTGATGATGGTCATGCGATGGTGGTTGAGCACTGGTGGACAGACAATAATGAACCGACGATGGTGGTTGAATGATGGTGAATGAACATTAATAACAAAATAGTGATGATTAGATGATAATGCTTAGGTGACAACTATCGAGCTATAGCAATTGGAGGGTAACAATGGCTAATGGTGATTATGAATGTCGAATGTCATATAAGACTCTAAAATTCTTCAAATGTTTAAACTCTCTCCAAACACATCAAAGATCCTCCCCTCATAAGACAAAGGGTTTTTTTTTTTTATAAATGCTTAGACTGACATTTTAATAAATTTAATCAAAATTCTATAATACTCCATCAGACAACTTATGTTAAATCATTTTATCATAAATAGTTCATTTAATATTTAACTAGAGTAATGATGGCATAATTGAATGAACTTGGGGCCATTGGTAGGGGGTGTCAATATTCAATACAACTTTAAAACATAACACAAATCCGACCCAAAAATTTCAGGTCAGGATCAACATGTTTGGAAAGTGGGTTGGGTTTGGTTTTCATATTCTGATACAATTGCAATTTCGGTTCCAATTCAGGTCAACCTGAAAACCTGAAACTCCGTCACACTAGCTCTCATCTATCGTGCTACATGCACTCACGCTCGCTTGCTATCCTAATCGCGCTTGCTTGCTCGCTCAACTGCCTACTCTTGATCACTCGTCTCACTCCAACTAAGTTAGCGGGTCATGTTGGGTTGAAACAAAGTTAGATGCGGGTCAGGTTCTAGTCTGGGTTTGTGATCTTTTAGCTAATCGAGTTGGGTTAATTGAAGGCAGGTTAGTTTCGGATTGGACTTGAAACTAACCCAAAATCAAATTTTGACACCCCTATTCATTGGATTCATATTGTCAATATGTTGGATTTAACCATCAACATATAATATTTGGAAATCATTGATACTTTAATTAATATTATTAAATTTTTTAGTCGTGCTTCAAGTGCTTGATTTGGGCACATTTAAAATTGGATCATATCACTTTTGTTATTGTCGGATTTATTTGATCAATAAATTCAGTTTGATTATAACTTTGCTAAAAATCAGAGTTCTAATAGTCTTAATTTTAATTCAAAAAATTTCTAATTTTCCTATGCATCATAATATCGAGATAAAATAACAAAAATTTTAAAATTACAAAGTACGATGTTATTTTTATTAGATAATACAAAATATACAATTTATTCAATTTTCAAAATTCAAATCTAAAATTAAGTAGAGGCAATTGAGTTATAGACATATAAGTTGAAATTAAATCAGTTAAAATAATTATTCATTTATTTGATTTAAACTTACACCCATACAGCTCATTTTAGTCTGTTGGTTGGGAGCTTTGACAACCAACCAAAATGTCTTAGGTTCGGGTCTTGAGTATGTCTATGAGTTTATCTTAATTTGACAACCTTCAAAGCTGAAAGTTGGAACACGGCTATACAAGCTTGGGATCTTGATGTCAAAAGATGAAAAAAAATCGCCCAATATTAAGAGTCTTTTTGGATGAATGCAATATTTTGTAAAAGTGATTATAAAAATGTTATAAGAAAAATAGCTTTTATAAAAACTGCTTTAAATCAAATATCTACTTTTTTAAAGCTACTACACATCATCGTAGAAATTTTTACAAAGCATTGAGAAAATAAAAAAAATAGTAGCAAAATATAATTATGATTAAGATCTAAAAAAAAATATGAAGAAACCTATCCCAAATAGGTCCTCAGCAAAATTCAATCATAATAAAATTTAAATTTTATTTTAAAATAAATAAAGAATAATATTTAATTGATAATTCATTTATTATATTTATTTTAATATAAATCTAAAAGTTGTTAAAATCTATTATAATAAAAATTTCTCCCCACCATATGGACTAAAAGTTAGAATCGCATTGACATCAGTTCCATACGTACGGTCTGAAACGTCCGGATTTAGATCCTCAAAAGGTGATTGGCCGAATGCTACTTTGTATATGAAACCAGTCAAATATCACAACAACGTGAAAATACTTAAATTGCTGATTCAAAACTCATAAATGTAGCATGTGAGTTGGAAGTTTCGACCCAAACACTTTCAGTTAAAATAAAGCTATATAATGATACGACGCAAAGAGTTTTTTTTTTTTTTCATGCAAAGAGTTGATCTTAAGTGGAATATTAATTTATTATCTACGTAATTCATATATTTAAATTAATTTTTTTTTTTATTATTATCTCTTTAAATATGCTTCAAAATATTTTTTTATCAAAGTATTTTTATTGCGTGCGGGAACATTCGGGCAGTAGAGAGATGTAGGGTTTAGCATTCAAGTTTTATACGAATATCAAACACACACATAAATAAGAGAGATGGGTGCACGAGTCATAAGAGGTATTAAGATTTTTTATGTGGAAAATCCTAAAAAGAAAAAAGCCACGGGGCTTCGCCTTGTTAAAACAATTTTTTTAGTGTTTGTAGACAGTTACAGGTGATGTTCTTCATCAGGGGAAGATCACACCTCAATGTAGTAAATATACATCAAATAGAGCACATTACATGGTGGGAGTTGAAAGAATCTAATGATATAAGAGTTATTCTCAAAAGAATATTGGTATGTCTGTTTGGTCAGTTAGATTATAGTCGGGTAATGAAGGTCGAATGGTCATAGCCGGGCAATAGAGGTCAAAGGGACCGTTGTTGGCAATCGACGGAGGTCAGAGGTATCGTAGTCGGTTGGCAACATAGGTCGGAGGGACCATAATAGATGGGCAACGGTGGTTGAAGGAATCGTAATCGACAAGCAATGGTGGTTGGAGGAACTGTAGTTGGAGGGCGACAGAGGATGGAGGCACCATAGTTGGTGGGCAATGAAGGTCGAAAGGACCGTAGTTGGCAAGAGATGGAGGTCGAAGGGACTATAGTTGGTAGGCAACAATTATCGTAGGGACTGTAGTTTATCGTAGATGGAGGTCAAGGACCCTAGTCAGCTGGCGACAGAAGGTCAGAGGGATTGTAGTTAATCGGTAACAAAGGATAAATGGACTATAGTTGGCCGAGGATAAGAGGTCGAATGGACCGCATTTGGTGGGTGATAGTGGTTGGAGGGACTGTAGTCAGTGGGTAATGAAGGTTGGACGAAGGCATGATGATGGCTGCTAGACGAAGGTTTGAAAATGATGGTAGGGCATAGGTCCAACAGCGACAGACTAGGGGTGGTGTTGGGGTGGAGCTCTGGGATACTTCAAGCCTCAAAGCTCTCTTGAGTCTCTAACTCATGGTCTAAGCCTCATAAAGTCCAACCCCTCCTTCATGTGTGAAGAGAGGGTATATTTACATGTTTTGAGAGTAGTATGCTTCATAAATATGGGGAAGATTCAAGATAAATTCATAATGCTCCACTAGACGACCCATAAATTATTCTTTATAAATACTAAAAAAAATTACTATTTTTAGATAACAAATTCAAAAAAAATTCTTAAAAGACCTAATTTTCTTTAATGAATCTATAAATAACCCTTAGGGGTTAGGGATAGGGCACAATTCTCCTAAGTTGGTCCAAACCTTTTTTTTTTAATCGAGGAAAAAAGGACCAACAAAAATTAGGAGGCTTTCGATGGAAATCAAAGTCGGCCTCCCTTATACGGGGTACCTATTAGCAAGAGTTGAATACCATTAGCGGCAATTAAGAACCAACCCTCTTACGCGTCTCCAATTCTCCCCCATATGAGAAAAAACTATCCCGCAAGAGTTAAATACTTTTGGCGGCGATCATGGCTCGACCCTCATTTGATTTCCCCTCATAGGAGAAAATCTGTCTCGCAAGAGCTTAATATCATTAGTGGCGATTAAGGCCTAGATATCTTACGCATGCTCTAGTTCTCCCCCATATGATAAAAAATAGTTCAACAAGAGTTGAATATCATTGGCGGCATTCAAGGCCCAACCCTCTTATATAGGCTCCACTTCTCAAATGTTTAAGGAAAAACTATCCTATAAAAGTTGAATACCATCTTATGCATACTCTAGTTCTCCCCTATAAAATGAAAACCTATCTGACAAGATTTGAATACCATCAGCTGTGATCAAGGCCTGACCCTCTTATGCATACTCCAATTCTCCCATGTAGGATGAAAAATTGTCCGACAAGAGTTATATACTGTTGGCGGTGATTAAGGCCTAGCCATCTTATGCAAGCTCAAGGGTCTTAATTATTGACCCGACCCGATAAAACCAAACTAACCTAAATAATTATTACCTAGTTTGACCCATTTAATAAATGGGTCAAGTTCAAGTTCCAAATTTTAACCTGCTTGAAAACTCAGGTTGGGTCTAGGTCTACCCACTAACCCTAATTTTACCTGAGTCCCCATCCAACCTATCTAATCACCCCAGCGTAGACTCCTTGCCCAGACTCATTCACCCACACAATCAAGCTTGAGGAGCTCGCACCGGCTGCTCATATTTAAGAAGGAACTTACGGTGATGTGGCCTCACCCTAGCCCGCTTATGATCATACCCTCACTAGGTCCCATGCTTACACCCGTACAGTTACACACTCGTACAGTCTTTCCCTCACACGTAGTCGCACACTTCTATGCTCGCCTCACCTGTATTTATTCTTCCGTAATCTCGTACATGGCCTGTTCTTGATGCTCACATGTTAAGTTATCTCACCCTTGGGTTAGCAGGTCGGACAGGTTAACCTGTTAAACTAGTGGTATGGGTCTATTTAAGGTAGGTTAGTTTTGGTTTGACCTAAACCCAACTTGAAAACTCATTTTGTTACCCCTACACAGGCTCTAATTTCTCCCTTTAGAAGGAAAAACTATGTTGACAATAGTTGAATCGTTGGTGGTGATTAAGGTCTGAATCTCTTATGCAGGCTCCAGTTCTTCCCCGCAACAGAAAAAAACTATCCTACAAGAGTTGAATATAATTGAAAATGATCAAGGCCCAACTCTTATGTAGGCTCCATTTCTCCTTTGTAGGAGAAACAACTATCCGACAAGAGTTGAATATATTCAACTGTGATCAAATTCTAATCCTCTTTTGCAGGGTACCCAAAGGTATGTGTCAATAGTAACAGTTGGAGGGTGTCCTTCTGATGGTAGCCGAGCAAGGAGTTGGTGATGGCTATCAAGAGGTGAATGGACAACAACTGTGGAGAGGCAAAGGTTCAACAGTGGCCATCATATGATGGATTGATGATGAAGGTGGTATAATTGCATTATATTGAAGGTAGTAAGCATCCATGCTGATGGGGAAAGACAATGGACAAACTGGTGGTAAGGGTGAGGTTGGTGCGTAGCTGTAATAGTCTAGTAGAACACTAATAGTGTCAATTAAGTGGAGCTATTCCATATTATGGATATTTTACTTCAAAATTTAATGTGATGATGGAATCATAGACTATTTGTGGCATTTGATGATGCAATCATGGATAAGGTATCGAGGCATTTTCTCCTATCAAGAAACGACATTGGCTCCTTCCACGCATAGCAAGTTAGCATGTTGTGATGTTCTTGATAAAAAATGATAGGTTGAAAATCAATGTAATGCAGAACATTTCATTGGTGGGCATCGCATTCTTTGTTATTACCATCAATTATGGAGAGTCTGTGGTGACATAGTTTGAAACTTACATCGACCATAAGGACCACTATTGTGAACGGGGTGGAGGTGATCTCTGACTCTCTTTAAACATAATTAATTACGATTTAAATCATTTATAACTCCAACTCCAATAAGCAATTTGTCAACATAAGAGGCTATTAAAATTATTTTAAACCATTGTTCTCAAAATAAAAAATATAAAAAATATATTATATCATAAAAGTCATCCTTCACATCTTAAATTAGTTGTCCTAGTAGATTTGAAAAAAAAAATAAATAAAATATGTAAAATATATTATTTTACTTTATATCATATTTTAAATGCATTAACTTTCTAACGATTCCTATTCATAAGGAAGAGCAATTATTGTCAATAGCTTAAACCCACTTTAGTTTACATCAGCCCTAAAACATTTATACTAAAAAAAATTAATTTCAATGATTATGGTTAATCAAGAAGGAGATGTATACTCTAGTAACCATTAGCTCAATTATATTGATCCTATACAAACTTGATCTAGCAGTTGTAAGCAACTTGTTGAGCCATGATGAGGACAGGTCATCTTTATTGGGGCTATTGTACAATAAAGTATCTAAAAGAAATTTGATTTAAGCTAGGTCGACCTAATTTTGGCTAAGTCAAGCTCATTTAAGTTAAGTTAACTATGTCTAATTGATCTCAGATTCCCAGGTCTACAAGAGAACTCACCTCAAAGAGGAGACTATGATCTAGGAACTCATCCCATTATGTAAGTAACGCTTGTAAAGCGATCATAGAGACTACTAACTATAAAGTTGGCCCTATTGACTATTTAAGAAGAGACAACTCAAAGTAAACTATTGATGACAATACAACTACTCAAAAATTAATGAATACCAAGCCATCGACTTCTTAAGAGCTTGGTAAATGACTACATCAATTTAGATGTTCCAATCAAGTTACACAATTTTTATGATTTTTTTCTTATTTTTAGTATAGACATGTATATAGCTAATTCTATAATGCTTAAGCTCTAACCCATACTTTTAAATAGGAGATTGAGGGGTGAGCTTAGTTTATACAAATTTCTAGGATCAAGCACATCATACAAATATCTTATAAGTTCTTACTCTAAAATTAATCTTTCTATTTTTACTTTCTTCTCTTTTTCAATTAGTATTCTCAGTTTAGTTGGGCGTAGTTCATGGATTATTATGAATTCAACATCTTAAAAGGTGCAACGATAGTGAAGCATGCTAATAATTAGAAGAGTAGTACTATATGAAGTAAAACATTATAAAAAAAATGGAGAAGAATATGCCAATATGGATAACCTGGAGTTTGTGATAGTTAATCAATTTGTTGAATTCTAGGAGACAATGACTCGAATGATTTAGGGAGCACTAGTGATAAAGCTGAGAACCACTCATATAGTAGAGATTCCTAAAGGATCATCAAATTTTATAGTGAGGAGGAGACTTTATGGAGATAGAGCTTTGACATATACTCCAATTGTCGATGAGACACATTACACTGACAGTAAGGAGTCGACTTAGATTCTTCATTGGTAAGTGAAGCAAATTGAGAAGAGGAGGTCGCCACTTATCCATGCATTCCCAAGAGAGATTATTGAGGCTATGTCTCCAACAAAGTTCAAAATCCATCATATGGATTCATACCAAGGAATGATGAATTCTTCCAAGTTCCAACCATGTCGCTTACTTTAAGTTAGATATTTCACCTATTTTATCAATAAAGCATTAAAGTATAGATTATTCTCTCTTTGTAAAAAACATTTCCTATGAGGTGGTTCTCACACTTGCCACTGTTGTCATCACCTTTTTCATCGAGTTCTAGATGATGCTCTTAACACAATTCGCTAGCAAGTAAAGGCCATTGAAGAACTCTTAAGCCTTACTATATGTGAGGCAATAATCGAGTGAGTCATTGGGGAGTTTTATCACTCAATTTCAAAGATTCTTGATGTGAAGGATCTAGAGCCAGCTTTTACTAGAACTGTTCTCACCCAAGGTTTGTAAAACGGGCCTTTCGAGTTTGCAATTGACCTATAACAGCCATAAACTTTAGCTGAGTTACTTGAACTCATAAATCATCATATAATTGTTAATGAGTGCAATATGGAGATAGTACCTCTACTACAACTAGGAGTGTCACAACCTAACCCGATAAGATCCATAGACTAAATAGGTTCTATCGTGTTGACTTGCAATATGAAGATCCCAAGTCCTAGTTTTAAATAGCATTACAAATTTTTATCCAAATTTAACTTTAAAATAATAAAAATATAAAGCTGCTAATAACATCCAATGAGGTGGAATAAAACTCATCCACAAAAAATTTCTTTTCATTTAAAATCAAAATGCATATATAATTATAGTGCATGGCTACAGATAGAGCTACAAAAAAGAGCAATAAAAAGTAGACATGACTGTACAAAAATTAAAAGAAAAACAATACCTCTACAAACATAGATCAAATCTTGAAATTGTTACACAACATGCTCCTTCCCCCTAACAAATCCAGAATACATAAGGTGAAAGCACAACGGCTAACATAGCTCAGTAGTCAATATTTTTCAATCTAAATTTTTAAATAATTTCAAATAATTTCAGTATTAAAATACTTTAAATATACTAAAACATAATACATCACTGTGTTGAGCAGAATTGTAATTATAATCATCATAAATTTAAACAATAATACTAAAAAATTTAAATAAATAAGAATTTAATATGAATTTCATATCTCATAGTAGAAGGTAATATATTTTCCATTTCTCAGACAAAATCAAAGATTTTGACCCCTTATAACTCTAACAAATAGAATTTCCCCACCATCAAACATAATCCAAATATTATGGTCCCTTATGGCTCTCAACAAATAAATTTTCAGAGAATTCTAGATGTCTTGCATTAGATATAATCCAAAAAATTCTGACCCCTTATATTTTCCAAAGACCTATTTCACATCAAAACTCATATAATTCATTGCAACATAGAAAATTAAGCATAAATGAACTTAGAATAGAATTTCATAATTAATATATTACAATACAATGGTAGGCAACACAATACACTAATGTATAAAATTTACTATTCTAGAACATAACCAAATTACTAAGGATTGTGCAGAACACAATATTCAAGCCTTTAATTATACTACAACATTATTTTCTAGGTTTCAGATTATTCTTTAGACAAATATAAAAGATGCATATTTCAAAATACCTGATGTAAAATTTCCCAAAAAATTCTCTAAATTTTCATGACTGATGTTTCTACAACATATAAAAATTTCTCCTCATTTTTTGATATTAGAAACATAAATTTAATAAAAATTTTAGAAAATATTCATATATTTTTTTAAATTGGGATAGACAAAATATCGCCTACCTCAATCTATATAACTTCTTGAATTGGGTCGACAACTAAAATAACCCGAAGTAGCTCAAAATGAACTATCTATAGAAATCTCTCTCTTCTCTCTAAGCTAGCTACTTATAATGAAATGAGAGAATGAATATGAAAAAAGATTTAAAAATAATAAATTTTGGCCTAGCACCATGACGCCAAGAATCCAGTGTGGATATGTTATTTTAAATTTTCCAAAACATAAAGAACATGGTGTTGGGGCGCCAACATCCCAGCACTGCGATGCCCCACGGGAAAATTTCTAGATTTCCCAAACATGAACCCAAACCCTAGAAATCACTTTAGAACACATGTAGACCTTTAAATATACATAGATCATTCTAAGACACTTGCAAGGGAGTTTAAATGAGAAAAATAAATCATATTACTTAACTTTTAGTCCGGTCAGGATGTTCTGAACAATACTCTATTTCTAGAGGTGTTACAACTCTTCTCTCATCGAAAAAATATCATCGATGATATTTCAAAAATTCATAGCATCAGAATATATCATGATACAACTTTCTTACCTCTAATTCATTTTCTCAAGTAGCTTATCTTTTAGTTATATTTTTCCATTTAACTTTAACCATTATAATCTATTTATTTCTTAACCTTTTGTAATCATAAGCCAAAATATTTTCTTATAACTCTCCATAGCTCATATTTGAACATATCTCAATTTCTTTAATATATATATGACTTTCAGAATCATATACTTATTTTCTCAAAAGTGATATATCAAGTACATTATGAATATAAGACATATAGTCTGATAACTGTAACATGTAGGCAGTTATATCAATCCTTTCAATAGCTTCAAAATGTCCAACATTCCTTGAACTCAACTTACTTTTCTTACCAAATCTTTTGACGCCCTTCATCAGCCTAGTTTTTACATATATAAATCTCCTACCAGAAATTCCACTACCCAGTACTTAGCATCAAAATATTGCTTTTATCTATCCTGTACAACCTTTAATATCTCTCTGAATAAATGGATCTTTTTAATATCCCCATAAACTAAAGCTAACCCAATCAAATTCCTTTCACTGACCTCTGTCCAAGATAGTGGGGTCCTATATTTTCTATCATACAGAGCTTCGCAAGGGTATACTTGATTGAAAATTATTGTGGTAAGAAAATTCAATCATTAGAATGTGGTCTTCCTAACTGCCACCAAAGTCCATAACACATAATCTCAAAAGTTCTTCCAGTATTTATATGTTCTATTTAGATAATCTATCAGTCTGAGGATGAAAGCCATACATAAATGTAATTTTGAACCCAAATCTTCTTAAATGTCTATCAATAATATAAAGTAAATCTATCATCTTTATCAAAAATTATAAGTTTAGATATTCCATGTAGTCAGATAATCTCATATACATATGCTTGTGCCAGTCTATCCACTTAATCAGACTATTGAATTAGAATAAAATAAGCAAATTTTATTAGATGATCCCTTATAAACCAAATAACATTATGTCTCTATCTTAACCTGGGAAACCCCTAGCAAAATTCATTATTATCTATTCCCACTTCCACTTTAAAATCAGCAACGACTATAAAAAACATCATAGTCATTAATGTTATACTTTCTTTAATTAGCGGGCCTCATATTTAGATATGAATTCTGCTACATCCTTTTCCAAACCAAATCCACTAAATTATACCTTTCAAATCACTATATATTTTATAGTTTCATGGATGAATAGCTTAACTAGAATAATTATAAACTTGTCATTTTGAATTAAAAAAAAAAAGAATTTGAATTTCTACTTGAAAAGCACTACGACACTGAGCTTATGAATGTCATGACATTAGGCTTGTAAGCACAACCATTATGAAAGTTACCGCCACAACATTGAAGGCTTTGTTCTATGATAATTTTGGATTCAATATACATCACTATAGTACCAAGCCATTAATAATATTTTATTTATATTAAAAGCTATCTTCCCTCACTGACCGGCTTGCCTAAGAAGGAATGGGAGAGAAGGAGTACGAAGAGGAGAGAGGAAAGTGGAGAATTAGATTTTGGTTACCGATTCATTTTGCCGCTTTTATGAAAATTGCTCAAATTATAGGGGGTGTGGACCTTCGAAAGGACACAGCCGTACGGGGGATAAAGTGCAAACGGGTATATGACCGCTCCATCTCAAAGGATAGAAACGATCGCATGCCTTCGTGCTCTTCGCAAGCGGGCATTTGGAAGGCCAGATTAGATCATGTATATAACTAACCATTAAGGATAGCAGCTCTCACTAATGCACCCCGATGGGTAGTAATATGCATGACCTGATCGAAACAATGGGTTTCTCCCTGCCAATACATCAGCTCGAGTGAGATTTATTTGATGGTGGAGTTCCATGTCCCATGGGCGCAAGCCCCCGTGGTTAATTACATCTTAGGTCAGAGCCTGAGAATACTCTTGATTAAGGATCCTACATTATTCCTTCCAGAAAAGGGATTGGCATAAAAGGGAGACTAGGAAATCCTACTCAAAGGGAAAGGAAGGGGTTCTAGTGGGCTCAGTCAACATGCACGGCTCAAATAAACACTAGAAGGGACTAAGGAACTAAAGAGAAATCGGAGAAAGAAAACAAATCACTCAAATCATACATAAGGAAAAGAGAGAAGTGGCATCATCTACGTGATGTAGATAAGCAAGATTTATAGTCCCAGAAGAATAGGGAACTTACCCGCTGATGAGACGTGCTACAAGATACTGAATGTAGTAGCTTTGAACCCTAAATCTAAGGTGTGCTTAGTGTTCTACACCCAAAACTAACACTCGTGTCCTATCTAATGCATATGGGCTTATATCCTACTTGAGAAAGAAAGTTAACTAACCACTTAAGCGCATAAAATTCATGTATCCAATCTTTATGAAAGAAGGGTAGATAGGCTAAGTTTAGAAGTAAGATCGATATCTAGAGATTTTTCTAATTGGCCTGGGACTTATGTAGGGTGAATGCTCATAGAGCTAATGCAATTAAAATTTTGATTAAGTTGGTTTATAATGCAATACATGCTAGTTTGAAATGTCTTCAAATCATGAATGCTTAGAATTTTAAAAAGGCTTATAGAAAATAATTTTTAGGAAAGATTGAGCTTCTCCAGGTCTGACACCTCATCCTCATAGGTCCAGATTATACAGATTCTACCAGCAGGCAGGGAAGTGAATTATTAGTTAAGAATAGAGAAAATGCAATAATATGCATGCAACCATGGGCGATTCCGACTATTCCCTATATAATTAGATTTCTATGTTATTTAATCCTTAAAATTTTAGAATTTAATTGTGAGTAGAAATGATTTTTATCCTATAGAGCCTAACAAAAATTGGTCACACACATACAAGAAAGAAATCTAAAAAAAGCATGCACACAAAATAAACATATCAATATAAATCAACTCCAAAGTAAAAAAAAGTCCACAATCCATGGCAAGTGTCCGTATAAGTATAAAGGGTCTACAAAAAGTAATGGTGGTCAGGCTCCACCGACAATAATCTGAATTCTAATCTTACTGAATGACCTAAGTCTTAAAAGCAAGGCATTTCATCTTCAAGTCTTTTTTTTCAGATAAATTGTCCTCCTTTGAATTGTCCTCCTTCCACTACAGAAAAACACACGATTACCGTCGAAATTTCCGGCAGATAATCTTGCGTCGGTAAAAAATGGCGCATGCTTGCGATGAAAATTTTACGACATCTTTTACGGCGCATTTGGCTCCAAAAATTTTCTGACGTCATATGCACCAGAAACCCAGGACTTCCATCATATTTTGGGTGTTACCGGCAGATATAATCCGCCAGTAATAGCAGGTTTTCCTATAGTGTTCAAATCATCTCCCTTTGGATTATCCTCCTTTGGTTCGTCCTCTAGAAGAGTACCCAAATGATTAAAAAATTCCCTATAAAGGGCCTTTCATTTTCTCTTTGGGTACTTCGTGTTTGAAATGTCTTACTTTTTAAGACTTTTATAACTCTATACTTTACAAACTATATTACATTTGAAAAAGAAAATCTAGACTCCCATGTATGGCTTATCCTAATAAAGAAAAGAATCTCAAACAATTTATATATCACATCTCAAATAGTTAATATTTGTGTGGAAAGGTAAACACGCTTGGCCATGCTCTTTTAATTTTAAAGGGGGCTAAACAGTCTCTGGAGCATCTGCAAAAAATAACATTAGTTTTAAAGCTTAATTATTTTGCCCCTTTATTTTAGCATTGCATGAGCGTGGCCACATGCATAAGATATTAGTAACAAAAGCACCCCTATCCCATGGGTGATCTATTACGCAAATCACACTACAAAGAGAAACTATAGTAATAAAACAAAACATCCCAATAATCATCATAACACATCAGAGTAATCAACATACATGTCACAAGCAAAAGTGTATCACATAACATAAATCAGAAAAGAAAGTAAAACACCGGCCCTAATCCTAGAGCTAGAAGTGGTGCCCTAGCAATTCTATGTGTGTGTAGTAGGCTTGTGTGGCTCTGGATAGGTCCTTTGTCGGGCAGATAGTTAAAGTTGCTTTGTGTTCGAGTTTGTTGAAAGTAAAAAAGGGAAAATTTGATTAAAGTTTAAGTATTAATTAATTTGGGATCCACTTTTAATTAATTTAGTTTGTGGATCCATACTAATACTTAGGATAATAATTTTAAAATTTAAATTGAATTAACGAATTTTAGAAGGTCCGGGGTCGACCTATTTGCTAAATTAAGAGGGTCCAAAAGGTCACTATTAGAAATAGGTGGAGATTTGAGGGTTCTTAGTATTTCAATTAAATATTAAGCCTTAAGGGGAGTATTTAGGCTTTGAGTTTGATATATTTGGTGTTTTCTAAGCCAAGTTATGAATTTTAGAAGTTTTGGACAATTAAGGGATTATCGAAATTATTTAATGAGGGGTATTTTAGGGTTTTGATCCAAATCAACTCCAAACTACTTTGAAATCACCCCCAAAGATCGAGAATGACCTAAAAACGTGTTCTTAAGTATTTGGGAAATTTTTTGAATTTTTAATAATTTTTAATTATTTAATTCAATTAAAAGGGTAAATTTTAATTAGGGTTAAATTAAGGTTCAGGTTGAAGTTGAATTCAGGGACCTTAATTATTTGATATTAAGCATTGAATTATAAAGAGTTGAGGTTTTATGGGCAATTTTATGAGTTGAAATGAATTTATTATGATTTTTTGAAGTTATTGGGGCTTAATTACGGGTTGAATTAGGGTTTGTTAATTAAGGGAGTTAAAGGCTCCTAAAAATTCCTAGAAACATTTGGAAGGTTTAGGATGTTATTAAGTTCAAATTTTGAAAGTTTCATGTTATTCTGGGATGTACCCTAGCTCCTAGAATTTTTCTAAGTTTGTTAGATGGGTCTTTAATTATTGTCATTTGGGTATCGCTATGTTAAATATGTTTAAATCTCATACAATGAATGCATAAAAAAAGTTAAACATACTAAGTCCTTAGATCTAGGAGTGCCTAAGCTAAGTTCTCGTATGTCATACACATGTAAAGGATGATAAAAATAAGCAGTAAAGCATGCTTTTGATGTGATTAGTGAGTGATTGAAACCCAATTTCTAACAAATCCACCCCCATAAATTTTATTCACATGTATAACAAAGGTTTGAAATTTTATAAAGTGGATCTCTCCAAAATTAGGAATTTAGCGTATAAATAATTTTAAAATAGTTCAAAACACATATAACAGTACATAGACATTGGAAAATAATGTATTTAAAAATAGTTTAATGTATTGGGATACATAACTATTGTTGACCTTGATTTTATCAAAACTCTTGGTCAAAGAGTTTGACTTCAGCAATTTGACCAAGCCAAGACCCAAGACCTCTCCCACTTAGTTCCTTGGGTCAAACTAAGTCTGCTGAGCCCAGAACCCAAGCCCTGGGTCAACCAGGTTGACCAGGTCAACCAGGGTTGACCCAAATTGACCCCGATGCCCTTCTGATTGATTTCAAATCAAATTCAATCTTCCTCAAGCCCATTTCTCTTCACCCTTAGACTCAGTAGGTTGAGCTCAGTCTATTAGACCCAGACTTATGCCTTAGGTCAACCTAGTTGACTTAGTCAACCCGGGTTGACCCAATTGGCCTTAATGGGTCTAACTTCATTTCAAGTCCATCCAAATGCATGCTTGGCTCAAACCCACTGCTCCGCTGACCTAATTGACTGGTTTGACCAAGTTAAAATTTGACTTGGTCAAACCAAACCCTTAATAGGTTGAATTAACCTATTTAAAGCCCAATTAGAGCCCATTCAATGCTCTAATGAATGCCTATTGATTCCAAATTCAAATTTCCATGGTCTTGAGCTTAATTTCCCTCCTAATCAAGCCTTGATGCGAATCTAGACCATGTTCCCTTGGAACCTAATGCTTTAAATAGGAGATATTATGGTTTCTTATGGATCCTTTTCCAAATTCTCTTACTCCAAGCCTTTTAAAATCGAGAGCTCGTGTGTGAGATGTTGCAAATCTATTTTTCATAATTTATGTTTTGATGATTAACAAACAGACTATTTCTCTTGGACTGCTTGTTGCCCCAAGCGGACGATCAATTCAGGATTACAATAGAAGCCGAGTCCACTTGTAATGGTCAAGAGACTGACCTGCTAGATCTCCCACATCGGCCATGTCCTGGAACAGCTTAAAATAGAAAGTCTAAATAAGATTCTTAATTAAGGCACATTAACATATCGGCCTGGACGATCGTGTATCAGGACGAAGCTTCCGCCATAGACAATTAAGGTATACTGTAATTTTAAATTATCGGCCAGCTCGAATCCCTGGACGATATGCACAAATTATGTTGGAAGGGAGTAATTAAGGATGATTGATACTGTCCTGGACGGCAGGATCGGCCAGGACGATCCAGTTAAAAACCTTAAGTGGACGATAAACATCAGTCTACAAGTATTATCATGACGATTTTCCTTTGATTTGAACTGATTGGAGGACGATCGTGAGATCACGAAAGAATCAATATCCAGGGCTATGCTCTGGCCGATCTTTATTGATTTGTATTGATCGGCCAGGTCGATGTCCATATCGGCCTGGACGATATTGTTGGCAACTTGCAATTAATGTAAATCTCAACATTTTTCAAGATCCTAGAGAAGACCTTAGAACACAAGGGTTGCTTCAAGGATCGCTCTGCTTGTTCTTCGTCTAGGGTTAAGGGTCGGTAGAGGTAAGGAGTTAGCTTTTGGTTGTGGTTCTCTGCCAGCTAGCTAGGTTCTCTGCCTTGCCGGGGTGGCAAAAAGGAGGTTCTTGTGAGGGCTTCTCCGCCTAGCCGTGGGGGCTAAAGGAGAGTCACTTTTTGTAGTGCAATACTTGGAGGGTGCCTCTAAGGAGTGGACGTAGGTCGAGTTGACCGAACCACTATAAATTTCTGTGTTCTTATTTTTGCTTCCGCACTTTTTAATTTCGCATTTATTTTTGTGGTGATTTTGGTTTGTGATTTTTATTCTTTGTGAAAAGAAAATTTTTAAAATACCAATTCACCCCCCCCCTCTTGGTTAGAGGCTAGTTCTATAGGGCGAACTTTCATGAGAGAGGGACCAGACTTCTTTGACTGCTCCAAGCCCAATTCGATCAATAGAAGCTGCCACCTACTAGATCTCCGATGAACTGAACATTCCAAAGCTTCTCCAGCTCGATCCAGATGTTGGAAGGCTGAGGGATCTTCTATGGACAGTCTACAAGTTCAGAGAACACAAGATCTACTGAATTATTGAGGTAGGGCTTTTCGGATGAAAATTAATCCCCATGAATTCTGTTCATATATAGAGTTTACGTTTCAAATTTCATTTGATTTGAAGCACCCGATCGAGAGAAAATCCAAAAATATTATTTAGGGCTTCAGATCATACATGGCTTGTGTAGCAAGCGATTTAGACCATTGATCTTCAGATCAAGGGTCCGGATCTCATCTTTCCACACATGTGGCCGACCGCGTGAGCCTTCGTTTGGAATGTTTTGCGTTTCGGCACCATTGAGACCGTTCATCCTGAATGGCGGGTGATCCAGCGGCTCAGGGCGGGTGATGACGCGGATTAGTAAACTGTGTGGGCCCAGCCGCGCTGCCACAATCATTGGCCGCGGTCCCAGGATCCAATCCCGAGCCTGCCACGTGTCCCAGCCGCTGATTTAATGTAATTATATATTACAATTATTTTAAAACTTTTTTATTCAAATTTCTTTAATAAATCGTAGTAAATTAAATATGAACCCAAAAAATACGTATAATATACCTAATTGTTTGGAATTGAATCCTTCTTTAGTTTAAAATTATTTTTATTTAAAAATAATAGGTATATTTTTAATTATTTTAAAAATAGTAAAAATATGACTATTTTAATTATTTTTATTTTATTTATATTATTATTATTGTTATATTTTAATTTTTTTTGTTACCTTTTATTATTATTATTATTATTATTATTATTATTATTATTATTATTATTATTATTATTATTATTATTATTATTATTATTATTTCATTATTTTAATACTATTTTAATTATTTATTATCATTTGTTATTATTAGTTGTTTTAATCATTTTCAAGATTGTTTAATTAACAAGTTATTTTAAATTTTTAATATTTTCCTTAATTTTTGATAATTATTATTTTACAAAACTATTTTGTGTAATTTATTTATTATTATTTATTCATTTACTTTATACTATCTTTAACTAATTAGTTATTTAAATTTGTTTAATCAATAAAATAATTTGAAGCTTAATATTTAAAAAAATTTATTATAATATTATTTTAAAATTTTCAGATGCTTTAAGGCTTTATTTTGATTTCAATTTTCAATTATTGTTACTTTTTTTTAATCTTAATTATTTTGAAGTTATTTTAAAATCCCCCTTTTAATTATTTTAAACTTCAAAAAATCGTATCTTTTTTATTTCAGATTGGATTTCGACGTGCAACCCCTCATTCTCTTCAAAACAATGTATATTTTATTTTAAAATTATTTTAAGATTCTAATTCCCACTGTTCTGGAAGATTCCTGCCTTATACTATTATTTGAGTATTTTAATTATTATTTAAATAATTAGTATTATAATTATTTTAAAACCAAAAATTATTTTTAAATTATTTTGAAACCTCGATTGGGTGGTCAGTGGGTCTCCGTTATATGTACCTATTACAAATTGATTTATTTTGAATTACTTTATTTTCAAAAATATTTATATATTCATAAGTATTTTTAAATTATTTTTTAAATTACTTATATTTTAAATCTTAATTTTGGGAGATCCACTCCAATGAAATTTTAAACATGGATTGTATGTGTGAAGAGTAATCATGGGGAGTTAATTAGTGAATGGTTGAGTCCCAATCATTCACTAATCTTTTCATTAGGTGTATTTACTTTTCTTTTGTCATAGTTTGTATGTGTAGGATGCACCACCACTTAGTTTAGGCTCTCCTAGATCTACAAAAATGGTGTGTTTACTACTTTTGTGTGTTACCATGCATTATAAACCCAATGGTTAGTATGAACTTCAATTTAAATTCTTATAACGTAGTGACACCCTAAGGACAACAATTAAAGACCCGTCTAGCAAACTTAGAAAACTTTTAGGAGCTAGGATAGATCCCGGATTGACATAAAAACTTCAAAACTTAAACTTAGTGATATCATAAACCTCTCAGAATTTTTTATGAATTTTTAGGGCTCTTTAGACCCCTTAATCAACCGACCTTAATTCACCCGATAAATAGGTCCCTAATACGTTCTAAAAATTACAATAAATACATTTTTGCTCAAAAAAATACTCACAATACCTCAAACTGTTTAGAATTTAGTGTTTTACCTCACATAAATAGGGTACCTAAGGTTGACCCCAATCTTACCCTTAGCTTAACCTCAATTTAAAATTACCTTTTTGCCCCTAATAAATTATTAAAAATTATTAAAAATCTTAAATTTTCTCCAAACACTTTGGAACACCTTCTTAGGTCATTTATAACCTTTGGAGGTGATTCCAATCAGTTTGGAGCTTATTTGGACCAAAACCATAAAATCACCCCTTAATTAGATAATGTAGATAATTCCCTTAATTAATCAAACTTTAGAAATTCATAACTAATTATAGAAAATTCCAAATTAGGCAAAATCAGTTGAATTGAACTCCTATTAAGGTCTAATATTTATTAAAAATATTAGGATTCCAAAAACTAACTTAAATTAGAAAGTTAACTTTCCGGTCAACCTCAGCCTATAGCTAAGGCCTGAAACTTGTAAAATTCATAGCTTTGCATAGGAAACTCAAAATCTAGCAAACTCAAAGCCTAAATACTCACCTTTAGGTCTAGTATTTACCTAAAGTGTTAGGAACGCCAAACCTAGCCTATTTCCCATAGCGACGTAGACCCCCTCAGCCTAGTACCTAAGAGGACACAAAACTTTCCAAAATTGGCTAATATAATTTAAATTTCAAATATCACTATCCAAAGCATTTAAAACTGAACCAATAAACCAAATTAACTGAAATTGACCCTAATCCACTAATATTTAAACTTTAATTAAAGTTTCCTTTTCCAGCTTTTAACAAACCATAACCTTAGGCAACTTTAACTAACTACCCAAGTTAGGATATACCTCAACCACATAAGCCTTACACACACATAGAATTGTTTGCTAGGACACCACTTTTAGACTTAGGCTAGGCCGGTATTTACTTTCTCTGCTGTGTGGTGGGATTTTTGTGATTTTATTGCATGTTGTGATGAAATTGTTATTGTGTTTGCTTACCTTTTTCTGCATTCTGTGGATTAATGTGATGGGCGTTAGATCTACCCCTAAGTTAGGATGCTATATATATATATATATATATATATATATATATATATATATATATATATATATATATATATATCCATGCTCATGTAATGCTAAGGGTGTTACAAATCTATTTTTGGATTATGATTTTGATGATAGCAAATAAATCTTGCCTTTTTTTCTATTGACTTTTCAGGACCCAAAGATCGGACGAAAATCAGAATCAGCTCAAGATGGGTAGATTAGGGTTGAGTCAGTATGTAATTTTATTTTTTCCCCTCTTGAGTTAATTGTAATTTTTGGTACGACTAATGAAAAGTAACCCTACCACACACACTGAGAGATTAAATTTCTTTTTTTCTCCGGCAGTGCATAGACGATATTTACATCGTCCTGGAGGATCGGGCTTAAAATAGAAAATCTAATCAGGGGTTCTTACATCATAAGGCAGCCGTTATTAGCTGTGAAGATTCGGCTCTGGACGATACGGGTATCGTAGCCAGGACGATCGGATCAAAATAGAAAGAAATTACCGCCATAAACATTTAAGGTATTATGTATTTTTGGCAATTAATCGGATTATGCAATCAAGAAATTTGTCATTTGGATCGTACTGTACGAACTGATCTTGGATCGGCCTGGACTAACAGAATATTCTGCACAATCGTATGCGATCTTAATTGATTTGACGCTGAATTGAGTATTTTTAGGGTTTTTTGAGCCCTTATTTAAGGACTTTGTAAGAGTCTTTGGCAGCCATTGTGTCTTCATTCATTTGGAAAAACTTGAAGAGAGGACTTGATGACCTTGGAGGGGGTTTCACACACGGTTTCTCCGGCGAGCTTGCACCTCAGTACCATCGGATTCAAGGTTCGTCTTGAAGGAAGTTTTGCGAAGAAGAAGATCCAAACGACCCGGCTCCTCCGCCGCACCGGGGAAGGTCTATCTCCGCCTAGCTGTGGGGGCTAAAGGAGAATCACTAAAGGTTTAGTTAATACTCGGAGGGTGCCTCCGGGGAGTGGACGTAGGTCATGGTTTGACCGAACCATAAATATTGGTGTTCTTTCCTTTATTTTTCCTGCACTTTATTTTCGCATTTATTTTTATTTTGATTAATTGCGTGCGATGAAATTCGCTTCCGCATAACGAGTCATAAGAAGATATTTCTTTTCATTAAAGGGCTCATCAGAATTTCAATTGGTATCAGAGCGGGTTTCAAAAATAGTGTTTTAAAAACCTTGAAAAAATCGATCATGGCGATTTTTTGAAAATCTAAGATTGCGGAAGGCTATTGATTACACGACCACCTTTATTTGAAAATATTTCCTTTAATTTGAAAATTCTGATCGTCAATATTTTTGCAATCAATTGATTATCGAATGTGGAATATGATTCAAACTGGCTATTCTGTACCTCAAAATTAATATTCCTTTTACTGAATGGAGTAGAATAGAACTATTCAATGGCCGTGGACGATTGCATGAGAATCTCTACATGTACTACTGCATTTCGTATGAAGGTACTAGTGAAGTCAAACAGTCCTAATGCGTGATTCTTTTCAGCATGAAGCCATATGAGATATCTTAGACATGTTTACCAGTTTAATCAAATTGTGATGTCATTCTTTCAAACTTTGAAAAAGTTAGTAAAATTCGATAAATTTGATGCTCATGGCAATATGTGAATCAAAAGATTTGAATTTATTCTATAGATAATCTAATCGGCTCATTTGCCTACGAGCAAAGTGTGAGTCAAAGATTTTTGGATGCCAATTGTGCTAAAAGCCAAACACACAGATTTGGCCAAGGAGATATCATCGATAACAAATAAATTTGAAATTCTATTGAACCACAAGCATGAACATCAACAAAAGCGGAGTAGAGGTAAATATTATAAAAATGTTAAGTTTTGTTCTGACATAATTTGCTTTGGGTGTAGGAAACCCGGACATTTGAAGCGTGAATGCTAAAAACTCTTCCTGCAAGGAAAAGAGTAAAAATAAATCGTTTGTAATTTGGGGAAAAGATAAGCAAAAAGTAGACCTAGTTTCTGAATCATCAGAACAGGAGCAAGATCTTATTTTTTATTTCGTTATTATGTTGTTATGATAATGTCAATATTGTAGTTTGTTGCTTTGTTTTAATTTTTGCTTATTTAGATTTTTTTTATATATAAAAAAAAAAACTTAAAAAAAAAATAAACTTTTCCCTAATTTTTAATGTAATTCTTTTACTGAGGGGGAGTTTAGAGAATTTTTTTTAATTTGCAAAGTCAACCAATATTATTTGACATCATCAAAAAGGGGGAAGACCGGGCTTAGTTTAGGATAACAAATAATATTTATTATTCTTTTATTTCTCCTTGAGAGATATTTTTTTCTATGAACTAATATTTCAGACATCATGAGTTCTGTGAGATTCAAGGCTCAGAGAGAGGTCGTATTAAATGAGTCTGTAATTTTTATTCATTGAGAGAGAGAGAGTTTGTTGATCATGACACACACAGAGAGCAAAAAATGATTATAAATATTTTAACTTTTCTGTTCAGAGAGAATTTATTTCATACTGAGATCTGGTGTAACAGATAAATTAAAATATTTATTTTTCCTAAAAAAAATTAATTTTGTATAACTAATCGAGTACGATCACCACATCGTACTATACGAGTTATAATTAGAAAGACCGCCGTTGGCAAAAATGAAGAACAGGTTTCACAATCATAATCGGGTTGAAATATTGCTTTAATCAAGCAATCAAAACGAAATTTGTCATTTGGATCGTACTCGAACTACTTCGAACTTCTTCTAACTGTCTAGACTAACAGTTTCTTGTCCGTGGAAATACGATATTTGACGCTGAATTGAGTATTTTTAGGGTTTTTTGAGCCCTCTATTTAAGCACTCTCATAAGTTTGTAGAGTCTTTGGCAGCCATTGTGTCTTCATTCTTTTGGAGAAAACTTGAAGAGAGGACTTGAAAGGGAGAGAGGAAAGGGTGAAGTTTGAGAGAGGGAGAAGATCAGGGGGTTTCAAGGGAGTGTGAAGGAGATCACACGGTGCTCCGGCGATCACCTCAGTACCATCGGTTCAAGGTCTCTTGAAGGAAGTTTTGCGAAGAAGAAGATCTTGTTGGTGTCAAACGCTTCCGCCGCAGGAAGGAAGCTTCTCCGCCTAGCTGTGGGGGCTAAAGGAGTTAATACTCGGGGGTGCCTCCGGGGAGTGGACGTAGGTCATGGTTTGACCGAACCACTATAAATTGGTGTATTCTCTTTATTTTTCTGCACTTTATTTCCGCATTTATTTTTATTGTGATTAATTGCGTGGATGAAATTGATTACATATATTTTTATTATGAATGAAATTCCTTGCTGGGATATTTCTTTTCATTAAAGAAGTTTTTAATCATCCAATTCACCCCCCTCTTGGCAAAATTTCAAAAAGGCCCTACACACACTTGGAGACTGTTTCTATTTTTACTCAAATCGGCCAAGACGATAAGGGCTTAAAATAGAAAATATAATCTCTTAATTAAGGCGCCTAGCTGTAGGGGGCCAGGACGATAAAGGAGAGTAATTAAGGTATTTTGTATTTTTGGCACGGCCAGGACGATCTTGGATCGGCCTGGACGATATTCACAATTATGCCTTATTTGTCAGACAAATTAGTATTGATACAATCGTCCTGGACTCGGAGGGTCTATTCAAAAACCTTAGCCTCCGGGGAGTTCTTAGACGTAGGTCGACGATTTTCCTTTAATTTGTCGGCCGGGACAATGACCGAATTGTGAGATCGGCCGAGACGATCAAGCCAATATAAACAGGGCTTTGTGTTATTGGCCAGGACGATTTTTATCTGGATGATATAGTTGGCTTGTAATTAATGAGCTATATTGAGCTATTCTATTTAAGCAAACATTTTAATTTCCGCACTGAGAAGACCTAGGAGAGAGAGAGAGAGAGGATTTTGAGTGGGAGCTTGTGGTATGATTTACTTCTTCTTCGTCTAGTTTGTGATTAGAGGTAAGGATTCAGCAACTATCGTTTCTTGCCAGCTGGAGGAAGCAAAAGGAGTGGCTCTCTGACTTGCTGGGGTGGCAAAAAGGAGGTGTATTTGTAAAGGCTTCTCCGCCTAGCTGTAGGGGCTAAAGGAGAGTCACGTCGGTAGTAATCGGAGGGTTTGGGGAGTTTAGTTGAAATACTTCAATTCACTTAGTTTTCTTGTGGTGTGATTTGATTTGTGATTTTATTTCTTTGTGAAAAGAATTTTTTTAAAATACCAATTCACCCCCCTCTTCGTTAGCTTTGGTACTAAGTTCATATGGCTTAACATCCCTAACAAACTTTCAAGTGGTATCAGAGTTTCTTTTATAAAATAAGTTTTTAAAAGCTTTTGAATTTGATCCATGACTAACTTTGGGAATCGTAATACTACTGAAGGTTATTCAATTACTCGACCTCTATTGTTTGACAACTTACCTTTTGATTTCTGGAAAACCCGCATGTCAACATTTTTACAATCAACTTATTATCGCATGTGGGTGATTATCAAAGAGGGTTATTCTCCACCTTCTCGTGAAATTAATGGTGTTAAAACGGAAGTTACTTTTACTGAACGGACTTTCGATGAAAGAGATTTAGCTCAATTGAATGCAAAATGTTTGAACTGTTTTTTCTGTGCTTTGAAATCTGAGGATTACATGTGTGTTTCTACTTGTTCAACTGGTAAAGAGATTTGGGATGGGTTATGTATCACTTATGCAGGAACCAATGAAGTGAAACAATCTCGTTTGAATATTCTCTTGCTTGACTACGAACTTTTTTGTATGAAACCATCTGAATATGTTTCTGACATGTACTAGGTTTACATAGATAGTTACTTCACTGTATGCATTAGGAAGAGAACTTTCAAACTATGAAAAAGTGAATAAGATTTTGAGATACTTGCCTTCATCATTTGATGCTAAAATAACTACAATATCTAAATCTAAGGATTTAAATACTTATTATATTGATAACTTTCTTAGCTCACTCATTGCTTACGAGCAAGGAATGAATCAAAGAAATCTTGATGCAGGTGAGAAGAAGAAGGAGAAAATGGTGGCACTGAAGGCGCACAAATCGAATTCTGAATCTTTCGGGTCTGAAAGCGATGACTTTGCCTTAATCACAAGGGATTTCAAAGCTTTCCAAGGAAGAAGCAAAAGCATCATTGGAGAAAAGGTAAGGATAGTAAATATTCAAAGGATCTTCTGATATTGTTTGTTATGAATACAGGAAATTTAAACATGTGAGAGCTTATTGTTCTACACTTGAAGATCACTCAAGAAAAGAAAAGGGTGAGAATAAACCTAAGCTAAGGAAGGACAAGATGAGAGTCCAAAAGGCATTTTGGGCGGATTCTGCATCGGATTCATCGGAGACGGAACCAGAAGAAGAAACAATAAATTTATGCTTAATGGAAGAAGATCATCTTAATCAAAGTGATGAAGAAGAGGTATGTAAACAAACCTATGATCAATTGTTTGAAATTTGTGAGAAAATTCATGCATCATACAAAAAACTCAAAAAGACTCATGCTAGTTTAAAGTTGGAACTTTCGAACATACAAAAAGAGCATGAAATTATTCTCAAAGATTATTCTATGATTGATTCAAATTACATGGCTCTACTTGATGAATTTGATGATTTAAACAAAAAGTATTCAGAATTAATTAATGAGCATGATGCATTAAAAGTTTCACACACTTCACTTAAATCTGATCTTAAGAAATCTAAAGATATAGAGAGCCACTTGAGGCTTGATAATAATGTTTTAAAAAATAATAACTTGAAGCTTAAAAATGAATTGGATTCTTTTAAGAAAAATTGGATGATACCCACTCTTAATCTAAAGCCAAGACCTAGGAATAGGCATAATAACCCAAATCATTTAATAAATCCTTTTCCTGGAGTTAGATATTTTTCATGTGGCATGCTAGGACACATCTCACGCACTTGCACTGTTTATCGTAGTACACATTGGGTGTGGAGACCTAAGATGCATGATTCACATCATATCACACATACATTACACTCTACTTTTTATGAGAAAGGACCCAAACCTATTTGGGTTCCTAAGTCTGACAGCTATTGATTCTTGCAGGATTGCTCTCACCAAAGACCTCGTGAGAAGCATATGATACTTGGACAAACAGAGGCTCGCAGCTCATAAACTGCCTAAACTTGCTGCTTAACAAATTGTTGAATTGCATTTTTGATTACTGTTAAGCTTTGTTTTTGTTTTTGTTTAGTTGTTCTAGTCTTTTGTTTCTTTATGATTTTTTTCTTGTTCTTAAACTTTGGAGATTTATGGCCAATGATTAGCATTTCTAAATCAGTTAAAGGGAGAAAACACTGTTGATGGTTTCCCTCCCTCCAACCTCTTTTTATGATATAGTTTTCTTTTCTAAAACAAAAAGTCTATCTCATTTTAATAAATGGTTTTTGGAATTAAGACTTTTTTTTTCTTGCTACAATAGTTTATCTTATATATATGATCCAAAGTTCCTATATATCTTTCAAGTTAATTGAAATCTTGTCGTTGCACTTATTATATGATTTTGATTTTCATTTTGTGGCTTGTTCTTCTCTATGTTAGAAAGAGAGCCCCTCTTCTCTAATATCTAGAAGATATAATCACAACTAAGAACATTTTTAAAGGGTTTGGTAAAGAGTTTTTAGCTTGCAAAAAAATAAAAATAAAGGGAAGAGGCTAATGACGCCAAATTGAAAAGAAAAACTATATACACAAAATTGTATAAAAAATCAAAATATGCTCAAATATCCAATCAAAGTGACAAGAGGCATAAAATGAGCCCACTAAATGTAAGCTATTCTCTCTTTTCAAAACTTTTAAAACTTAGAAGGACTCATGGGTTATTTGATATTTTCAAAGGCTTGATTTCAAGTTCCATGATTGAGACAAATTACTTTGGTATACTATTTTATAAGATATTTTATTTATAACCAAGTTTTGAATAGATTTTCTTTTTATCCAAATTATTCTGAGTTAGACCTCTTGTTTTTCAAAAGATGATTTTTATCCTGGAAGAAGTCTGAGCTAGGGTAAACAGGATTGGATAATCTACCATTTTTAGATTATGACATTGTTAACTCATTGATCTTTCAAATCTTTTAAGTTTAATTTCTTTGGAAATTCATCATATTCTTGCTTTGCTAAAAAAAAAAAATTCTTTTCCTAGTTTATTTTATTTGTTGTTGTTTGTATTTATTGTTGTTTAGGGTTTTCTCTGATCATCTTCATCTAACCTTATTTCACAACTCTTTGTTACATCGTCCTGACCAATATTTATATCGTCCTGGACGATAGGACAATTCCTTCAAATTTCCTTATGCTGAACCTTTTTCTGAGCATGTTGTAACTCTTTTTGTCCTGGACAATAATTTATCATTCTGGACGATCTGATCGAACTCTGTTGCAATCATGTTGATAGTCTTGGCTGATAACATATTTCGTCCTAGCCGATGCATTTATGGTCATCGTCCTGGCCAAAAAACTTGATCGTCCTGGACGATCCACGTGTTTGTGCATTTAAAATCCTTAAAATCGGCCCCGGACGATCCATTATTGGACAATCGTCGTGGCCGATCAACTGTTCGTCCTGGACGATACACGTGGCACAGATTTAAAATGTCTTAAATTTGGCTGGTACGATCAATTATTTAGCATCGTCCTAGACGATACACCTAATCGGCCTGGACGATATGTTTTTTTCAACGGTCGTCCAGCTTGACTCCTCGGGACGATTGCCTGTGTCTAATCGTCCTGGCCGATATTTGATTGGGCCGGCCGATTGGACCGCCTTTTTGACCAATCAGTATATACACAATTATTATACCATATCTTCCTAGATGATTCTTCGATCGTCCTGGACGATATGGCCGTTTTCTTTAAATATAGGCCATTCCAGCCATGTTTTTCACCTCACACCTCTTCTTCTCTTGTGTTTTCTTACTAGTTTGTTACTATGGCTGGTGGGAATCTAGTTCGACAGGCTTCTGGAAGTTCCTCGAGGGCCACTCTAGACCGTCGATTCAGGGAGGCAGAAGATCATGCATCTTACCATCGCTACAAAGAATGTGGCATCACTCTTTCTAGAACCATCAATCCTGTCCTCCTTTTGTATCCGGCAATGGATCTCTTTACTCACACTTCTCTCTATTTTATTCTTACCGTCACTGTTCCTTTTTCCTCAGAACTTCTATTAGAGTTTTGTGCAAATCTTCATATAAATCCTACTTTCACAACCCTGACCTCCTATGTGAATCGACGCCCGGTCGAGATCACATTTCAGGACTGTGCTGAACTTTTGCAACTATCCACCATCGGGGATAAGCTGCTTATAATTGTCTCTGATCCTGACTTCAACCGGTCCGCTGCAAATCATTTTCTACGCCAAACCAACTTTCCCTTTCATGTTGGAGAGACTAGCTCTTTAGTCAAAGATGCTGGGACAATCCAACATGTCCTTCGCACCTCCATAATTCCAAAAGCCGGGGACAGAATCCACATCACCCCATTACTTTCTCTTACCATCTTTTACATCATGGCCCATAGAGATTTCAATGATACTGATCTAATCTTTCGATACATTGATCATTTAACTACAATCCGTGATCCAGGCCATAGGAGGAAACCCAACCTTGCTTTAGGACATCTCATAGCCTATATTCTTGAAACCAAATACAATCTTCAATATCCTGGTCATCACGACCTTCAGCCTCCTTGCTACTCAAACAATTCTTTCACTATCCTTCACAGTACTCGTCTCCACCCAAAAGATGAGGAACCTTAGGGCGCTGAGAAGGAGGAGGCTCCTGCTTCCGCTCCTGTTCTTGATCCTACTCCTCTTCGCCAACACTCTCAATTTGACCAGTTAGTAGAAAGATTTGATCATTGGGAGACTCATTTCGATGCTTACGTTGCTGCACAGGAGCAGCAACATTCTGAGGACATGGCCCGCTACGAGCAGCACCGCATAGAGGACTTAGCCCATTTTGACAGCTATATTACTCACCAGTAGCAGCAGCATGACCAGCATATCGCCTGGTTCAATGCTCAGTTTACTACGCTAGCTGACTACTTTCAACAGCCACCTCCACCACCTCCATCTGATGATCATGATCCCTCATTTTTCTTATTTTTGTTTTCTGTTTTCTGTAGTTTGTCTTGTAGTTTCTTTTAGCTTCTATTGTGTTTTTTTTTTTCTTTTTCTTTATGTGTGTCTAGGACCCTCTTTTTGTGATGACAAAAGGGGGAGTAGGATGTGATAAGAAAAGTTGATGCTTGTAACTTTGAAGTTTTAATGAACTGTTATTTTTACTGAGTTTTTCCTGCTTGTGTTTTCCATCATCAAAAAGGGGGAGATTGTTACAAATCTATTTTTGGATTATGATTTTGATGATAGCAAACAAATCTTGCCTTTTTCTCTATTGACTTTTCAGGACCCAAAGATCGAACAAAAATCAGAATCAGCTCAAGATGGGGTAGATTAGGGTTGAGTTAGTCTGTAATTTTATTTTTTTTCTTCTTGAGTCAATTCTAATCTTTGGTGCGACTAATGCAAAGTAACCCTACACACACACACACACACACTTGCGAGAATTAGAATTTCTATTTTTACTCAAATCGGTCAGGATGATATTTACATCGTCCTAGACGATCAGACTTAAAACAGAAAATCTAATCAGTGGTTTTTAATTAAGGCAGCCTTCATTAACCAATCGGTCTGGACGATCGGATCAAAACAGAAAGAAATTGCTGCCATAAATAATTAAGGTATTATGTATTTTTGGCAATCGGCCAGGACGATCTTTGATCGGCTTGGATGATATTCACAATTATGCCTGAATTGATCAGACAAATCAAGGAAGTAATTAAGGATGATTGATACGATCACATCATCCTTGACTATCTCAGGATCGGCCAGGACGATCTATTCAAAAACCTTAGTTACTTCTAGACGATAAATATCGATCGGCACAAATTCAGAGTGATGTTTTAGACGAACGGGATCCGACAGCTTGAATTCAGGGCGATGATCTGGACGATTTTCCTCTGATTTGAACTGATCGGCCGGGACGATCGTGTGCTTGGCCGGGATGATCAAGCCAATTTTCAAATCATCCAGTTTGCATTCAGGGCGATACTCTGGCCGATCTTCTGAGATTTGTACTGATCGGCCAGAACGATTTCCATATCGTCCTGGACGATATAGTCGGCAACTTGCAATTAATGAGCTATTTTGAACTCTTCTATTTAAGAGCTCTTGTTCAATGTTTTTAAATAATCTTTGCTGCTTCCTTGACCTGAGAAGACCTTGAGAGAGAGAGAGAGAGAGAGAGAGAGAGAGAGAGAGAGAGAGAGAGAGAGAGAGAGAGAGAGAGAGAGAGAGAGAGAGGATCTTGTGAGGGGGAGCTTGTGAGGAGTTTCACAAGGGATGCTTCAAGGATCGCTCTACTTCTTCTTCGTCTAGAGTTTCTCATCCGTGGAAGGGTCGGTATAGGTAAGGATTCAGCAACTGATCATGGTTCTCTACCAACTTCAGAAGGAAGCAAAAGGAGTTGGGTTCTCTACTTTGTCGGGGTGGCAAAAAGGAGGTGTCTTTATAAGGGCTTCTCCGCCTTGCTGTGGGGCTAAAGGAGAGTCACATTGGTAGTGCAATACTCGGAGGGTGCATCTAGGGAGTGGACGTAGGTCGAGTTGACCGAACCACTATAAACCTTTGTGTTATTGTTTTTTCTACTTCCGCATTTTAATTTCCGCACTTAGTTTTCTTGTGGTGTGATTTGGTTTGTGATTTTATTTCTTTGTGAAAAGAAATTTTTTTAAAATACCAATTCACCCCCTCTCTTGGTTAGCTTTGGGACTAAGTTCATAGGGCTTAACATCCCTAACGAACTTTCAAAGGGGGGGGGGGGGCTAATGTCATGATTTCTAATATTATTTTTCGCAGGAGCTTGCTTAGCCCACCTAAATAAATGAGGGCTAAAAATAATTAATAATAACTGCTACAAGTGCTCCAAAAATTGCTTAGCCCTCAATGATTATGAGCATGGCCAAGAATGTGGTTGTGATGATTTATTTTTCTTATATATAAATTGCTTGGGATTTTTATTAGGACAACCTTGCAGGTGATTTTAGATTTACTGCTTTTTTTAATTAATGTAATTTATTTATAATAATTGGTGAGAGATGTGAAGATGTCTTTAAGTTGGGATATTCTTATCCAACTCAAATTCCAAAAGAAGAAGGCATCCTCAAAGGGGAGAGTCTTATTCCATTTGGAAGATCGAGCTTGGATGGCTTTAGATATCCAAAGAGAAGAGGGGGGTTTGTTTCTTCATTTGGATATTTAAGCCATGACGAATCCAAGGAGTCCAAGGAGTCTAAGGAGGAGAGTTTCATGAAGTCCAAGGAGAAGAAGTCCAAAGAAGACTGAAGAGTTGAAGATTTAAAGACCCAATATCCCACTCAAAGTCATTTGTGTCTGTCATAGCCTTAAAAATTCGGGTTGTTGGTAGTGGTGTCCGGCCACTTTATTTTTTGCAGACCCTGGGTTGTAATTAAAGGGCAGTTGGCCTATGGACATTTACTTGATTAGTTTATTTATATGGATGTGTTTACTTTGCTTGCGTAGTAAAAATTGCCTACTTTTTAAGGTTTTTTTCTTGCATATCATTTTTGTTTTAGCCTGGATACCGGTAGGCTCTTTAAGGATAACAAAATATTTTTTACTCATAACTAATCTCTAAAAATTTTAAGTTTAAATAACATAGAAACTTAACAAATCTAGGAAATTGCCGGAATCTTCTGGGGTCTCATGCATAATGTTGCATTCTTCTTTCTCCTTCTAATAAGACATCTCCCCGCCTGCGGGTAGAGTGGATAATCTGGCCTTTGAGGATGAAGTGCTGGACCTGGGGAGGCCCAGTCTTTTCAAAAAATTATTTTTTATAAGCTTATTTTTTAAAAATCTTATGCATGCCTAATTTGGATCTTCTAAACTAGCATGCATTGCATTAGAAACCAATCTAATTAAAATTTAATTGCATTAGCTAGGAGTATCTACCCAACATAAGTCCATGACCAATTTGGAAACTCTCTAGATGTCGGTCCTATTTCTAGAAAATTGTACCACCCACCCATCTTTCATAAATGACTTGATAACATGATTTTAAAGCAATTAGATGGTTAGCTGGCTCTCCAATCCAGGCTAACGTAAGTCTGAGTTTTGCACTACATTAGTTAGGACATAGATTTTAGTGTGTGTAGAATACTAAACCTAACTTAGATTTAGGATTCGAGTCTACTACACTCGATCGATCTCGTAGTATGCCTAAATAGTGGATAGGTTCCTTCTCTTCAGGGACCATAAATCCTACTTATCTGCGTCACATAGATGGCGCCACCTCCATCCTTCTCTCTCGCATGTGATTGAGTGCTTGATTTCTTTTATCTAGTTTCTTCTTAGTACCCTAGAGTCTCCGAATGCTGATGTGAACCCTGCATGTTGACCAAGCCATTTTAGACCTTTCTTCCTGTTAGATAGGACTTCCTAGTCTTACCCCTATGTGCTAATCCCACTTTGGAAGGGATAATGTATGATCCTTAATCGAGAGTCTTCTCGGGCTCCGGCCTGGGATGTAATTAATTATGGGGGCTTGCGCCCGTGGGAAACTAAATTCCATAATCTCATAAACCACACTCAAGCTGATACATCAGATGGGGGAAACCCGTGATTATAATTAGGCCATATATATTATTATCCATCGATGTGCGTAGGCGAGAGCCGCTATCATCCATGGTTAATCATATGTATGGTCCAATTTGTCGCTTCCACTTAGCCTGTTTACGCGGTGCTCTTTCGGAGGTCCACAACTACATGAGAGTTTTACTGGTCACCCGAGCGAGGACCTCAAAAGTTATGAAAATAATTTTATAATTTCAAAAAAATTTAATATAATAATTATTTAAATAATAACTACTTAAATAATATAAAAATTAACTAGAAAAAAAAATTTTGGCTACTAAAAACAATCTTAGATAAAAATACAATTTTTTTTGAAAACTTTGAGGTTTTATACACTAAAATCCGATTTTAAATGAAATTATTATGAATTATGGAAGTTTATGGGTAATTAAAAGGGATTTTTTGAATAATTTAACATAATAAGTAATTTGAAAAAAATTATTAAATTAGAATAAATTAAGAACTGAAGTCTCTGAAAATCTAAAATAGTTTTAAGACAATAATCATATAATTATTAAAAAGTAAGTTTTAAATTTAATTAATTATGAATATATAAATATTTAATTATTCAAATAGTTATAAAATTTTCAAAATAACAATAATCATAATTTCTTAAAATTAATAATTATTCTTAAAAAAAGTACTGTGATTTTTAGAAATAAAAATATAATAAATAAGTAATTATTATTATTATTTAAAAGTATTAAATAAATATTAATCATAATTAAAGGATTAAAATATTTAAATAGTCAAAATTATTTAAATAATAATAACTATACCATTAATAGTTTTAATTTAAAATTAGTATGTTTCAAAACAATTACTTAATTGTTTAAAACAAATTAATATAAAATATTTTATTTTAATTACATATTTTTAATTATTTATAATAATTTATAAATTAAAAATAGGGTAGGTTTAGTAATTGATATAATTTAAAATATAATCAATATTTTAAGTTAATTATAATTTTAAATAAAAGAAATTATTTTTTTGAAGAAAATGACATATTATATATAATTTTTGGATAAAAATTGGAGTTTTAATATTTTTTTTAAGAAAACTAATTAAAAAAATGGTTTAAATGAATTTAAAACGAATTTTAATTTAAAAATGGTGATGGTGGCGAGGGTGGCGGCGGGCCACGTGTCAGCTTATGGTTTTTTTCCGCAGTTCTGAGCAATCATTGGAAATAATTGCACCATTGCCCAATCATTGGCAATGATTGGACCATCGCGCTATCATTGGCAATGATTGGGCCATCGCGCAATCATTGGCAACGATTATGCGAAAAATGATAAGGCACCTATCTGCATTAGCGCTTGCTCTTGACCATCAGATCTTCCGTGGTTTGAACTAACGGTCTAGATCACGCTGGACAAGAGCGGTGACTATGGGATCGAGTCTGCGATCGAACAGAAGTCACGGATCAGCAAAATCAACGCCGTTGATCACAAGATCAACGGCTTAGATCGTACGTAATGCGTACATTATGTAAACCAAATCCATATGACCATTTTTTGGATAGTTCTCGCAAATAATTTGATGGAATCACATGAAATTTTAAACATAATATATACTCATGAATAGAAATCATGGGGGATATATCATTTGGCTTAAAATTGGCTTTTTGAAAACCAAAATAACTCTATGTGTTGTGACCTAAGTTAAGGGTTTTAAGGAGTTTTCACCACTGCCAAATTCTTGGCACGGTTGAGCTTGTAGACTGATCACACATATTTCCCTAGTTGATCTCAAGCTTTAAAATGCCTTGGATAAAGCTAGGGAGGCCTTGGAACGTTGAAGCCTTCAGGTCACCGGAGATCTCGTCGCCAATGGGTGTTACCAATAGGGTTTGACTTGGGAAAGGCAAAGGAAAGTTGTGGGAGCTCAAACACAAAATATTTCGGCTTGAAAGGGATTAGGGAAAGAGTGAAATGCAAGAGAGCCTCTAAGTTGCCCTAATACTCCTATTTAAAGCTCAATGTATTTGATGAACGGCTATGATCGATCCTAGGGCTGATTAGGAGGGAAACTAAAGGATTTGGTTGTGGTTTGCTCCAAGGAGGATTAGGAAATTATTAAATCCATTAAATGTCAATAAATTTTGACAAAGGTGGATTTGGGTTGACCTAGTCAAGGGTTGACATATTCAACATGGTGAAAAGGACCCCCCAGGGGGGGGGGGGGTTGAGCTCAAGATGAATTTGAATTGAATTAGAACTTGAATTGACCCATTTAGGCTTAATGGGTCAATCAGGTTGACCCAGAGCATGGGTTTGGGCCCAATGGATTGGGTCTGACCCACTAAGTCCATGAGAGGAAAGAATTGAGCATGAGAAACTTTGTATTTGATTTGAAATCAAGCAAAGTGGTTTGGGTCAATTTGGGTCAACCTAGGTTGACCTAGTCAACCAAGTTGACCCAGAGTCTGGGCCTTGGCTCAGTAGGTTTTTATTTACCCACTTAACACAAGGGAGGTGATCTTGGTCAATTTGACTAGGTCAACCCCCTTGACCATGGGTTTAGGGAAATTAAGGTCAACAAGAGGTAAATTTTTTCCTATTCCTATTTTTAAATATTTTGATTGCAACCATTACAGTTCAAAATTGATTTTATTATATTTTTTTTCCATATTTAGTGAACTTCCACCACATAAATTTTTATATATTATAATACTGATTATTTTCAATAATTTTATTTGTTGATTTAATAATTTCACCAAGTAATATACAAATTATTATATTTTGCATGATATATAAATAATAAATATTTTTGTATTTTATTATAAACTTTCTATTAATATAATCACTATGAATGAAAATAGGTTTTTGAATAGGTAATAGATGATTGCTATTACTTTTATAATATTATAATAATAATGTGTGAAAACAAGCTAAGGTTGGTTATTTACTGGCATTAGTTGAAGACTGTCTAACCTACACAGGATGATGGGTCGATGGGATCTTCTTTAAATATTGTGGTTTGATATTATCATATACTGATACATGTGATTCACTAGTTGGGAGTTATAAGGAGCTGATTATTTTGTCAAGGGGCAAATAATGATGTCTCTATCAACTGAGCTAACGATTGCTATTTATTGTCTTACTAGCTATTAAAAAAATATCATGCAAGTTATAACTTCTTACTTATTTAGCATTATTACAAGAATGCATGTTATTGAACTAATTTATTGTTACTGCACTGCTTCCACTATATTGTTTTAATATTCTACTAATTATTTTTAATGTTATGGTTTTGTTTTATTATTACTGATGATACTTATACTTTTATTGATACTACTATTGATACATAGTCACTATTATTATTATTATTATTATTATTATTATTATTATTATTATTATTATTATTATTATTATTGTTGTTGTTGTTGTTGTTGTTGTTGTTGTTATTGAGCATATGATTTCTATCCTGAGCATGTGGTATATGATACTGATTGATACTGATATATAATTATTGAACATCACTTGTATATAAATTTGATGGTATTGCATTCGTATGGACTGTGACAGTTGCATTGAATACTTTAATATATATAGTACAATCATGATTGCTTACTAATTTATTATTTTGACATCATTACTGGTTTATTGATTTCATTATTTCTATATTATACTGAGCACATAATTCTTTTACTGAGCAAGTTATATAAGATACGTAGTGATACTGATATAGAATAATTGAACATCTGTGTATATGAATTTGATAGTACAACATTTTTATGGATTACTACAATTATAATGGATGTTTCAGTTTTACTGATCTATATGATTTCTTTATTGATCAGATTGTATTGTCAAAATGTATTATTTAATATTGATTGTTTACTATTGTATTATTTTGACTTCAATACAAGTTTATTCATTTCATTATTTTTGTACTTTATAGTTCTACTGGCCTTCGTACTTACTGGTTTGCTATTTTATAGGCCTTATATTTACTACACGTGTTTTACTATTTTACATAGATTCATAATCATATTGACTACTATTATTATGAACTGACTTACGACATACATACTGTTTCTTTATATTTCTTTGAGTTCAGTTGTAAGATTTAGTTGGCATGCTGAGCTTTTTAGCTCATTATGTGTATTTTAAATGATTTTAGGTCAAGAAAGACGATCCTGAGAGTGAGACTCATTAGTTATAGTATTTCTCTAGTTTTTTTTGTTTGTTTCCTTTTGTTATATGATATTTTTTCTACTCGTAAATGTAAAAAGGGTGTTGTATTTGTATGATTGTTGGGTATTGCATATAGTATTTTAAATATGAATACATTTGTATGATAATTTTATTATTAGATTTATTTCTATTGATATTTAATTATTTAAAGAAAATATATAGTTTTGGTTGTCATTATTAAAATATAAAAGAAATAATTCTTCCAAATTAGATTATGGTGCATGAAAAACTTTACATCAAAGCAATTGTTGAAAGAATTGAATTATAAACTAGAGTTATAGGAATTGATTTTGAGTTGGGTAGATTTGATGTATTGAGGTATATTATTTTACATACATAATTGATTACATGTGTGAATTCTTTAGATAGAATTATGCAAGTGAATAATTAATATAGATGTCCCATAACAAAATATACCGAATGAAGAATACAGTGCAACTCCAGTACCATCATATCATATTATGCAGCTAGCTAGTGTTCTAGCACTTATAATAGGAGATACATAGAGCAAGCCATAAAGGAGTAATGAAGAAGGGGGATATAAGTATTTATATATATTTGATAAACTTAAGCTCCAACTATTCAAAAGAGATGTAGGACCCCAAGCTGTAGAAGATTAGTTACTGAAAAAAAAGAAGATCTTTGACAACATGTAGTGTCCAGAGAACAAAAAATGCCACTAGCAGTATTCCTATTTGAAGGAGAGATAGAGAGATGGTGGATAGAAAATAACAAGAAAAATTCTATGGGAAGATAAATGTAATTTCATGGGATGAATTCATTATATTATTCAAGATGTGGTTTGTACCTTGTTCATACTGATGACAAATGCAAGAAGCTTTCATCAAAATGGAATAGGGATGTAAGACAGTGATGTAGAACAAAACTGAGATTATTGCATTAGCTAAGTATGCTCCTAATTTGATTTTCACTGATGAAGAAAAGTGTTATAAATCTTTGCAATGATTGAATAGTGAATTGAGGTATTCGCTAATGCCTTAATATATTTAGGATTTTTTGAGTTAGTAGAATGGTCCAGATTGATAAAGATTTATTTGGCAACAACTACATCCAAGTTAGGATAGAGAAAATTTCAGTGATAAGAAAAACATATATAGTAATGCCAGGATATATGGATCAATGGTATATACTGGCAACTATAAAGAATATATTCATTGTAAAAGAAGGCATTCAGGTTAATGCTACATTTTGATGGTATGATGTTATCAATGCAGATATATAAGGTAATAGATTGTCCATATATAGGAAGAACTAATTCTGGAGCAGGACAATCCAAGCATGCTGAAGAATAGAGAATTGCATGACTGAGAGCTTATATTTAAAGATCGATAAATAAGGTTATTGATTAATTTGTTGGTGGTAATACTTACTCAATGATGCCATAATTGTATAATTTGTTGTATCAATAAGACATATAATAACCTAAGAGTTTGGCTAGTAAAAAAATTATTTTGAATGATTGGTTGTCAAAGCATCTCATTGCATAAGTGAATGACATGTGATCAAATGTATTGTATGACTATATGATAGATATTAATTACTAATTTGATGTGAATCCTTTGATGAGCTTTTGGTTTGATTTTGATTCAATTTAAATTTTGTTGAATGGATTTATTTTATATTTATTTTATATCTTTTTTTTTCTTGAATCCTTAGGGAAAATGTTGGTAATGATATTTTTCTAAGGTGTGTGGACTATAATAACATGTTATTTTGAAAAATAATTAAAATCTAAATTTCTATTTGGAACTGGAGCGCTGGGTGCTAATCTTGTGAAAGCTGCGACATTAATGGGTTTGTATGCATAGCAGCACTATAAGTTATTTCTATGGCATTAAACATTCTATTCTACAATAATTTTGGATTCAACACGCAACAATGTGATGTCGGATTAGAGCATTCTGGAGATAGGCCACTAACATTATTTTTATATTTATTTAAAGCCATTTTCCCTCAATCACCAACTTGCCTGAGAATGAAATGGGAGAGGAGTAGGAGAGAGGAAAGAGGAAAATCAAACTTTGGTAACCAATTTGTTTCACCACTTTTGTAAAAATCACTTAGATTATGGTAGATGACTTTTATCCTATTCATATTTTCAAAGATTTTAATTTCGACATTATATTTTTTTTTTCAAATTAATTTTATTATTTTTTTTCTGGATTTAGTGAACTTCTACTGCATAACTTTTTATACATTGTAATACTAATTATTCTTGACAAATTTACTCGTTGATTTCATAATTTTATTGGGTAATATAAAAGTTATTATATTTTGTATGATTTACAAACAACAAAAAATGTTAGTATTTAAATATAAGCATGCTTATAATACAAACATTGCAAATAAAAATACATATGTGATTGAGTAAAAGTTAATCGCTGTTGCTTTTATAATATTGTAATAATAATATATAAAAATAAGCTAAGGCTAGTGATTTACTCATGTTAGCTTAAGATTGACTGATTTGCACAAGATGGTGGCTGTCAGGCTTCCTTTAAATACTATGATTTGATATTATCCTCTACTTATTCACCTAAGTCACTAATTGGGAGCTATAAGGAGATAATTACTATGCCAACGAGCAAAGAGTGACAACTTTATTTATTGAGCCAATGGTTATTGATTATTACTTACTAACTACTAGAAAAATATAACACAAGCCATAACTCCATACTTGTTTAGTATGATTTTTTGAATGCATGTTATTGCATTGATTTACTATTATTGTAATGTTGCTTATGTATTATTTTATTGTTCTACTTATTACTATTACTATTATGGTATAATTTATTATAACTAATGATATTATTAATGTTATTGATACTACTACTAATTTATAATCACCATTATTATTGTTGATTTAGTATTTACCGATTTAATATTGAAAAGTCCGCATAGGTTGTTAGACCTAATGCAATTATACCAAGGCTAATCAAGTGAGAACCAATTATAAAATTATATGCACAATTTATGTTTTTTCCAAAACAGAACTTTTTCAACCACAAAATTAAAATAACATAAAATAAAAATGCTGAAAAAAACACAAAGATTTATAGTAGTTCGTCAAACTAGACCTACATTCACTCCCTGAAGACTCCCTCTTCATGTATTACACTATTACCAAAGTGACTCTCTTTTTGCTCCCATAGAAAGGCAGAGAAGCCTTTGCAATTACCCACTCTTCCATAATCCCCGGTGTGGCAGAATACCGTCATCCTTTTACACCCCCAAAGTGTTGGCATAGTATAATCATTCTTTCACATTTCTCCAAGTGTTGGCAAAGAACCATCATCCTTTCACACTTCTCAAAGTGTTGGCAGAGAACTGTTGTCCTTTTACTCTTCTCCAAGTGTTGGTAAAGAACTGTCATTCTTTCACACTTCTCCAAGTATTAGTAGAGAACTATGTTCCTTTTACACCCTCCTGGTGTTGATAGATAACAGGATCTTCTTCAAAGATCTTGTCACGAGTAACTCCGAAGAAATAAGGAAGAGGGTTGATAAGACTTACAAAGAGATTCTCACCTTTAGCCAACCTAGTGAACCCTTCATAATTTCCACTTGAAAAATCTCTCTCCACACTCTCCCAATCCCTCTCACACTTTTTCTCTCAAGAAAAACGAAGATAGATTCATCCTTAGACAATTTTAAGGATCTTATATATGAAAGACATATAAAACCATACAGAAAACTAAAAATTTCAATTTTGATTGTCCTAGAACGTACGCTACGAACGACTATCATACGTATGAATAGTTTAAAGTTTGATCATATGTTCCTGTATGAAACATTTTTGTACATGAATATCATACAATATGAATCTATATCATCCTGAATAAACAGTTAATTTTTTTATTCATATGGACGAAAACATTTGTATCTTTTTTGTTCTTTGGTCATCATCTGTACAAAGGAAAGATCATCTCATATGAACAGTTAAAAATTTTTTCCTGTTCATATGGACAAAAATATTCCCAACATTTTCATACTCTAGACGTCATCTGTACAAAGGCAAGATTTTTACGGACGAATATTTCAAAAATTTTTCTTGTTCGTAGGGAATAAAATGTTCATAACATTTTCATACTCTGAATGTCATATGTACGAAGGCAACTTCATATAATATGAATAATACTTCAAAAATTTTCTGTTTATGATTAGATTAACTGTTTATTGGAGGAACTAGCTGGAAAAATCATCCCGCAAGATTAGAAATTATACAATACTGTTAATTTAAAATTTTACCAGTTTTTACTCTTCCCCAGTGTGTATATGCACGGTTACCCAATTACAATCACACTCTCTTAGACTCAATAAAAGTGTAAAATACAGACTCCATTTATAATAAACCCTAATCTAATATGACTTGAAATCTTTAACAGTTTGGAGTATTATTTCCCTGAAATGTTTGTACACACAAACAATAAAAGCACTATATCCAATATAAGTTAGGAGAAACAATAATTAAAATAATAATATTTGGAATTATTAAAAATACATAATATGAAAATATAGTTATGAAAACTAAGTTGGAACAAATATTACTAAGCATATTATTCATTTACTGTGTATGTGATATAAGATACAGATTGATATTGATATAGAATGATTGAACATCATGTGTATATGAATTTGATGGTATTGCATTGTTATGGATTTTGATTGTCACATTGGATGCTTTAGTTTTATTGATATATATAATTTCCTTATTTACTGGATTATACTTTCATAATGTATGCTTTAATAATGATTGTTTACTATTTTATTATTTTTACAAAAGCACTAGTTTACATATTTCATTATTTTGTATTATATTATTTTACTAACCTCCATATCATATTGGTTTTCTTTTTTATAAGCCTTATAGCTACTATATGTGTTTTACTATTTTTACACAAATTCATGATCATATTGCTTGTTATTTTTATTAACAAACTAGTAATATACATACTACATCATTATCATAAATTGAGTTCATTTGTAAGATTTAGTGACATGTTGAACTTTTTAGCTCATTATAAGTGATTTAAATAATTTTAGGTCTGGAAAGAGGATTAAGAGTGTGAAACTGTTCAGTTATAGGATTCCTTAGGTTTTTTTTTCTTGTCTTTAAACATTCTTTTGTACTGAGGAGTGGAAAGAGGGGTGTTATATTTTTATGACTCATGGGTATTGCATATAATTTTTGGAATATGAATACAAATGTATGATGTTTTGATTACTAGATTTCTTTTCACTTATATTTATTTTTTGAAATAAAATAGATAACTTTGGTTTTCTTCATTAAAAGATTAAAAAAATAATTCTTTCAAATTAGATTATTAGACATGACAATAATGAGCCTCATGTAGAATTTCCAGCCTCAGGCTTCTAGAAATAGGAACTCACAATATGTTCTTATTCACTAGAATTAGATACTCAAATTTTGTATTTCTTACCCAATTTAATTTGATCAATCTACTTCAAATATTTTGTATTTAATTTCTAAGATTCATTAATCCTTTTTTAGTAGAGAAGGTTGAATGATCATTTGAGTTAGAATACTAGAATATAGATTATTAGGAGTAATCACCTCTAACTGGAGTTTCTCCATGTCACAAATCAAATGCTCATCAAATGTAAGTTTTTCTATTATTTGTTTCTATTTTTTCTTTAAGCATTCTTTTGTACTAAGGAGTGGAAAGAGGTGTGTTATATTATTACTCTTGGGTATTGTATATAATTTTTAGAGTATGGATACAAATATCTATGTTTTGATTACTAGATTTCTTTTCACTGATATTTATTTATTGAAATAAAATAGATAACTTTAGTTATCTTTATTAAAAGATTAAAAAATAATTCTTTCAAATTAGATTTTGGGGCATGAAAATAATGATCCTCATCTAGAATTTCTTGCCTCAAACTTCTAGAAATAGGAACTCACAATTTGTTCTTATAAAAGATAATGGCAGAATCAAAAACTCGCAATTTGTATTTCTTACCCAATTTAATCTGATCAATCAACTTCAAATATTTTATGATTAATTTCTATGATTCATGAATCCTTTTTGGTAGAAACAGTTAAATGATCATTTGAGTTAGAATACTAAAATATAGATTATTAGGATCACCTATAACTAGAGTTTCTCCATGTCCCAAATTAAATGCTCATCAAATGTAAGCTTTATGCACAATTGTGGGTCTCCGAAAGGATTCTGCTCGTGGGGAACAGAATGTAAAGAGTACGACCGCACTATCCCGTAGGGGAAAATGATCGTATGCCTTTACACTCTACGCAAGCAGGCCAATGGAAGAGCAGATGGAGTCCTACATACGATTAGTCATGGAAGATAGTGGCTTTCACCTACACACCTCGATTGATAATATATATATATATATATATATATGTATATATCACGAGATTTTCCCCATTCGATACATCAGCTTGAATGGAGTTTATTTGATGTGGGGATCGGTTTCCCACGGGCGTAAGCCTCTGTGGTTAATTACATCCTAGGTCTTAACCTAAGGAAAACTCTCAAATAAGGATGTTGTATTATTCTCATTTTAATTTGTTACATAAAGAAACTTCCTAAATTCTATTCTGAAGAGGATAAACTCTTCTCTTTATCCTTAGTGATAATTAGAGCTTTTTAAATGAATGAAGATATGATTAAAATTTTGAGTTTAAAATATCATAGATTGAATTACTATCATAGAAAAAACGACGGACTCAAAATCCATCAGAAGTTGACACCATGAGGGGACTTATAGTTTAAATTTCAAAAGGGATCTAAGTAGCCCTGACCTGGATTTACCACCCTGCTCGAAAAGGGGTACCAGCTATGTCACGACCCGACCCGACGGGGACGGATCCCGCCCGAGCCGGATCGCGGCGAGCGCACACTTACTTGCTTATCCAGGATCTGGCTTTGGATTAGGTTGCTGAACTGAACTTCCCAAATACATAACTCAACAGAAAACACACAGAACAACAGAGCTACTAAAAACATCAAATGCAGCGGAACAAAACATCTATCTTTTCATTTCCTCAAAATAATCATCTACAGAACAGTACATGGCTTTCAACAGAAAGAAAGACAGAACAGGAAAGCCATGACTGTACAAAAATCAACAAGTACAAAAGTACCTAATCGGATCAGACTCTGAAACTAATCCTGGACCTCCTTGCCCTTCCCAGAACCTGAAAACCACCAGAAAGCAAGGGTGAGCTCAACAGCTCAGCAAAGCAACAAACCACCAATCTAAATTCTCAGAAACCAAAACCAAACTCATCAGACAGAAATCAGATCAGAAATCGGAACAGAATCGGAAATCAGAACGTATACGGACAGATATCAAATCAGAATCGGAATCGTACAGATCATATCAGAACAAATCAACAGAGTCAGAATCAGAATTCAGAAATCAGAATCGTACGGAGCATATCGTATCAGAATCACAATTTCGTACAGAACAGAACAGATACATATAGCTAAATGCCCTGACACTGACGGAATCTCTACGGATTCCGGCCCCTTATGCCTCCCTTCCCAGACACCGACTGAATCTCATAGGATCCAGGCCCCTTATGTCTCCCTTTGTGCTCACGGCACCAAAACAGATGTGCTTATAGCACCAGAACAGAATTCATCGGATCCGGAACGAAACAGATATCAGATTTCATATTTGAGCTCATTTCAGATTTCCCCTTTCACTAACTGAATCTCATAGGATTCAGGCCCCTTATAACTCCCTTTTTATAGCTTATTCATATAGCATTACAATTCAGAAGAAATCCGGACATTTCAGAAATTACCCGAAAATCGGGCAGCACAACGGCAGTATACAGAATTTACACAAAAATTCCTGCAAAGAAAATTCACCGAATTCGCACAGAACATAGATAAGCATATTCCAGAACATTTATTCTACTGCACAGATAATTTCCAATTTCACAGAAAAATCAGGTCGACTAAAAACACAGTCGAATCAAAAATATCCGGACGAAAATCTTCAAAATATAATCAAAACGTGCACACCCGGCACGGCAACGATATACAGAAACTTACGCGGTAAAAACTGAACCAATCAAAAGATACGGACGAAAAACCGTAACGAAAACTAAATCCGGACAGAAAAATACCGCCAACCTCGACGGAACTGAAAATTGAGAAAGACGGAATGTGCCTTACCTCGAGCACAGCAAATTCTTCAACAGTCACTTCGATCGAAAACGGCTCCGCGTCTTCCCGAAATCAACTTTTCCAAAACCTTCTTTTTCTCTCTCCTCAGAGCTGAAAATCAGATATTTATTTTTTTTTTATTTTCTCTCTCTTCAAATGAGCTGAAATCAGCTTTATAATACACAGATCGGCCCGGCCGATCGTCCAGATCGGCCTGGACGATCAGACCAAAATCCCATCGTCCAGGGACGATTTTTCAGGACGATGTTTACTATTCATAGGCGATAAAAACCTCCATTCACTGACTTGTGCCATCCACTGATCGTCCCGGGACGATACCTCGATCGGCCTGGACGATCCCTACAGGAAATCACTTAGAGCAATTCTGGACAGATTCTGGAACTGAAAATACACTGATCGTCCCAGGACGATCCCAGATCGGCCTGGACGATACTGGAGCAGTTTGAAATATTACAATCTCCCCAACTCAGAAAAATGTCGTCCTCGACATTATCCAATCCAAACTCAGTCAAAACAAGTACGGGTACGACCGTCTCATATCAGACTCCTTTTCCCAAGTTGCTTCCCGTGCAGTCCGGTGCTTCCACTGGACTTTAACCATCGGAATCTCTTTATTTCTTAACTTGCGGACGTCGTACGCTAAAATCAATTCTGGCTCTTCCTTGTACGCCAGATTCTCCTGAATCTCAACCTCCTCAGCTGATACCTTCTTCCCAGAGTCTGAAACCCACTTCCTCAGAGTGGATACGTGAAACACATTATGCACATCAGACATAGAATCAGAAAGCAATAGGCGATAAGCAGATTTTCCAATTCTTTCCAAAATCTCAAATGGTCCAACATACCTTGGACTAAGCTTGCTTACCTGACCAAATCTGCTCACACCTTTCATCGGGCTGACTTTGACATACACAAAGTCACCAACCTGAAACTCAACAAATCTGTGCTTCTGATTATAATACTTCTGCTGACGATCTTGAGCGGCTTTCAATCTCTCTCTTATCAAATGAATCTTCTGAGCAGTTTCATCAGCAAAAGTGGCACCCAAAGTCTGTCTATCTCCGACCTCCGTCAGAGTCAAAGGAGTACGGCACTTCCTGCCATACAGAGCCTCGTACGGTGCCATACCGATACTGGACTGAAAACTATTGTTATAGGCAAACTCAATCAGCGGAATATGATCTTCCCAGCTTCCGCTAAAGTCCAGAACACAAAGTCTCAACAGATCTTCCAGTACCTGAATAGTCCTCTCAGACTGTCCGTCGGTCTGAGGATGAAAGGCTGTACTGAAATGCAATTTCGTACCCAAGCCTTGCTGAATGCCTTTCCAAAGTCTGGAAGTAAAACGTCCATCTCGATCAGATACAATCACACGAGGCACACCGTGCAATCTGACTATCTCTTTCACATATATCTGTGCCAAGCGTTCAACTGAATCCGTCTGTCTGATCGGAAGAAAATGAGCTGACTTCGTCAATCGATCCACAACTACCCAAATAGCATCATGTCCTTGTCGTGATCGAGGAAAACCCATAGCAAAATCCATCGTTACCTCCTCCCATTTCCACTCAGGGATAGGCAACGACTGCAACAGTCCACTTGGTCGCTGATGCTCTGCCTTCACCAACTGACAGGCTTCGCATCTCGACACAAACTCCGCCACATCCTTCTTCATCCCAGGCCACCAGAACAAAAGCTTCATATCAGCATACATCTTACCACTGCCTGGATGAACAGTGTAGCCTGAATGATGAGATTCATACAGAATCTCCCGTCTCAAATCTCCAAACACAGGTACCCACAACCTGTTCTTACAGAAAATAGCACCAGAATCAGAAATTCGAAGTTCAGGAGTCTTACCAGATCCAATCTGAGCTAGCAACTTCGAATAATCAGAATCTGACTTCTGGGCTTCTTGAATCCTTGCTTCTAAAGAAGACTGAATAATCATCTGAGCCAACTCCAAATCACTGGAGGAAATCACCTCCAACTGTAATCTCTCCAAATCACGAATCAGAAAGTCATCACAGGTAAGCTGAATACCTGAGAATCCAGAAGACTTCCTGCTCAAAGCATCTGCTACCACATTCGCCTTCCCAGGCTGATACTGAATAGTCAGGTCATAGTCCTTGATCAACTCGAGCCACCTCCTCTGTCTCAGATTCAAATCCTTCTGAGTAAAAATGTACTTCAGGCTCTTATGATCAGTAAACATCTCACATGTGACGCCATACAGATAATGCCGCCAAATCTTCAAAGCAAAAACAACTGCAGCTAACTCCAAATCATGTGTCGGGTAATTCTTCTCATGTGGTTTCAACTGTCTCGAAGCATAAGCAATTACCTGACCATGCTGCATCAGGACACATCCCAGTCCTTTCAGTGAAGCATCACTGAACACCTGAAAACCTTCCGTACCTGACGGAAGCGCCAACACTGGAGCTGAAGTCAAACAATCCTTCAATCTCTGAAAACTAGCTTCACACTCCGGTGTCCAAACAAAAGGAACTGACTTCTGAGTCAGTCTCGTCAGAGGAGTCGAAATCTGTGAAAATCCTTTCACAAACTTCCTATAATACCCGGCCATGCCTAAGAAACTACGTACCTCAAATACCGTAGTCGGCCTTGGCCAATCAGCAACTGCCTGAATCTTCTGGGGATCCACAGAAATACCTTCTCCGCTAATCACGTGCCCCAGAAATGAAATGCTCTTCAGCCAGAATTCGCACTTGGAGAACTTGGCATACAGCTGATGCCTCCTCAGAGTCTCCAATACAATCCTCAAATGTCTGGCATGCTCATCCTCAGAAGCAGAATATACCAGAATATCGTCAATGAAGACGATCACAAACTGATCCAAATACTCCCTGAATACTCGGTTCATCAGATCCATGAAAATAGCAGGCGCATTGGTTACCCCAAAAGGCATAACCAAGAACTCGTAGTGCCCGTACCGAGTACTGAAAGCAGTCTTCACCACATCAGATTCCTTCACCTTCACCTGATAATATCCGGATCTCAAATCAATCTTCGAAAATACCGAAGATCCGGAAAGCTGATCAAACAAGTCGTCTATCCGAGGCAAAGGATACTTGTTCTTGATCGTGGCCTTGTTCAAATCTCTGTAATCAATACACATACGGAGTGTACCGTCCTTCTTCTTCACAAACAGAACAGGTGCTCCCCAAGGAGAAACACTAGGACGTACAAATCCTCTGTCAACCAACTCCTGAAGCTGAACTTTCAACTCAGAAAGTTCTTTCGGTGCCATCCTGTACGGAGCTTTCGATATCGGAGCGGTACCCGGAAAAACATCGATAGAGAACTCCACATCTCTATCCGGAGGTAAACCAACCAACTCCTCAGGAAAAACATCAGTAAACTCCCGTACCACAGGGATCTCAGAAACAGAACCAACCTCCAGGTTCAGATCCCGCACCGAAGCCAAAAATACTGGATATCCTTTCTTCCACATTCTGCTCACCTCTAACGCAGAAATCAGACTGGAGAGAACACCTCGTAATCCCTGAAATACAACTCTCTCTCCAGCCACAAGCAAACTCACTTGCTTCTTCAGACAGTCAATCTGAGCCTCATATTGACTCAACCAATCCATTCCCAAAATCACATCATACGAAGAAATCGGCAATCGAATCAAACTCGATTTCCACTTCTTGCCAGAAATCTCGATCTCACACAAACAAAACTGTCGAGCAATCAATGGATTCCCAGCCGGTAAAATCACAGACAAAGAAACCGGTAAAACCATCGAATCCAAATGTAAAAGCTCAAAACAATGCTCGGACAGAAAAGAATGACTCGCTCCAGAGTCAAACAAAACACGACAGGGCTGATCAGAAATGTAAACCGTACCTGTCACAACATCCGGAGCATCTCGAGCCTCCTGCTGACTCAAGCTGTAAACTCGTGGCTGAACTGGAACAGGAGCTGAAGCAACAGAACTACTCTGCTCCCTCTGAATCGTAGGTGGTCTCCGTGGTGCAGAACTAGAACCACCACCCCTACCAGCAAATCCCTCAGAGCGTGGAGGAACAGTCCTCGGTCTTCCTGCTGCTGAACCAACAGGTCTGACTAAACCCTCAGATCGCTGATCATATCCCATCTGTGGACATTCTGCAATCCTATGTCCTGGCTGACCACACCTGAAACAAAGACCAGCTATCCTGTAGCACTGGCCATGGTGTCGCCGTCCACAACTCTGGCACACAGGTGCCGAACTGACAGATCCAGAACCAGTCGTACTGGTAACAGTACCAGACGATCCTCCGCTCCTTCTGGAATCTCCAGATCCAGAACCAGGAACAAATCTCCTCTTCCCAGAGGAACCACTGCCAGAAGTATCACCTCCAAACCTCTTCCTACTCGCAGACCACCGCTGCTGAGTAGTCATCATGTCGTTCTCAATCAGACGAGCTCGCTCCACAAGCTCAGAGAAATCAGAAATCCGGAACGGTATCAAAGGCTGCCTCAAAGTGTCTCGTAAGCCTCTCAGAAATCGGTAACACCTCTCAGCAGAAGTGCTAACCAGCTGCGGAGCGTACCTGGCTAATGCAGTAAACTCAGCCTCGTACTGCATCACCGTCTTGCTCCCCTGAACCAGCCTCAGAAAACTCTCCTGCATCTACTGTCGTGCAGAAGGGGGAACAAACTAGTCTCTGAACACTTCAGTGAACTCTTCCCAAGTGATCAAAGAGTTCAATCTGCCCTGAAATCTGGCTGCCTGCTGGCCATCCCACCAGTGCTCAGCCTCTCCATCTAACAGAAAAACAGCCAACGGAACCTTCCTGTCTGCCGGACACTGCATCCCGTCAAAAGTCTTCTCTAATCTCCTCAGCCACTCCTCGGCTGCTCTGGGCTCAACAGCGCCCTCAAACCTCGGAGGCTTCAACCTCAAAAACAACTGCAGGTGTCGATCGATGTCCTCAGATCTAACAGTAGAAGCTCTGCTCTGAGTCTCGCTCATCATCTGAGCAACCAACGAAGCAAACTGGGACAGTGTGTCAGCACCGACCACTAGGGCTGTACTCCCCACTGGTGCTGCCTGATCATCACTCTGACCGTCTGTCATGTCTGGGTTTGGCTGATCCATACAGAAAAATCCAGAAAATCCGGAAAACTATCACAAAAACAACACAAAAACAACACAATAAAAAGCCAAACGACCCAAAACTACCTCCCAGGCAGACTTACTGATCACTTCCTAGAGCTCTGTTTTACAATCCAACCTGTTTCCAAAACCAGTGCTCTGATACCACAAAAGCTTGTCACGACCCGACCCGACGGGGACGGATCCCGCCCGAGCCGGATCGCGGCGAGCGCACACTTACTTGCTTATCCAGGATCTGGCTTTGGATTAGGTTGCTGAACTGAACTTCCCAAATACATAACTCAACAGAAAACACACAGAACAACAGAGCTACTAAAAACATCAAATGCAGCGGAACAAAACATCTATCTTTTCATTTCCTCAAAATAATCATCTACAGAACAGTACATGGCTTTCAACAGAAAGAAAGACAGAACAGGAAAGCCATGACTGTACAAAAATTAACAAGTACAAAAGTACCTAATCGGATCAGACTCTGAAACTAATCCTGGACCTCCTTGCCCTTCCCAGAACCTGAAAACCACCAGAAAGCAAGGGTGAGCTCAACAGCTCAGCAAAGCAACAAACCACCAATCTAAATTCTCAGAAACCAAAACCAAACTCATCAGACAGAAATCAGATCAGAAATCGGAACAGAATCGGAAATCAGAACGTATACGGACAGATATCAAATCAGAATCGGAATCGTACAGATCATATCAGAACAAATCAACAGAGTCAGAATCAGAATTCAGAAATCAGAATCGTACGGAGCATATCGTATCAGAATCACAATTTCGTACAGAACAGAACAGATACATATAGCTAAATGCCCTGACACTGACGGAATCTCTACGGATTCCGGCCCCTTATGCCTCCCTTCCCAGACACCGACTGAATCTCATAGGATCCAGGCCCCTTATGTCTCCCTTTGTGCTCACGGCACCAAAACAGATGTGCTTATAGCACCAGAACAGAATTCATCGGATCCGGAACGAAACAGATATCAGATTTCAGATTTGAGCTCATTTCAGATTTCCCCTTTCACTAACTGAATCTCATAGGATTCAGGCCCCTTATAACTCCCTTTTTATAGCTTATTCATATAGCATTACAATTCAGAAGAAATCCGGACATTTCAGAAATTACCCGAAAATCGGGCAGCACAACGGCAGTATACAGAATTTACACAAAAATTCCTGCAAAGAAAATTCACCGAATTCGCACAGAACATAGATAAGCATATTCCAGAACATTTATTCTACTGCACAGATAATTTCCAATTTCACAGAAAAATCAGGTCGACTAAAAACACAGTCGAATCAAAAATATCCGGACGAAAATCTTCAAAATATATTCAAAACGTGCACACCCGGCACGGCAACGATATACAGAAACTTACGCGGTAAAAACTGAACCAATCAAAAGATACGGACGAAAAACCGTAACGAAAACTAAATCCGGACAGAAAAATACCACCAACCTCGACGGAACTGAAAATTGAGAAAGACGGAATGTGCCTTACCTCGAGCACAGCAAATTCTTCAACAGTCACTTCGATCGAAAACGGCTCCGCGTCTTCCCGAAATCAACTTTTCCAAAACCTTCTTTTTCTCTCTCCTCAGAGCTGAAAATCAGATATTTATTTTTTTTTATTTTCTCTCTCTTCAAATGAGCTGAAATCAGCTTTATAATACACAGATCGGCCCGGCCGATCGTCCAGATCGGCCTGGACGATCAGACCAAAATCCCATCGTCCAGGGACGATTTTTCAGGACGATGTTTACTATTCATAGGCGATAAAAACCTCCATTCACTGACTTGTGCCATCCACTGATCGTCCCGGGACGATACCTCGATCGGCCTGGACGATCCCTACAGGAAATCACTTAGAGCAATTCTGGACAGATTCTGGAACTGAAAATACACTGATCGTCCCAGGACGATCCCAGATCGGCCTGGACGATACTGGAGCAGTTTGAAATATTACAATCTCCCCAACTCAGAAAAATGTCGTCCTCGACATTATCCAATCCAAACTCAGTCAAAACAAGTACGGGTACGACCGTCTCATATCAGACTCCTTTTCCCAAGTTGCTTCCCGTGCAGTCCGGTGCTTCCACTGGACTTTAACCATCGGAATCTCTTTATTTCTTAACTTGCGGACGTCGTACGCTAAAATCAATTCTGGCTCTTCCTTGTACGCCAGATTCTCCTGAATCTCAACCTCCTCAGCTGATACCTTCTTCCCAGAGTCTGAAACCCACTTCCTCAGAGTGGATACGTGAAACACATTATGCACATCAGACATAGAATCAGAAAGCAATAGGCGATAAGCAGATTTTCCAATTCTTTCCAAAATCTCAAATGGTCCAACATACCTTGGACTAAGCTTGCTTACCTGACCAAATCTGCTCACACCTTTCATCGGGCTGACTTTGACATACACAAAGTCACCAACCTGAAACTCAACAAATCTGTGCTTCTGATTATAATACTTCTGCTGACGATCTTGAGCGGCTTTCAATCTCTCTCTTATCAAATGAATCTTCTGAGCAGTTTCATCAGCAAAAGTGGCACCCAAAGTCTGTCTATCTCCGACCTCCGTCAGAGTCAAAGGAGTACGGCACTTCCTGCCATACAGAGCCTCGTACGGTGCCATACCGATACTGGACTGAAAACTATTGTTATAGGCAAACTCAATCAGCGGAATATGATCTTCCCAGCTTCCGCTAAAGTCCAGAACACAAAGTCTCAACAGATCTTCCAGTACCTGAATAGTCCTCTCAGACTGTCCGTCGGTCTGAGGATGAAAGGCTGTACTGAAATGCAATTTCGTACCCAAGCCTTGCTGAATGCCTTTCCAAAGTCTGGAAGTAAAACGTCCATCTCGATCAGATACAATCACACGAGGCACACCGTGCAATCTGACTATCTCTTTCACATATATCTGTGCCAAGCGTTCAACTGAATCCGTCTGTCTGATCGGAAGAAAATGAGCTGACTTCGTCAATCGATCCACAACTACCCAAATAGCATCATGTCCTTGTCGTGATCGAGGAAAACCCATAGCAAAATCCATCGTTACCTCCTCCCATTTCCACTCAGGGATAGGCAATGACTGCAACAGTCCACTTGGTCGCTGATGCTCTGCCTTCACCAACTGACAGGCTTCGCATCTCGACACAAACTCCGCCACATCCTTCTTCATCCCAGGCCACCAGAACAAAAGCTTCATATCAGCATACATCTTACCACTGCCTGGATGAACAGTGTAGCCTGAATGATGAGATTCATACAGAATCTCCCGCCTCAAATCTCCAAACACAGGTACCCACAACCTGTTCTTACAGAAAATAGCACCAGAATCAGAAATTCGAAGTTCAGGAGTCTTACCAGATCCAATATGAGCTAGCAACTTCGAATAATCAGAATCTGACTTCTGGGCTTCTTGAATCCTTGCTTCTAAAGAAGACTGAATAATCATCTGAGCCAACTCCAAATCACTGGAGGAAATCACCTCCAACTGCAATCTCTCCAAATCACGAATCAGAAAGTCATCACAGGTAAGCTGAATACCTGAGAATCCAGAAGACTTCCTGCTCAAAGCATCTGCTACCACATTCGCCTTCCCAGGCTGATACTGAATAGTCAGGTCATAGTCCTTGATCAACTCGAGCCACCTCCTCTGTCTCAGATTCAAATCCTTCTGAGTAAAAATGTACTTCAGGCTCTTATGATCAGTAAACATCTCACATGTGACGCCATACAGATAATGCCGCCAAATCTTCAAAGCAAAAACAACTGCAGCTAACTCCAAATCATGTGTCGGGTAATTCTTCTCATGTGGTTTCAACTGTCTCGAAGCATAAGCAATTACCTGACCATGCTGCATCAGGACACATCCCAGTCCTTTCAGTGAAGCATCACTGAACACCTGAAAACCTTCCGTACCTGACGGAAGCGCCAACACTGGAGCTGAAGTCAAACAATCCTTCAATCTCTGAAAACTAGCTTCACACTCCGGTGTCCAAACAAAAGGAACTGACTTCTGAGTCAGTCTCGTCAGAGGAGTCGAAATCTGTGAAAATCCTTTCACAAACTTCCTATAATACCCGGCCATGCCTAAGAAACTACGTACCTCAAATACCGTAGTCGGCCTTGGCCAATCAGCAACTGCCTGAATCTTCTGGGGATCCACAGAAATACCTTCTCCGCTAATCACGTGCCCCAGAAATGAAATGCTCTTCAGCCAGAATTCGCACTTGGAGAACTTGGCATACAGCTGATGCCTTCTCAGAGTCTCCAATACAATCCTCAAATGTCTGGCATGCTCATCCTCAGAAGCAGAATATACCAGAATATCGTCAATGAAGACGATCACAAACTGATCCAAATACTCCCTGAATACTCGGTTCATCAGATCCATGAAAATAGCAGGCGCATTGGTTACCCCAAAAGGCATAACCAAGAACTCGTAGTGCCCGTACCGAGTACTGAAAGCAGTCTTCACCACATCAGATTCCTTCACCTTCACCTGATAATATCCGGATCTCAAATCAATCTTCGAAAATACCGAAGATCCGGAAAGCTGATCAAACAAGTCGTCTATCCGAGGCAAAGGATACTTGTTCTTGATCGTGGCCTTGTTCAAATCTCTGTAATCAATACACATACGGAGTGTACCGTCCTTCTTCTTCACAAACAGAACAGGTGCTCCCCAAGGAGAAACACTAGGACGTACAAATCCTCTGTCAACCAACTCCTGAAGCTGAACTTTCAACTCAGAAAGTTCTTTCGGTGCCATCCTGTACGGAGCTTTCGATATCGGAGCGGTACCCGGAAAAACATCGATAGAGAACTCCACATCTCTATCCGGAGGTAAACCAACCAACTCCTCAGGAAAAACATCAGTAAACTCCCGTACCACAGGGATCTCAGAAACAGAACCAACCTCCAGGTTCAGATCCCGCACCGAAGCCAAAAATACTGGATATCCTTTCTTCCACATTCTGCTCACCTCTAACGCAGAAATCAGACTGGAGAGAACACCTCGTAATCCCTGAAATACAACTCTCTCTCCAGCCACAAGCAAACTCACTTGCTTCTTCAGACAGTCAATCTGAGCCTCATATTGACTCAACCAATCCATTCCCAAAATCACATCATACGAAGAAATCGGCAATCGAATCAAACTCGATTTCCACTTCTTGCCAGAAATCTCGATCTCACACAAACAAAACTGTCGAGCAATCAATGGATTCCCAGCCGGTAAAATCACAGACAAAGAAACCGGTAAAACCATCGAATCCAAATGTAAAAGCTCAAAACAATGCTCGGACAGAAAAGAATGACTCGCTCCAGAGTCAAACAAAACACGACAGGGCTGATCAGAAATGTAAACCGTACCTGTCACAACATCCGGAGCATCTCGAGCCTCCTGCTGACTCAAGCTGTAAACTCGTGGCTGAACTGGAACAGGAGCTGAAGCAACAGAACTACTCTGCTCCCTCTGAATCGTAGGTGGTCTCCGTGGTGCAGAACTAGAACCACCACCCCTACCAGCAAATCCCTCAGAGCGTGGAGGAACAGTCCTCGGTCTTCCTGCTGCTGAACCAACAGGTCTGACTAAACCCTCAGATCGCTGATCATATCCCATCTGTGGACATTCTGCAATCCTATGTCCTGGCTGACCACACCTGAAACAAAGACCAGCTATCCTGTAGCACTGGCCATGGTGTCGCCGTCCACAACTCTGGCACACAGGTGCCGAACTGACAGATCCAGAACCAGTCGTACTGGTAACAGTACCAGACGATCCTCCGCTCCTTCTGGAATCTCCAGATCCAGAACCAGGAACAAATCTCCTCTTCCCAGAGGAACCACTGCCAGAAGTATCACCTCCAAACCTCTTCCTACTCGCAGACCACCGCTGCTGAGTAGTCATCATGTCGTTCTCAATCAGACGAGCTCGCTCCACAAGCTCAGAGAAATCAGAAATCCGGAACGGTATCAAAGGCTGCCTCAAAGTGTCTCGTAAGCCTCTCAGAAATCGGTAACACCTCTCAGCAGAAGTGCTAACCAGCTGCGGAGCGTACCTGGCTAATGCAGTAAACTCAGCCTCGTACTGCATCACCGTCTTGCTCCCCTGAACCAGCCTCAGAAAACTCTCCTGCATCTGCTGTCGTGCAGAAGGGGGAACAAACCAGTCTCTGAACACTTCAGTGAACTCTTCCCAAGTGATCAAAGAGTTCAATCTGCCCTGAAATCTGGCTGCCTGCTGGCCATCCCACCAGTGCTCAGCCTCTCCATCTAACAGAAAAACAGCCAACGGAACCTTCCTGTCTGCCGGACACTGCATCCCGTCAAAAGTCTTCTCTAATCTCCTCAGCCACTCCTCGGCTGCTCTGGGCTCAACAGCGCCCTCAAACCTCGGAGGCTTCAACCTCAAAAACAACTGCAGGTGTCGATCGATGTCCTCAGATCTAACAGTAGAAGCTCTGCTCTGAGTCTCGCTCATCATCTGAGCAACCAACGAAGCAAACTGGGACAGTGTGTCAGCACCGACCACTGGGGCTGTACTCCCCACTGGTGCTGCCTGATCATCACTCTGACCGTCTGTCATGTCTGAGTTTGGCTGATCCATACAGAAAAATCCAGAAAATCCGGAAAACTATCACAAAAACAACACAAAAACAACACAATAAAAAGCCAAACGACCCAAAACTACCTCCCAGGCAGACTTACTGATCACTTCCTAGAGCTCTGTTTTACAATCCAACCTGTTTCCAAAACCAGTGCTCTGATACCACAAAAGCTTGTCACGACCCGACCCGACGGGGACGGATCCCGCCCGAGCCGGATCGCGGCGAGCGCACACTTACTTGCTTATCCAGGATCTGGCTTTGGATTAGGTTGCTGAACTGAACTTCCCAAATACATAACTCAACAGAAAACACACAGAACAACAGAGCTACTAAAAACATCAAATGCAGCGGAACAAAACATCTATCTTTTCATTTCCTCAAAATAATCATCTACAGAACAGTACATGGCTTTCAACAGAAAGAAAGACAGAACAGGAAAGCCATGACTGTACAAAAATCAACAAGTACAAAAGTACCTAATCGGATCAGACTCTGAAACTAATCCTGGACCTCCTTGCCCTTCCCAGAACCTGAAAACCACCAGAAAGCAAGGGTGAGCTCAACAGCTCAGCAAAGCAACAAACCACCAATCTAAATTCTCAGAAACCAAAACCAAACTCATCAGACAGAAATCAGATCAGAAATCGGAACAGAATCGGAAATCAGAACGTATACGGACAGATATCAAATCAGAATCGGAATCGTACAGATCATATCAGAACAAATCAACAGAGTCAGAATCAGAATTCAGAAATCAGAATCGTACGGAGCATATCGTATCAGAATCACAATTTCGTACAGAACAGAACAGATACATATAGCTAAATGCCCTGACACTGACGGAATCTCTACGGATTCCGGCCCCTTATGCCTCCCTTCCCAGACACCGACTGAATCTCATAGGATCCAGGCCCCTTATGTCTCCCTTTGTGCTCACGGCACCAAAACAGATGTGCTTATAGCACCAGAACAGAATTCATCGGATCCGGAACGAAACAGATATCAGATTTCAGATTTGAGCTCATTTCAGATTTCCCCTTTCACTAACTGAATCTCATAGGATTCAGGCCCCTTATAACTCCCTTTTTATAGCTTATTCATATAGCATTACAATTCAGAAGAAATCCGGACATTTCAGAAATTACCCGAAAATCGGGCAGCACAACGGCAGTATACAGAATTTACACAAAAATTCCTGCAAAGAAAATTCACCGAATTCGCACAGAACATAGATAAGCATATTCCAGAACATTTATTCTACTGCACATATAATTTCCAATTTCACAGAAAAATCAGGTCGACTAAAAACACAGTCGAATCAAAAATATCCGGACGAAAATCTTCAAAATATAATCAAAACGTGCACACCCGGCACGGCAACGATATACAGAAACTTACGCGGTAAAAACTGAACCAATCAAAAGATACGGACGAAAAACCGTAACGAAAACTAAATCCGGACAGAAAAATACCGCCAACCTCGACGGAACTGAAAATTGAGAAAGACGGAATGTGCCTTACCTCGAGCACAGCAAATTCTTCAACAGTCACTTCGATCGAAAACGGCTCCGCGTCTTCCCGAAATCAACTTTTCCAAAACCTTCTTTTTCTCTCTCCTCAGAGCTGAAAATCAGATATTTATTTTTTTTTTATTTTCTCTCTCTTCAAATGAGCTGAAATCAGCTTTATAATACACAGATCGGCCCGGCCGATCGTCCAGATCGGCCTGGACGATCAGACCAAAATCCCATCGTCCAGGGACGATTTTTCAGGACGATGTTTACTATTCATAGGCGATAAAAACCTCCATTCACTGACTTGTGCCATCCACTGATCGTCCCGGGACGATACCTCGATCGGCCTGGACGATCCCTACAGGAAATCACTTAGAGCAATTCTGGACAGATTCTGGAACTGAAAATACACTGATCGTCCCAGGACGATCCCAGATCGGCCTGGACGATACTGGAGCAGTTTGAAATATTACAAGCTAAACTCCACCTAGCATATCAAATCCATGATATCCGGTCTTATGTAAATACAAGAGTGATGAGAGGCACAGAAAATGAAATGGGTATCAAACCCGACCATGAATGGTATTATGCTTATGCAAAGTGAACTATCCCTCTATATTGTAAAAGAAAAAAAGGCCAATGCATGTGTAGGTAGGACCAATCAAGACTAGTCAATAGTCACTGTGAAGTGAACAAGATTTACTTATTATAATTTTTTTAAATGACCCTTTAAAGGAATCATGCGTTAATTTAAAAAAAATTATTTGATTTTAATCTTTTATTCATTTTTATCTTGCTTAAATAAATTTTAGTTTTATAAAAAATTTAACATCCTAAAAAGCCAAGCGTTGACTCCGTCCGAGCCACACTCAAACAAAGCAATTTAAGAAACATAGGAAAAAGTATGCAGTTAATGCGCAAGCAAAGTAAACAATCATCATAACAAGTCAATAAAACAGAGTGTCCAAAGTCCTTGACAAGTGTCATTCAATATACAACCCATAGTGTAGAAAAATAGTGGTGGCCGGGCTCCACCAACAACCCCGATTATACTCTTAGGGAATGACGCAAGTCTTAAAATGAGGTATTTTCACTCTTGTTCTTCGTCTTCTGGTTCTTCAGTTGGTCAGCTTCCTTCGGTCTTCTAGTAGTACATCTTCAATAGGACATCCAAATGGAAAGAAGAATTCCCTGTAGAGGGACTTTCCTTTCCCCTTTAGATTCCTAATACTTTACAAAAATGCCCCATTTTATAGACTTTCTTAACTCTATGTATCAAATGAATTGCATCAGGATTATAAAAATAAAAATCTAGACTCTCCTTGAGGGTTATCCTAAATAGTTATAATCAAACATCACAAGCAATTTCACACGCAACATATGTATCAAAATCGTTCTTAGCCTATGGGTAGTCTATCGCTAAAAAAAGCACAGAAAGAAAATACTCATCACAAAAAGCTAACACCATTAACAAAACAAAAAGCACACATTTCACACGCAAGGCGTTACATCATAAAAACAGAAAAAGAGAAAACACCAGCCTAACTTAGAGCTAGAAGTCGTGTCCTAACAAATAAGACTAAGTGTGAGTAGTAGGCTGTGTGGTTTTAGGTATGTCCTATATAGGATGATTTAGTTAAAGTTATTTGTGATTTGATTTATTAAAGACAAAAAAGAAAGTTTTAGTTCAAGTTTAAGTATTAATGTCTTAAGATTGATTTTAAGGATTTTATTTTTGTATTTAGTTGATTACTACCATTGTTGCTCACCGAGGTCGTAAGGTTTATTTCACCCTCCTTGGGGCTAACTTAATAGCCTCATAGGCCTATGTTACCCAGTGATAACTAATTTTGTTAAGTTAATTTAGTTGGTTGTAAATTAAAAGAAAGATGAGTTAAGTAATTTATTAGCAATTTGAGAGGTTGATTTTAAAAGATAGATTAAGTTTTCTGTGAGTTATTGAGTTTTGAAATTTTAGAGTTATAGTTAAGCCCCTTGATAAGTTTTCTTATGTTGTTTATTTGATTACTTAGGATTTGATTCATTAGTATTCAATATTATGGGTGTTTTAGATTATGTATGTAATTAATTATAAGAGTGTTTGATTAAAGTTTAGGTTTTAGAAGTCTTTTATTTTAATAAGTTTTAGTTTAGGTTTGCTCTCTTGATTTAATCCAAATCTTTTAAGTTTTAGGATTGTTATAGATTGATTAGTGGGTTGATTAAGCTTAGTTCAAGTTTATATTCAAGTTTTACTTTTTAGTGATTACATATGTTAATTATGGTTTAATTAAGAATTAAGTGTTTTAATGCATTTTTGAGTTGGATTATGATTGATTGGATGGTTTATTATTAGTAAGTTATAACACACTATACCTAGGAAAATGTATTACTAAAATTTCTATGTTCAATGTCTCTATCCTATAGGGAGCATACATCCTAAGTATATGTTATCTAAGACTCGGTCCTTAATTTTTGTTCTTAGGTGTCACTAGAGTTACAGGACAAAATTTTTTTTTATTTCTAACCCTTTGGATATTCGTACGTGTATCACTGAGTTTAGGGATCTATAAATAAATTAAGACAAAAAATAATCTAATAATTGAAGTTTCTAATGGGTCCTAAGGTTGGGAAGCGTGCAACCATGAGGGCTCCTAAAGGGCTTTCTAAGTTTTAAGAAGCTTACAACACCGGGGGCTATGACCCGGTGGTTCCGCCTGTATCACCCCTACCGGAATGAATGGGGGCGATTGATACTCGTATATGTAGGCTCCTTCATCACATCCACTTCAAAATATCCCTTCTCCTTTGCTTTCCCAAAAGCACCTCGCAAAACACAGACAAGAAAAGGAAAATTGTATGAGAGTAGATATGATTCAGATGAAAAATCATATATATAAGAGTTTAACCTATAAACAACTCAGCATTTGAACCTACCAAATATATGCATGCCAACATTAAAACATAAAACAATGTAAAAATTTTCAAACATGAAGAACGAGAAAAGCTATACATGAATCATGTGAAAATCTAATAATGCCAAATAGAGAAATTTACTATTGTAGAATATAGAAAAAAAAATCATACATGAAACACTTGAGAACTCACTAATATGTTCAAAAATATTTACATCACATAATTTTTTAAAGCATATTTAAATAAAAAAAAACTTTTCTAACAAATTTATATGTTATACTTAGCGACGAGTATGCACATAACACTAAAGTAAAACTTTGTGAGGTAAACACTCTACATGAATTATCTTTCAATAAACTGAAGTAGCATGGCAAATAGTATCTAACACTAACATAACAAATAATCGACAAAAAAAATATGAAGTGTCCAACATAAGGTAACCATCGCTTATAGAATGTCCATATAAATATTTTCTATCTTAATTAGCCTAGACATCTTCAATCGAATATGTAGGTATGATATAAAGACGTTGGACGTATGTATGTGAAGCTTCGTCAAAGCCATGAATCTTGCATTTGGATAAATGATTTTGCAACCAAAACACTCATACAAGCTTACCAATGAGTCCTCAAGCCTTTGTTATCGCATGTAAATACAATGTACACCTAAACATTCGCATAACTCTTCTAACATGATTATGCTTGCAACTAGAATATGAAGCAAGCAAGTTGATGTAACAAAGCTATCAAACTTTACTTTATATAGCAAAAAATATACATGTAGTGTCGGGGTTCATAAATATATATGGATATTTACTATGCAAATGTAAGAAATACAGTTCTACATCCACCACATGCTTTATATCAAACTTAATTTACACTCGCAAACAATCGCCTATGGAATGAAATCAAACTCATGCAAATCTCATTATCTTATATGAGGCACCTCTACATACAATACCATTTGCAAATCACGTTACTAAATCACTTTTTTTTTTTTTTACTATGAAATAGAATTAAACACGATGATTAATGATGTAAGTGCATAGAATGAATCCTTCAAATTTATGGATATTTCACATTGAGCTTATCCTAAAACATCAATGGATTAGCTATTGCATTTTGAAGTAAATTTATTTCTTCTCTCAAATATAATGCATGAATCTATAGGGACTTTCATTTCATTGATTCAAATAATTCTAAAGGAACAGACAAACGCTTCTTTTAGGATTTTTTTTTATGACATGATTAGATTTTTTTTTTAAACAACTTTCGTATCAGAGCATTAAAACAATTTCAACCTTTAGAGATAACTAAGTTACGGCCAGCATCTTCAAGCCACTATTATGTTGCCTACGCATAGGAAATTACATGGATACATGTTTTGAGATATAAAAGAAACAGACATAAACTAGATGTTAAAAAAAAAAAGACAAAAAATGGACCACAACTTGTGCATTCAGGACACTATGGTTTAATGTAATATATATATATATATATATATATATATAACTTATTTATTTAATAAGTAATTCAAAATACTGTACAAAAAAAAAAAAATACTTCTAAGATTAACAGTGAATGGGGGTGTCAATATTGGACACGACCCAAAAATCCGACTCGAACCTGACCCAAAAATTTTGGGTTCATGTTAACCCGAACCCGAACAGGGTCGGATTCAGGTTAAGGTTTTCGACTCATTTGCAAAATCGGGTCGGGTTTGAGTTGACCCGAAAACCCGGTAATGACCCGTAATGACCCGCAGCCTGCCCTGACCAGGCCTGACCGAAGCTGCCCGCGTCGCAATCACATATGACGCGCGTCGCGACCCCGCAGCTCCGCTGCCCAGTCTCGCTTCGCGAGTCGTGACGGTCATGCGGTCACGGTCTGCCCGCCGTGTAGCTGCCCGCGTGGAGCTGCCCGCCGTGCTGACGACCCGCCTGCCCGCTGCGGAACTGCTCAGTCTCGCTTCGCATCGTCGCCCACCAATTTCACATCGCCCGTCGCTGACGACCCGCAAACCCATGTTTCAGTGGATAACGGGTTGTGTCGGGTTGACTCGAACCCGAAGCGGGTACGGCTCGGGTCCAGAAAATCAACCCGTTTGTAAAAATGAGTCGGGTTCGGGTTGACCCGGATAAAGCCGGGTCAATTCCGGGCTTGACCCGAACCTGACCCGTGACACGAAATTGACACCCCTAACATTGATCAAGTTTTTTTTTTTATAAGAGAGAAAGAGAGAAATAATTATAAATGTATCTCCAAATGAATTTAATAATTTATAATTAATATTGATTAAATTTAAATCAGATATTCCAACACATTTTATTTCCAAACTTTTATTTGAGATATAGATGAATAGTACTTATTCCACCACACTTTGGTGATGCTATACTTTGAGGTTGTCTGTACTTAAAAAAAATGGTTGGGATTTTGAACGTTTGGCTCCCTCATGAGAGTTGCAATGCTTCATTTAAGAAAAATAATTAACATATATCATACTTCTCACTACAACATTAGCTGTACCGGGAAATGGATAAACAACAACTTAAGAAAACTATGATACATTTTCACTGCCGGACATCTTGAGAAGCAAACTTATGAAGCTCCAAACTATATTTTTACTAGATTTGAAGCTTGCAAAATGTGTAGAGAAAATATTTAAATGCTCCTCTTAAGTTTTCTTCTCTTGTTTATGTCTCCAATCATAAAAAATGCAAGCAGCTTTTCTCTTTCTTCCTGGTTCGAGCTGCTGTAGTTGAACTTTTTGGACAAGAAAATCATCCCGCCACCCTCTTTGCATGGCCAAAGTGAATGGGGAAGAGGCTGGAGTCAGGATGGGTAGTGGAGCTTGGAAGGTGGTAAGCGACGAGATCTGGCCGGTCGAGCGAGTCGGATCATGTGAACTCTCCATGAGAAACGAGAGAGATCCTTGTCGTTGTCCATCCGAGAGAGGAGAGGAAGAGGCTTAAGGAGCTAGGGCCGGCTGCTATGCATCATCCCTCTGAATGAGGAATTTTTATTGGGTTCGGTGTCCTGATGTAGCTCTACATCCGGACACCAGTGATCTGGCGCCACATAGCAGCCCCATTACCGCGGACCCAGCCCGGCGAAGAGTGGGTTTATAACACGTGCATATTTTGAATGATGATGGCCAACGATCCAACCCGAAAATAATGATAATTTTTTAAATAAAGAACAACGGCTATTCAATTCACTTTACCATATTCAAAGACGAAGCATTTTTCTGCAACTATTCATTTTCTTTGCATTCACAAGCATCTTCCATCATTCTGAAGCAAGTTTCTGGTAGATTAACTTCAGAGAAACAATGCCTCAGGTTAGAATTTTTTTCTGAAGTAAATAGTTTTCTCATATACTATTCATGGTAAAAAAATTAGAAATAAAATGTTTAGGGTTAGGGTTTACTTACAAACTGTAATGGCTGTTGTAAAACATTGAATGTCTCGTGTAAAAACATCTCTAATCAATCAGAGCTTCGTGGTCCATATAACTCGGTACAGATTGGTAATTCTTGTTACCGATTGGTATTGATTTTTATTTATGGATATAGCTCGATTTGAACATGAAGAGATTTTTAAAATAGTGTATATTGTTGGAAAAATATACATAAATTGTTTTGTATTTTAAAAAAATATATTTTTTACAATATGCATTATTCGTTTTACATGCTTGGTACTGCTAGGGACAACTCGGTACTACTCGGTATTATAAGTTATTACTCGGTATAAACTTATATAAATCTTTCAAATAATGTTTATCTTTGTTATATAATATATTATATATTTTTTATTGAGTGAAATATTTTGAAAATGTTGGATATGAATTAGATAGAAAGCTCTGTAATATTGCTTGGTACTGCTCGATATTGAAAATTATTACTCAGTATAAGCATAGATATATCTTCCAAATATTGTTTATCGTTGCTATATAATATATTACATATTTAGTACTGAGTAAATTTTTTTGAAAAGGTTGGTATTGAATTGGATTGAAAGCTCTATAATGTTGTTCGGTACTGCTTGGTATTGAAAATTATTACTCGGTATAAGCTTAGATATATCTTCCAAATAATGTTTATCGTTGTTATATAATATATTATATATTTAGTAACTAAGTGAAATTTTTTGAGAAAGCTGGATATTAACCGGATTCAAAGCTCTGTAATATAGCTCAGTACTGCTCGGTACTCAAAGTTTATAATTAGTATAAGCTTAGATATTTCTTCCAATTAATGTTTATCCTTGTTATATATTATAATATAAATTTACTACTGAGTGAAGTTTTTTGAAAATGTTGAATATGAATTAGATTGAAAGCTCTGTAATATTGTTCGGTACTACTTGGTACTCAAAGTTAATACTCTGTATATGCTTAGATATATCCTCCAAATAATGTTTATCCTTTTTATATAATATATTATGCAATTGATATTGAATGAAATTTTTTCCAAGGTTTGGTATTAATCGATATGAATGCTCTGTATTATTACTCAGTACTGTTCAGTACTTAATGTTGTTAATACTCGATATAAACTTTAAATACTGTTCTTTTATTATTTGTTATGCAGGGATATTCTCCAAATATTCATTTCAGATGCTGAACTTCGACTTTTACAGAAGTTTGTAATCAATTAGTTCAAAAATTTGGAGATCAGTTTGTTGAAAGACTACGTCAACTACAAATCAATCAGTTCCTGATTCTGCCTCCAATCCCTAAGAATATTTCACTTGTGTATATGCTGTTATCGATGTGGTATTTAAGGACAAAGTGTTTTCTTATTAATGGACAAAAGTCCAAAAGAATGAACTTTGCCCAAGCCTCAATCAACCTTTTCTCTTTATTCCTAGTTTCCATTGGGTTAGTAATAATTACTAATTTTTATTTATTGTTTTAAACATATTGCAACTTATCACCAATTCTATTTATTCTAGGGTTACTACTCGGTCTCAAGTCAGACGGACACAACTGCCTTCATCTCGCATATAATCAGAACAGCTATTATGAGTGTCAATTTGATCCTTGTTCCCATTATAAACGAAAAACATTGGACACTTCTAGTTGGAAATCTAAGCAAGAAATTATGGATGTTTTTTTATTCATTACCCAAAGCAACTCACAAGGACGTACTCCCAAATATTGTAAGTGCTACTTATATTTAACTTTTATCTTAGGATTAACGATATTAAATGTTAACTATAATTATATTTTTCAGATATCTCATTTGTACAAGGAAACACAAAATGCTTATGACGATGACATAAGGAAGTGGCCTATCGAAACAATTTCAAACTTGCCAACATAAGATAATAGCGTTGACTGTGGCATGTTTGTTTGGAAATATATGGAAATTGTGATCTAACATGATCTAATTCAATGGGATGTTCATAAAATCTAGCAATCTAGTATGCTTGTATTCAGGGCAGAATTTGCATATACCCTTTTATGTACTAATATTCATTAAATTTTTGAATATATGGCAAAATGCATTTTTAGATAATTTTTGTTATTTTTATGAGTATTATTCAGTTCTACTCAATAGTATATGAATAATCTAGGGGCGATACTTTGTAAATAATTTATTTGGTTATTGTACCTAATAATATCGACAAATGTAACTCGGTACAGTTCTATACAGGCCAAGTACCAAGTAGTAACAACTTATGTGGATGAGTACCAAGTAGTAAATTATAATATATAGTTGTACCGACTATAAGAAACAAACTCGATACTACTCTATACAAGCCTAGCACCTAGTAGTAACAACTTATATGGACGAGTACCGAGTAGTTACTTATAATACGTAGTTGTAGTGACTATAAAAAACAAACTCGGTGCTGGTCAGTATAATACGCTAATCTGTGCTTGTAAGCCTAAGAAAATCAAACATACAAAATCAGTACTCTAACATTAACTGAACTTTATAGGAAAATGTATCATATTAAAAAAAAAACTGAGTAATACCGATCAAAATAGTGCAATACCTAGTTATATCGAGTATTACAAAAAATTCAAAATTATAAAATTTGCATATACCATCAGGAATCCAACATTAAATTAAACTTTCTAGAAAAATATTTAATGTTAAAGAAAAAAAATCGAGTAATATCAGCAATTAAGTGCAATTTCGAGTATTACATATGTCTAAAAATTGAACCAATGATTGTAAAATTTGCATACAACATGAGCAGTTACGTAAATAAAGATTGACTCACTATTTCTCCAGGTGTAAATTATATGCTTGTAGGAGGATTCCTCTCTATGGGTTTTAATTTTTTGCTCTTCCTTTTCTCCTAGTGATCCTTCATTCTTGCATTAGAGATGCCCTTTGGCCGGCACTTTGCAGGATCTTTAATAGTTTTATGTCCGTCCCCAGATATACATTTATTTTTTTGGCCTTCCATGATGAATTATACTTTTCTAGCCATTATACTCATCGCATCGATCTTACATTTTTCAGCCTCTTCATTACCCTGTGCTTCTGTGCTAATTTGATATGCAAATCAACACATATAATTTCTAAACATCATGTTGCTGAACCGCTCAATCGGTTGACACACATTATTTCCTATATATGGGATATTCCCTCCATAATATAAATCTTTCTGAGCTCTGGCTGACCATCTTGAGAGTAAATAATTTACAGAAATATTAACAATATCTAACTGCCTCATAACTCTCATGCAATGAGAACATAATATACCAAACATCTCAAACTTTACATAGTTGCATTGTATGGTTCCTTCTAAAGATTTAAAAGTAACAATCCACTTGTGTGACTAAAAAGAGTTGTCTATATTCTTGACAAAAAACATAGATGCATCCAACGAAGAATGTTTAATGCACAGTCCACCTACTCCATTTAAGAACTCCTCTTTAAAAAATGAGTACAACTTTCTCGAATAAAATTAGGCAGCTTGCTTTAATATTGAGTTACTTTTTATATGAGGTTGTATATCCGTTTGACTACATCTAAAATCTTCATCTTATTCATTTCCACGCCAAGTCTTCATCACCTTTTCCAACCCCAGGAAATAGTCAGTGATAGAACTTGTTGGCTTGGAAAATTCATGGCATACATGATTGGTGGACTCACTACGTTGTGTAGATAAAATACCAAGGTTAAAAGAATTTTATTGAATGTTGTAGACCAATTTTCTTTGATTTTGTACAAATCTTTCAACTATTGATGGCTCTGGAGGTTCCCTTCTGTGATCATTTCATTCAACTTTCTCTCAAACTCCTCCACAGAATCGCACTACTAAAACAATAATAAAATAGGCATTTCACTTTGTTGTTATTATTAAAGCACCAAACTTTGGAAGGAACATTCTTGTACATATGTCATTAGCACAACCTATGCCGTGTATTAGGTAATGCAATCTCTATTGCCATGGCCATTGCTTGGTCATGATCGATAAATATAGTTATGGGATGTTTGTTATCCGTAATTCTTAAAAATATTCTAAATATCCAGGTAAAAGACTCAATTGTCTCCTCAGATAAAAAAAACCACACCTAATAGAATATTTTACCTGTGATTATTCACTCAAACTATAGGGGCATAGGCTAAATTATATTTGTTTAGACGATAGCTTGTATCAAAAATAATCACATCCTCAAAGTAGTCATAATCAATTCTCCCGAACCCATCAACCCAAAAAAAATTATATAACCTATCCTCTTCATCAGTTTGCACATCTCATACAAACATGTTGTTAGCAGCTGCCTATTCTTTAAATATTTGGATTAGTGAATTGGTATCCCCATTCTCAATCTTGGCTCTTCTTTCTTTTTGAATGTAGTATGCATCCCTCTTTGGCTCAATCTTGGCTCTTCTTTCTTTTTGAATGTAGTTGTATGCATCCCTCTTTTTGAATGTAGTTGTATGCATTTCTCTTTGTAAAATTTATTTATATTTAAACTTTATTTTGAAACAAATTTAAACATAATGTTATTTTTATTTAATTTAACAGATATATGTATTTATTGATTTTTTTATATTTTAATTTTACTTTAATTTATCATATATATTTAATAAATAATAAAAATGATAATAATAATAATAATAATAATAATAATAATAATAATAATAATAATATATTAATTTATATATGCATATATTTAAATGTTTATATATTACTTAAAATAGCCTTTGTAATTTACTCTCATCAACACGCATGCATCAAACAGTGTCAAATTCGAGCATGAAAACACCCATTTGAAAGATATTGATGATCCGAACACGCTCATGTAATCCATTTCACAAAATGAGGTCCCAATCAAAATATCACAATCACAAAACAAATATGTGCGATAAAGGCTCATATACACGCAAAATACATGCCAAATCATCGTCAGCCCGATCACACATTTTAAAAACTTGATAAATGATAATATGTGATCAAAAGAAATAAATTTCCAAAGTCGATGATGAATTGCTGTAGAATATATGATTTGACCCTTCATCAACACAACGGTGCAACATACAAGAAGGTGGCTCAATCTTATTTGCCTTAAATTCTTATCATTCTAAATAGTTGTGTACTTCGAACTTTGATGATTAGTGTAGATCACGCACTATATTTCGTATAAATAATGTCTTCATATCTTCAATGAAAATACCACAACAACAAGCTCCAAATCATGTGTCGAATAGTTCCTCTAATGCAGCTTCAACTAGTGGTGGAGCTAGACATTTTTTTATGAGAAGGCCATACTTAATTTTTAAAATTTTTGCACCATAAATTTCTTATAGGAGGAGCAGATGGGGCAAGCATATGGCTCGTTCTTTCTGGTAGAAGAAAACGTGCAGATGAGATAGTGCAATTAAGGCATGCCTATTAGACTATTCAATAAAATAAGCAGGAGCCTAAGTGGTTACTTGGCAATAAGGAAGATTTAATTTTAGTAGGACTTAGTAAATCCTATAAATCTAATTAATAAATCCTGAGTATTTTAAATCTTGAAACTATTTTACAAGATAACTGGCAAATCATGTTAAATCATATAAACTTATTTTGAAACATAATTCAGGAGATTAGTACCTTATAAATACTAATTTAATTTGTTTTAAAATTAATTTAAAATTTAAATAGTAGTTACTGATTAATTAAAAGCTTGTTTAATTAGTTAAGTAGTTCAAATATTTTTAATTACCAAGTATACTATTAATTATCTAATTAATTATTTAAATATTATGTCATTAACTAATTTAATTTAAAATTTATGAATTAATCATTTAATTAATATTTAATATTTAATTCATTTTATAATTATTTATTATTTCACTCTTTAGGCCTCTCTAGAGTTTGCTTTTCCTTTTTTCATCATGTAAGGAAGAGTTTCGAATGAGTCGCTAAAGCTTATTCGCCACTATGAACAAGTTAGATCGGAAGTCACACAGATAGACAACGTTCTTCTTGTACCTCTTTCGATGACGTGCTTTTCCACCTTCAACGTCGATAGGAGGTCACTCGCTATAATGGTAAAAAAACTTTCTTGCCTTTCACACACTTTTGTTCGATAGGATTTACCATATATAAGATTAACCTTACATCAAGTTGAATTTTAAAATAGAGGATGTGGTTTATTCTGAAGATGGTATTGCTGTCAAGTTAAATGAAGAAAGGGAGAAGATGAACTCTAAAATACTATCCAATTCATTGGTAATTAAGGTATTTGGGAATAATTTACTTCTCATTTGGTAGCTTGGGAGATAAGAAAATAATGGAATCAATTCGGGCAAATCCACTTTACTACATTTGGTAAAGGATGGTTCTTATGTTCTTTCTCATCGAAAGAAATGGTTGAAGCAGTTCATTCAGGTGGCCCGTGGTTTGTAAATGGACATATAATAGGTATGGAGAAGTGGACTCCGAAATTTAGTACTTCATCTATTAAGGGACTTTCTTCTCCAATTTGGATTAGAATGCCCCATTTACCTTTGCAATGTTGGGATAAGAAGAATATAGCTTGTATTGCTTCAAGAATAGGAAAACCACTTATGTTGGATGGTAATATGTTCCATTGGGGGAGGAGAGAATTTGCAAGAGTATGTGTAAGAATCAAGCTTGATCAACCCTTCCAATAGGAGTTTGGGTGGATAGCATGGTTAGAAGGTTCTTCCAAAATGTGGAATATAAGAAGGTTTCTAACTTTTGCTTTGTATGTGGAAAGATTAGTCATGTGAATAAGGAATGTGGTCAAAAAGTAAATATTCCTAAAGTAGTAGATGTTGATGATGGTGGTGGTAGAGAAAAGAATGTGGGAAGTAAACAAGATAATCCGATTGAACCATCTTATGGTCCATGGATTTTGGTCAATAGCAAGAGAAGAAGGAATATTACACAAAGGAATAAAGAGATCAAACCAAGCACACTCAAATATGTTAAAAAATTTGTTATTCCTGTAACAGTTGAGAAGGAAGCTCAGAAAGTGGTGGATGCTGGAATCATAGAAAACTTGCATCTAGTGAGTCCTGGAAAATCATGTAATGTGGCTGATCATTTAGAAGATGGGGAGTTCAGGCCAGAATAAAATCTTGAATTCTCTCAGGATAATAGCATGGCCATGGAAGAATCTTCTATTTCTTACAGCAGATGGGAAGGGCTGCTTGCGAACTGAAGTAAATCCTAAGGGATTACTTGCGAACTCAAGTATCCCCTATCTTGATCTAGAGGTATCTATCAGCAATGATTCTGTAAAGATAGCATATAATAATTTGATTGTGGAAGCACCTCCGGCTAATATGTTTTCTATCCTCCAAATAGTTAATGAAGATGGTTATGAAGATGATTATTTACAAAATTCTATGATGAGAGATGAAGATGGTAAACAGAAAATGGAAGCAAAATCTGCTAATTACACGGATGCAGGTGAGATCCCAGTTATGGAAGTAGGAAATGGTCTGAATGAAGATTTGCCTAAGTGTAAACTAGCAAAAGAACTAAAATCTTTAGGACCCATTAAAAGCAAATCCCGTGGAAGACTTGGAGAAGGAGGTAGTAGAAGGAAGGTTGGGGGCTACTCCCCAAATAAACTTTAATGGATTCCATAGCCTTTTGGAATTGTAGAGGGGCAAAGAAGAAGGAAGCCTCTCTATATATGAAGGAGTTTATAAAGAATTATAAAGTATTCTTTGTAGGTTTAGTAGAAACTAAAATAAGCTCTTTTGATAAAACTGATTTTAACAAGATCATGGGTTCTAATTGAGATTTGTTTATTCTACCTTCGGAGGGATTATCCGACGGTATAATGATTTTATGGAGAACTAATATTGCTTCCTTTTCATTGATAAAGACTTCGGATCAATGTGTAATTGGAGATCTTAATGTCTTTAATCAAGGAAGCTGGATGATTGCTACAGTCTATCGGAGCAAGGAGGTTCACAAGAGGAGTTTGTTATGGGATTGCATTCATGAGCAATCACGAAGAAAGATTCCAGCTGTTATTGGAGGGGACTTTAATTGCATCTTATCTCAAGAGGAAAAGAGAGGAGGTAGGAAGTTTATTTTCTCTAAAGGTTCCTTAGATATGCTCAAATTTATGAATGATAAAGACTATCATGATATTGGAGTGGTTGGTCCAAGATATACTTGGTGCAATAATAAAGTGGGAAGTGGAAGAATTCTAGAATGGTTGGATAGATGCTTGTTGAATTCAAAGGCTCTTCAATGTATCCAAATTGCGGTGGTAAGACACTTTGCAAGAGTGGCTTCTGACCACTGCCCTATAGTGCTGAAATTATTTGATGTAGCTAGAAGGATGACAAGGTCTATTAATTTTGAAGATGTTTGGTTATCTTTCAAAACAACGGAGCACATAGTTTCTAAAATCTGGAAAAAAAATTTTTAGGGGATGACATGGAAGTTCTCAACAAGAAATGCAAGAGAACTGTAAATGATTTATTCTATTGAAGTAAGAACAAACTAAGAAACTTCTCTAGTGAAAACGAGAGATTGAAGGCTGAAATTTTATTACTCCTAGAAGAAGAAGCTAGTAATGGATGGCTAAATGAAGAGAAGTTATGGAAACTAAGAGCTAAAGTAAGAGAGTTTAATGTTATTCTCAATTACTTGAACACTTGGTGGAGACAAAGAGCAAAAGTGAAGTGGGTGGTTGAGGGAGACTCAAATACTAAATTTTTTCATGCCTTTGCCAATGCTAGAAGAAATGCTAATTGGATCTCTCAAATAAAGAATCTTGATGGCTTGCTCACCGAAGACCCAAAGGAAGTAGAAGAAGTTTTTTTCAATTTCTTTCAAGAGAAATGGAAGGAAAGATATTGCAGTTTGGATAAATGGCTAAAACCTTGGATGGTTTTGAATGAAGATGACAAGACTTGGTTGAAGAAGGAGATTTCAGAAAATGAAGTTAAAGAGGCTGTTTTGAGGCTAGGGAACAATAAAGATCCAAGATGTGATGGATTGACACACTATTTTTTCAAAAGCTTTTGGGATATTATTGGAGGAGATGTTTTTAAAGCAGTGAGGCTTTTCTTCTATTCAGGTAAAATGAGTAGTGAGTGGAAGGATACTTTAGTAGTGCTCATTCCAAAATCTACTAATCCTTTAACTCCATACTACCGTCCAATCCATTTATGTAATACAATTTATAAAATTGTGTCCAACGTGATCTTAAATAGATTGGTTTTAGTTATTCCTAAAATTATATCTAAAAAGCAAGGGGCATTCGTGAAGGAGAGATCAATTTCTGAGCATCTTTTAATAGCTCAAGAGATCTTCAACAAAATGAGGTTTTCAAAAGCTATTAACGGATAATTGGCTATCAAATTGGATATGGAACAAGCATACGATAGTATGTGTTGGCTTACCTTGAAGAAAATGATGTTGGAGTTTGGATGCCCGGACATATTTCTAGGACTTATTATGGACTGTGTTTCTTATCCCAGATTTTCAATATTAATTAATGGGAAAAGGTCTAAATGGATTGAGGGTAAATGTGGGTTTCGTCAAGGATGCCCACTCTCTCCTTTTTTTTTATCATTTGCTCTCAGTTACTGTCTAATATTTTTTACAGCAGGGCAAATAATTTGGGAATCAGTATTTGCTCTAATTCTCCTAGAATTACACATCTTATGTACGCGGATGATGTACTACTATTTTCTGATGCAAGATTGAAAAATGTGAAGAAGATTAAAAGCATTGTTAAGCAATACTGCAGTTGGATGAGTCAGAGTATAAATAAGCATAAATCATCATTGATTTTTGGTAATTCTGTGTTGAGGAGAAGGAAGAAACATATTTCCAAGCTACTGGAATTCAAACCGGTAGAAGAAATAGTATACCTGGGTATAAAATTTGCTTTAAGACGTTTAAAAAAGGAGGATTTTCAAGTGCTGTTGGATAAAACCATGAAGAAAATGATTTAGTGGGGTAATAGACATTTGTCATTAGCCGGAAGGTTATGTCTGGTTAAATCTGTTGTTCTCATTCTACCGATTTTTTTGATATCTCACTCTCTTGTTCCTATGAAAACATTATATGAGTTAGAAAACTCTGTTGAGATTTAATATGGAATAAAATGGATAGAAGCCATGGTTTACATTATGTAGCATGGGAGCTGTTATGTACACCAAAGAATTGTGGAGGATGGGTTCTTCAATCAGCTATCTCCAGAATTGGATCTCTTAGAGCAAAGTTTGCTTGGAATCTCATTGAGAAACCAAATACTTTGTTAAATAGAAACTTGTTAGCCAAATATGGTGATTTGTGGTGGAGTAAGGAAGACTTTAAAGAAGGATCAAATTCTTGGAAAATCATCATAAGTGGTTGGAAATCTCTTAAATTTTTTTAAGATGGAGAGTAGTAAATGGTCCCAGCATTAATGTGCTAAAGGATGCTTGGATTCTAGATAAGTGTCTTCTTAAATGGCCTACTTTTGTAGGTTGCCATATTGAAGACAATAATTCTCTTGATTATTTCATAAAAGATGGAAAATGGATATCATCAAACTGGGAAAATTTTTCGGAGATGATCTCCTGAAAATCATTGAAGCTGTGCAGATTTACAACAATGCTACTCAAGATCATATGGAATTAAAGCTTCAATTTTCCGGTAAAACCATCTCAGCCTTGTTAACAGAAGATAATCTTACAGATTTTTATTCATATAAATTGTTTTCCTGGATTCATAAGCTAAAGATCAATGCTCAGGCAAAATTATTTTTGTGGAGATTATGTATTGAAGCTATCCCTACTGAAGTTTTTCTTTTTAAAAGAAAACTTTCGGCTAATTGCTTATGTCCTATGGGATGTGGGGTGATTGAAGACCTTGATCATGTCACCTCTAATTGTTCAAAGCTTGTAGAGGTTTGCAAGGTTCTACAAAATTGGGGATTCAAAATTCCTTATTTCTGTAACTGAAATAAATTCAACATTTGTCTCATGAGATTAATAAAGGAAGATCTAATGGCTGCAAGGATTTATGTACTGATTGTATGGATGGTTTGGAATAATAGATGCAAGGTTAAGCACAGGAAAACTGGTAATAGTAAGGTATTGATTGCTTCTTCAGTTTCAAGCTTTCTTAGTTCTGCAAAACAGGATATTTACCGCTCAGATCACTGGGATGCTTATCGGTCTAATGGACTGCTCCTTCATTATTGGCATCCTCCTCCACCTGAGTGGCTGACTTAAAGAAAACTACATGGTTGGTATCGGTGGGGTGGTAAGAGATGACAAAGGTAGATTTATCTTTGCTTTTGGAAGAAAGAAATTGCATTGGGATAGTGCACAAATGGAGCCCTCCGCTTTCAAAGTTTTAGAAGGAATATGTCATGAATGGACAAGAGAAGTAAAAGGTATTGTTTTGGAAGGTGACAATAAAAATGTTCTCCAATATTTTCAAAATTTGTACAGCAAACCAAAGATTATTAGAGAGAAATCGGATGATGAAGATCTCTTATTCCTTAGTAAGTTTAATAATTTGATCTTTAATTGTGTTAATCGCAATTGTAATAAGTTAGCTGATTATTGTGCTAACTTAGCTTTATCTTATGATTTTGATTGGGATTTGTTCCTTGAGAATAACCTTCCTTCTTCCTTTGTGAAATTAGCAAAGGAAGAAAGTAAATGATGGTTGATTCCTCATTATCTTGTATCTAGGCTTTTTTGGTGCCTTTTTATATTATCGTTACTTAGCATTTCTCAAAAAAAAAAAAAAAGAGTAAGCACATAAATATAAATAAAACCACCAGAGTAAAAAAAAGGTTCAGGGCAAGTGCCATGTAAGTACAACTAGGGTCTGCAAAAAAGTAATGGTGGCTAGGCCCCATCGAAAATAACATGGATTCTAATCTTACTGAATGATGCAAGTCTTAAAAATAAGGCATTTCGTCTTCATCTTCAATTTCAGGTTCTTATATAGATCATCTTTTTTCAGTCTTCATAGGATTCATCCTTCAAAAGGGTACCCAAATAAAAAAAATTCCCTATAAAGGACCTTTCTTTTTTCCCTTTGAATCCCTAGTATTTAAAATACCTCATTTTTGAAGACTTTTATAACTTGATACATCAAATACAAATTATATAATTAAAAAAAAAATCTAGACTCACCTGCATGGTTATTTTAATCAGTTAATATAAAAATATCCCAAGTAATTATATATGGAAAGTAAAGTACTCATGCCAGCCACACTTGACCATGCTCTTATTTATTTGGAGGCTAAGCAGCTAAAGCACCTGTATTAAGTATTTATTTATTTATGATTTTTTAGTGACTAAAGTCCCCTTTATTAGCACTACACTAACATGGCCACCTACAAAAAAACATCGTCAATATTAAGATCGTCACTAACCTATGGATAATCTATCACACAACATATCATAAAGAAAGTAAAATAATAAAAGAAACATTACAATAATCACAGCAAATAAAGGCAACCAACATATGTGACACATGCAAGAGTGTTACATCACAGAAACAGAAATAAAAAAGCATTAGCCTAACCTAGAACTAGAAGTGGTTCCCTAGAAAAAAAAATATATGTGTGTGTAGTAGGCTGTTTGGCATCGGATGTGTCATATATCAGGTAATTAATTCGAATAGTTTGGGATACAATTATTTGAAGGTCAAAAGGGGATTTTTAGTTTAAAGTTTAAGTATTAGTATCTTAGGATTAATTTAATACTTTATATAGTATTCTTTCAAGTTTAAGTTGGATTAACAGATTTTAGAAGGTCCAGAGTCATCTTATCCACTAGATTAAAGGGGTCCAAAAGGTGACTTTTATGAACAGGTTAGAGTTTAGAGTTTTGATATTTTTATTAAATATTAAACCTTATAAGGAGTAATTATACTTTGAGTTTGCTGGATTTGGAGTTTTCTATACAAAGTTATAAATTTTAGCAGTTTCAGATCCTAGTTATTGAACTACGGCTAATCGGAGAGTAGACTTTTTAATTTAGGTTGGTTTCTAGAAAGTTAATATATTTTTTTAAATTAGGTGTTAATTATAGTTGAATTCCTTTTAGTTTATCCAATATAATTTTTTTTTGAATTAGTTATGAATTTTCAAAGTTAGGGTAATTAATGGGTTATTAAAATTTCTTAATAAGGGATACTTTAGGGGTTTTGATCCAAATCAGCTTCAAAACCCTTGGAATCAACCCCAAAGGTCAAGAATGACCCAAGGAGGAGTTCTCAAGTGTTTTGCAAAAAATTGGAATTTTAAATAATTTTTAATTATTTAATTTAATTAAAATGGTGCTTTTTAATCAAAATTAAATTAATGTTTAGATTGAAGTCAAATTAAGGTGGTTTTGATTTTTTGAGATTAAGGACTAAATTCTAAAGAGCTTGATATGTTATGGGTAATTTTTAGATTTAGGTTAAATTTATTAGGGGTTGTAACATTCTTTATTTTTAAACACTTCCTCATAGGGCCTGCTAACGAATGATGGTTCAAGCAGCCCCTATTGACCAGCATAGGGGAGGGCCTCGAGTATGTCTTAATGAAGGTTCCAGTTCAAATCATGATCTATTGATTTATTTGTATGGGTACTCTCAAAAAAGTGTTCTGAATTTTTCGAAGTCATGGGGGCTTAATTAAGGGGTTTATAGAGTCCTAAAAATTTTCAAAAAATTACACGGGGTTTAAGATGTCACTGAGTTTAAATGTTTTAAGTTTCATGTCAATCAAAGATGTATTCCAGCTCTTAATTTTTTTTTAAGTTTGCTAGATGGGCCCTTAATTATTATCCTTAAGGTATCGCTATATTAAATAGGTTTGAATAAAGTATTAAAGACTAACCCTTGGGGTAACATAAAGAGAAATACAACAAAACATAGCACACCATGTCCTTACAACTAGGAGATTCTAAACTAAGTGCTCATGCATCCTACACATGTAAAAGACAACTAAATAATGATTAAGCTTGCTTAACGATATGATTAGTGAATGATTAAAACTCAATTATTCACTAATCCTCCCCCCATGAATGTAATTCACATAGATAACATATATTTAAAATTCCAAATGGATCTCTCAAAATTAGATTATATATATATATATATATATATATATATATATATATATATATATATATATATATATATATATATATATATATATATATATATATATATATAAAGTAATTTAATGTATATGTATATAATTGGGTAGTGTTTAAAAATTAAAGAATTTAGTTTTAGGGTAGTGTTTAAATATAAATAAATATATCTATCTTTTAAGCATCAACTAGAGCTCACATAATTCATTGTATGTAGAAAAACAAAATTATATTACTGTTCATTAAATATTTACATATTTAACAAGTTTTCAAAAATATATACAATAGCCAAAACTAGGCTAATGAAATTTTATAATACTAAAGAATAATAAATAAAACATAAACAATCACGTGTTGATTAGCCTTCCTCTATAAGTTTTTTATCCCCACATAAAATAATGAAAAAATCATAAAATATGCACATATCCCAATAAGTAACCAAAACTTACCACTGCATTCAAAGCAAGACAATAATCAATATGCATGATCCAATTCTAGTTAATATCAATTAATAGTAAAACTAATATGATTAATGAAGCTAGAATATTCAATAAGTAAAAGAAGCCTATCAATCTATAAAAAATTAATAAAAATACTTCGATAAAAAAATTAGTAATTAGTAACATATGATGTATAGTGAAACATACCTTAATTATTTATTTGTGCTAACAATTTCACATCCTTCTATTAATCATTATGCCATATATAGTTGATAAATAATATGTCATGTGAGTATGCTATATCAATATGATGTATTGGTATGTTTATCAGTGTACTATATCAATATGTCTATCAATATCTACCAATGTTCCTGTCGTATACTATGCCATGTTATATTAGAATCATTATAGGTTTTATAAGTCAATTCATATATTTTCATGCAAATGCAATCATGGATGTGATTATGAACACAGGGCAAACCATTAAATTTTAGTATTATATTTTTATTTTTAATTTATCCTTAATTATCGACCAATTGGTCATTAGTCTTTAATGAAAATACCATAAAGAGCTTCCTCTCTCTAATATTTTCTCTCCCTTCTTCTCTTCTCCTCATTTATTTTCTTCCCTGACAAGCCAAATGAATGAGAGTAGCGATGGTTGGTGGTGAGGGACATTTATATTAAAAATATTAAAAAAATCTTTTTTTAGTGTTTGACATTATAATGCACACGATACAACATCATAACGTTGCATACCTCAGAGTTACTATAGAGTATATCCTTTATTTTCGTGATGCGATGCCATTTTCTGGCATTGTAGTGCCCTCAGCACCATAGTGCTACTTGTTGGTTCATGTTTTCATTTTTTTTTTTTTTAAATCATTTTAAACTTTTAGGTTATTATAATCTCTTGACATTTGAAAAATATCATCCTTGATATTTCAATATCAAGAGAGAATACACTTGAAAGAAAACCAAATATATAGTATACCAAATAAAATCGATTTGAAAATTTAAAAAAAAATCTACACTAAAAATCATATAACAATTAATTTTGAAATCACATTGGAAAGCTTAACTTGTAAAAAAAATTTATATCAACCATATTATTAGGCACTTTTAGAACCTCTTTTACTGGTTTCAACTTTTTGGTTCCAATCTAAATATCTCTGACCATGTCTAAGCAATGGGCATTCTCTCATTTTATGCCCAAAATTATCACACCTACAATATTGTTCGATCACCTATAATAGAGCCCTACATGACTTCTTCCACATCATATATATTGCGGTGTACTCTTAGAAGGTGTTTTCATAATCTTCTTAGACATTTTCTTACTACTTTCATCCATTTTCTCATAGTTTAGATTGAACTATTTTGTCAATTTATCACTAATCATATGGGCGATCATATCAACAGATTTTACCAAATTTTCAAATGTTGCTAAATATACGTCAGTATCAAGTTCAATCTTCTTTTTTTTTTCTTTTGGAACCTTTTGTCTTATCAATAAGAAAACATCAACTATAAAATAAATCTTTCAAAATAAATAAATCTATAAACATATTTAATCAATAAATTAATAGGTAAAATATGCCAAATAATACAATCAACACTACCCAATTTTACCCAGCTCAACATATATTATACAGCTTTGATTATGATATATTTCTTCCACTAATCTTTACTTTGATAACACTTCTATGATGCCCCATAATTTAGATTGGAAGAATTGCACATCTTTCTTTCTTTTAAGCATCAAACAAAGCTCACAAGATTCAATATAAGTAGAAAATTATAATTACATTATTATTCATTAAATATTTACATATTCAATATATATATATATATATATATATATCAATAGGCTACAAAATAATTGATAAAAATAAAAATCAATAAAAAAAATATAAGTATCCACTAAATGGCCTCACACTACAGGCTCGTTACCCTTAACTAAAATCATGTAAAACCACATAATAAATACATACCACTACAACTAAATTCAAACTTATTACTACATTCAAATATAAGAAAAAGTAATTAATATGCTTGCTCTAGTTCCAGTTAATATCAGTCAATAGTAAAACTAATATGAATAGTGAAGCCAGATTATTTAATAAGCAAAAGTCTATCAATCTATAAGAAAATTTATAAAAGACTATCAATTAATAATATGTATTGTATAGTGCAACAAGCCTTAATTATCTATTTGTGCTGATGGTTTCACATGCTTTTATCAATTAAAATGCCATATATAATTGTCTATCAAAATGTCAAGTCAGTAAGATACATCAATATGTTGTATTAGTATGCTTATTATTATACTGTATAAATTGGTATACCAATATCTATCAGTATTCCTCTCAAATGTTATACCATATTATATCGATATCAATATAGGTTATATATATAAGTTCAAGGAGGAGTGTAGAGGTGATCATTGAACCCATCTGGTGATATCTTTTCTTATGTACTTTCTTTTTTATGGAATTAATAAAAATGAATTTGCTTCTCTTGTTCTTTATGTTTGACTAAATTCTTTAATTTTGGATTGATGGTGTGAATGGAATGTGGAGTACTATGAATTCTCTTTATCAATAATTTAATGATGTTTTTATTATATCAGGTTTTCATTTAATGCATATAGTGGCCATATGTAAAGTTAATATTATGTGTAATGTGGAGCCTAGGATTAGGAAAGTATGAATAATTAGGTATATTCGATTTGTATGATGCAATCATAGGCATAATGCTTGACATATAACAAATTTATAGAGATGAATTGTAATAAGGGACTTTTAGCAATACATTATTTACTTACTATTCTAATATTTTTATAAGGTGACGTTCAATGGGAGTTTAGAGTGGTATTGAGGATGGAAGGTTTAATTTATCCTTTGTCTCTTCATGCTCGACTGAGTGATTGGTGATGCATATGCTCTGAATAATATCAATATAAGAGAGAATAATTAGGAAACATACTATATTTACAATCCATCAATCCAAAACATTTTATCCAAATAGTGTTTCATTTTTTTTTTAAATTAAGTGATTTAATTTCCACTAAAATTCATTTTTATTAATTAGGATAATTATTATAATTATAGTAGATAAAACTAGTATTTGCAAGTAAAAATTCTTCCTTGTGAGATCGATACTCTACTCTATCACTATATTACTTGATTTGACGTGTATACTTACATATATTAAGTGAAGTTTTAATAATTTTTAAATCAAAGAAAACTTAAGCATTGTTTAGATATTGTTAGAGCCTTAAATTATTTTTACAATTCTTTAAGTTACTCCACCGCCCCCATCACCCACCCTATTGTATAGGATATTAATGTTTTAAGAGCTAGCTCATATGAATTATAATGCTGATAACCAACCTTCCCTTCTTATAGAAAATGTCACAAACATCTTACATCTCAGTATACCATTTTATCCATGTATTATAAATCAATATCATCTATTCAATTCACTAAATTATAAAATATAGAAAAACTTATACACTTTGCATTAAATTTAGAAAATCATAGCTATTGTTGAGTCCAGTAATTAGGTTGTTAAGCCTAAGTAAATGTCCCACGGCTACCAAGAGGGGGGTGAATTGATAGTTTTAAAAAATTTTAAACCCTCTTAATGATAAAGTTGAACCGAAATAAAATTTTCTTTTAAAGTTTGTAGAAAAATGTTTTTCAACCACAGAGTTGTTAAAACTGAAATTTAAAGTGCGGAAACGTAAAAGCAATAAAGTAAATGACACCAGATTTATAGTGGTTCGGTCTATAACCAGACCTACATCCACTCCTCAGAGGCACCCTCTGAGTATTGCACTAATACCACAAAGTGACTCTCCTTTAGCACCCACAGCAAGGCGGAGAAGCCTGTACAAACCACTCTTTTCACCACTACCCGGTGCGGCAGAGAACCGTCGTCCTTTTACACACTCCACAGTGCTGGCAGAGAATCGTCGTCCTTTTACACTCTCCTAGTGTGGGCAGAGAACCCTACGGCTGTTCACACTCTCCATGTGTAGGCAGAGAACCTTCGTCCTTTTACACTCTCCTAGTGTGGGCAGAGAACCCTTCGGCTGTTCACACTCTCCAAGTGTAGGCAGAGAACCTTCGTCCTTTTACACTCTCCTAGTGTGGGCAGAGAACCCTTCGGCTGTTCACACTCTCCAAGTGTCGGCAGAGAACCGGATCTCCTTGACTGATCTTCTCACAAGAATCTAGAAGAAAGAAAGAAAAGAGTGAAGAAATCCAATTTCACAAGTAGAGACTCTTACCTTAGTAATCCAAGTGAAGCCTTCTCGCTCCAGTGGTAGGAATCCTCCTTTGAATGCTCTCTTCCACTCTCTCCTTGGCTATTCTCTCAAGAGGCACGAAGATCAAATGACAAAAAGATTGGGTGGTAGTCTAATTTGAACTATTTATACAAAAGACATGAAAAACTGCCCAAAAACTGCATATTTTCAATTCTGTACGCAGTGGATCGTCCCGTACGATCCTGGATCGTCCTGGACGATTTTACTTAAACGATCTGAAACGACCCAATTTGTATATGTGTACGAAATGACTTCGTACAGCTTATCGTCCTGTACGAACTAGGTTCGTCCAGTATGAATGGTTATTACAAGGTCGGTTCTAGAAACTGCTGAAAAACTGTTCTAAGTCGGTTAATCGTTTGGACGAAAATATGTTCGTCTGGACGAAAATTTTCCAGAGAGCCGATCGTCCTGGACGATTATTTATTTCTTCTGGACGAAAATTTTCCAGAGGACCAATCGCCAAGGACGATAATTTGTTTTCGTCTGGACGAAAATTTTCCAGAGAGCTGATCGTCCGGTACGATATTTATTTTCGTCGGGACAAAAATTTTCCAGAGGACTGGTCGCCTCGTACGATGATAAAATTCGTCTGGACGAAAATTTTACAGAGAACCCATCGTCCGGGACGATAATAAAATTCGTCCTCGACGAGTAGGACTTAGAAAAAAATTTTCCAAGCAAGTTCCTATTCGTTCCAAGTGCTCTATAGGAGATAACTGACAGATCGTCCAGTACGATAAATATCGTCCTGTACGATCAGTATAGAATTTCAAGATCTCCTTATTTGTGTGTGTGAGATTTTATTCACTCAATTACAATCACTCCCTTTCAAAATTAATTCAAAGAAAAGATAAACTTCAAATAAACAAAATATCTCATGTTGAATTTGATTTGAAGTTTTCGTAGTCTGGAGTCTGATTTTCCTGAAATGTTAGTACACACAAGAGCAAGTGCAAATCTTCTGAAATTGTTAGGAGATAACTATACATTTGAACAATAATGTTTGGAATCATCAAAACTACATAAGTTGCACAAATATAAATCATTCAAATAACAACTATTCAAACAATCTCCCCCTTTTTGATGATGGCAAAACAATTATTATTAGTATGGTTTCAAGTTAAAACAAATCTCTTATCTCCTAAACTCCCCCTGAATTTATGAGTACATTAAAATAAGGAGGCATTAAAGAACAATATTTTTGTTTTTCAAAATTTTTTAACACAAACAAAAAACTTGCAAACAGAACAATCAAAAATAGAAAACACAAACCACAAAAACACAAAACACAAACATAATAATTTCTCCCCCTTTTTGACAGCAACAAAAAGTGAAGAAGAAAAAGACAAGAAATGTAAATAATTATATGAAATTCATTTTTAAAATTTAATCTAAATTGTGATTTGACATAGGGTATGCAATTTTAAACTAAGGATATTAGATCAATCATAGAAATTCATAAAATTTAAGAAGTGATATAACATTGTAAGTAAGAAGAATTTATCAAAGACATGATTCAATTTAGACATTTGACTATTGAGAATCATTACAAGAGAGATGTATAAAAAATTCTATATTTCAAAGTTCAATAGAATATAAATGAACATAAGATCAATTTGAATTAAGAGATTGAATGAATTTGGAAAGAAGAGAATTACCTCATGTGGCGCTTTGCGCATCTTTTCAAAGTTTTGGAGCACATTTTTGTGCATTTTTCTTTGGTTGGGCTTATTTTGTGCCTCTTTTTCACTTTGCAAATTTTTGCGAATTCCTTTTGATTTTTGTACATTTGTACAATGTTCAAGAGTAATTTGACCAATTCTTTCCAAAATCTATAATCTAAAATTTCAAATATTTCTAGGTACATAAATATCTCTTGAGCATAGAAATATAAAATAAGAAAACATCTAAATTGCAATAGTAATATTAACTTTTATGTAGTCTAAATGAATAGACATGAATTTAAAAGTTCTAATTACAACAAGTTATATATAACTTATAAATTAAGAAAGTCTAGATTTTCTAATATAGATAATCTCAAATTACAATCGAATTTAAGCACTATGTAGATTAAATAATACTAATGAAATTCACAAACATTAACCACATTTCAAAACAAATCTAATAGAAACAAACTTTCATTGATATTAAAGAAACAGATTACAGGAAAAAAAAATTTGAACTTAAAAAACATAAAAACAAACACATTATAATAAAACAGATAAGATAAAAACAAAACAAACAAAAACAAAAAAACAAAAAAAAATACAACAGACACAGACATAAAAACAATTTCTACTGTTCTGGAGGAGGAGGAGGAATGCCGCCAAAGAGGTTGAAGTAGGAGGCCATCAACATTACATTGGTATTTATTTCATGAACTTCATCTTTAATATTACCAATGTCATGTTGCTGCTGCGTAAGTTGAGCATCAAATTGATCAAACCTTTGATCAATGTGAGTCTCTAGTCTATCAAATCTCTCAATCAGATTCTGGTAATCTGATTGAGAAGCAGAAGCTTGCACTCCTTCTTCTTCTTCTTCTTCTGAAGCACTGGCATGTGCTTTTTCTTTTTCTTTTTCCTCCTTGAAGAGCAATCTGAATGATGCATCGTTATAGTAAACTGGCTCTTCATATTCTTCATCAGGATGCACTATATTGTACTTCTTTTCCAAAATATAAGTAATTAAGTGCCCTAATGAAATGTTCTTCTTCCTCTTCTGATCAGCATGTCCTATTTCTGAAAGCCCATAGATATGATCTATGATGAGTTGGGCTTCATCAATAGGATGTCTTTGCATGATTAAAAAAGTTAGAACAGAAAGGAGAGGAGTAATGTTAATCCTATCACCAGCTTTAGGAATAATTGAGGATCTAAGGATATGCTGGATGATTCGGGCATCTTGGGTCATACCGGAGACTCTAGCAACATGATAGGTTATGCCTATCTCTCTAATCACCCTATTGATTTCAAACCATTTGAAGGAGTTTTCTGACATTAGGGTGTGAGCTCTATATCCTTCAGTTCTTAAGTTTAAAAATGCACCAAGGTCGTGCTTGGTGATCTCAACTTTTTGTTTAAAAACATAAGAACTAATGATAGAGTGGTCAGAATTGAAACTCATGTTGGCTAGAAAGTAGTGGTAGGTTTGTTTATTGTAGAGATGGACGAGAGAAAGAATGAACTGAAATTGGGTTGAGGCGAAGAGGTGCAATACCCGAAATTTCAACTCTGTTTGGATAAGAATGCGAGACGAAGTGATTTTTGCAGATGCAAAACGAGGAAAAGATTCCTCATTTGCCTTGGAAAGAAAGTTGTCTGGGGCATTCTTATTTGGTTTCCTCACCAAAACCTTTTGTCTTTTGCTAGAGGAGGCCATTGTTGATTTGATGTAGAAAGGGATTGAAAAAGAAGTTTGAAAGTGTGATTGTCAAGTTTGAAAGCCTTCATATTTAAAGAAAAATGATACGTTCGTCCTGGACGAAAATATTCGTCCTGGACGAAAAATTATCGTTCGTCTAGACGAAGTAATTTCGTACAGACGATCCAATTCGTCCAAAATGTAACGGCTTTTCGTATTCAACACAACTTACGATGCGTCCCTTCGTACAGGCTTTTTGACTTGACTGATCGTACAGACGAAAAAATTTCGTACAGACGATCAAAAAAGTGAATCATTTTAATGACTCTTGAAAACCGTCCCCTACAATGAACCGACACATGTTCGTCTGGACGAACGAAAATTTCGTACAGACGAAGTTCATATTAAAAACTGTCTTATCCACTCAACCGCTGCATTCAATCGTCCCGACGTTTGAGAGAGAAAAATTCGTCCTGGACGATCACATATCGTACAGACGATCTAATTAAAAACTGCTCTCAAAACGGTTTAAATTCGCGCAAACTGTTCCTTCACACATCGTCCCGTACGAAAACAATTTCGTCCTGGACGATTTCCTCAAAAAAATTTAATTTTGATTTTTTAAATTAAGAAAATCAACAAAAACATTAAAAAACACAGAAAACATAAAACAAAATCATAAATCCAAAAACAATTCATTCAAAAACACACAAAATTCACAAAATCACAAAAACAAAACACAACAAGTATCAATGTTGCAAAGACATTTTGGTTAAGCATTCAAATCAATAACACCAAGTCTTGTTCTTAAAGTACTGAAGGTATCAAAGGCTAAAGGTTTTGTAAAAATGTCTGCAAGTTGATTTTCAGTTGAAACATGTATGAGTTCAATTTCTCCTTTGGATACATGATCCCTTATAAAATGATGCCTTATATCAATGTGTTTGGTTCTAGAATGTTGAATAAGATTTTTGGAAATGCAAATAGCACTAGTATTGTCACAGTAAATTGGAATAGTGCCTATAGTTAATCCTAAATCAATCAACTGTTGTTTTAACCAAAGTACTTGTGCCACACAACTTCCTAATGCAATGTATTCTGCTTCTGCAGTAGATAGTGCCACTGAATTTTGTTTTCTACTAGACCATGAAACTAATGAATTTCCAATGAATTGACATGTTCCAGAAGTGCTATTTCTATCCACTCTACAGCCTGCAAAGTCAGAATCTGAGTAACCAATAATTTCAAATGAAGAGCTAAACTTAGGATACCAAATTCCTAAGTTTTGAGTTCCTAGTAGATATCTTAAAATCCTTTTCACTGCTATCAAATGTGATTCTTTTGGATCTGATTGAAATCTAGCACATAAGCAAACACTAAACATAATATCTGGTCGGCTAGCAGTCAAGTAAAGTAAAGATCCAATTATCCCTCTAAATTTCTTTTGATCAACAGATTTTCCCTTAAGGTCTTTATCCAACTGAACTGAAGAACTCATTGGTGTACTAACAGGTTTAGCATTGTCCATTTCATATTTTTTGAGGATGTCCTTAATATATTTGGTTTGACTAAGAAAAGTACATTCCTCAAGTTGCTTAATGCTAAATCCTAGAAAGTAATTTAAATCTCCCATTAGACTCATTTCAAATTCACTACTCATTGTTTTAGAAAAATCATCACAAAGATGTTTATTTGAAGATCCAAAGATGATTGTCATCCACATAAATTTGAACAATAAGTATATCCTTTCCAATTTTCCTTAAAAAGAGAGTTGTATCCACACTTCCTTTTTCAAAAGATCTTTCAAGTAGGAAGGTGCTTAACCTCTCATACCAAGCCCTAGGTGCCTGTTTCAATCCATATAATGCCTTTTTTAATTTGAAAACATGATTTGGAAATTTAGAATTTTCAAAACCTGGAGGTTGTTCTACAAAAACATCTTCTTCAATTACCCCATTTAAAAAGGCACTTTTGACATCCATTTGAAACAATTTAAAACCTTTAAAACAGGCAAAGGCTAGTAAAACCCTAATTGCTTCAAGTCTAGCTACAGGGGCAAAAGTTTCCTCAAAATCAATTCCTTCAATTTGATTATACCCCTTAGCTACTAATCTAGCCTTATTTCTAATGACTACTCCTGAGTCATTCATTTTATTTTTGAACACCCACTTGGTTCCAACAACACTTTGATCTTTTGGCCTTGTAGTTAGTTCCCAAACTTTATTTCTTACAAATTGATTCAACTCTTCTTGTATGGCCAATATCCAAAATTCATCTGAAAGTGCTTGATCAATGTTAGTGGGTTCAATAGTTGAAATAAAGGCTGAATGATTGACTTCCTTGTTTAATCCACGCCTAGTTCTAACACCCTCACTTGGTTCACCTATGATTAATTCCTTTGGGTGGTTTTTAGAAAATCTCAAATCTCTAGGCAAAGGGTCTTCTCTTTCTAAATTTTCTTCCACATTTTCTTCCAAATTTAATCTATCAATCTTTTGGGAGTTTTCTTCAATTTCTTCTTCAACAACTTTTGGCTCTTCCATGTTTCCATTTTCATCAAAAACAACATGTGTGGTTTCTTCAATGACTAATGTTCTTTTGTTGAATACTCTATAAGATTTTCCAACACTTGAATATCCAACAAAAATTCCTTCATCTGATTTTGGATCAAATTTTCCTAAGGCAGATTTTCCATTATTATGTATGAACACCTTGCAACCAAATACATGTAAATGAGACAAATTTGGTGTTCTACCTTTTAGCAACTCATAGGATGTTTTATTCAAATTTGATATCACATTCACCATATTCAGAACATAGCATGCAGTGCTAACCGCCTCAGCCCAAAAACATCTAGGAAGCGAGTATTCTGCTAACATTGCTCGGGCGGCTTCTATTAATGTTCTGTTCTTTCTTTCAACTACTCCATTTTGTTGAGAAGTTCTAGGTGCAGAAAAATTGTGATCAATCCCCTTTTCTTTACAGAAATCTTCAAATCTTTCATTTTCAAATTCTCCTCCATGATCACTTTGTATAGAAATTATTTCACATCCTAGTTTTCTTTGTATCCAAGTTGAAAAATTTCTGAATTCCTCAAATGATTCACTCTTATGAAAAAGAAATTTAACCCAGGTGAATCTTGAAAAATCATCTACTATAACAAATCCATATACCTTTCCTCCTAGACTAACAGTGCTTACAGGTCCAAAAAGATCCATGTGAAGAATTTCTAAAGGTTTACTGGTCCTAAGATCTTTATTGGACTTAAAAGAGGACTTCACTTGTTTTCCTAATTGACATGCATCACATAGGTGGTCCTTAGTAAAGTCTAGTTTAGGTATTCCTCTAACCAAATTCTTTTGGGTAATTCTTCTAAGATTTTTCATACTAGAATGACAAAGTCTCCTATGCCAAAGCCATGATTCATCAGAAATAGTTTTCAAACAAAAAGCAGTAGGAGATTGAATACAATTTAAATCTAGCATGTAGACATTGTTCACCCTTTTTCCATTTAAAACAATTTTCCCATTTAGGCTAATTTTGCAGCTAGTAGGTAAAAATTTTACATTATAGCCCTTATCACATAGCTGACTTATGCTAAGCAAATTATGTTTTAAGCCTTCAACTAATAAAATATTGTCTATGAAAAAGTTTTTCAAATTTCCAATCATACCTGATCCAACCACTTTCTTTGTGGTATTATCTCCAAGTGTAACCTTGCCTCCACTCCTGGCTTTCAGCGTTATGAATTGAGCAGTATCTCCAGTCATGTGCTTTGAACTGTCCAGGTACCATATACTCTCACGAGGTCTTGTGTGAGAGTATACATGCAAAATTCTCAAATGTTAGACCTGGGAACCCAAACTAGTTTGGGTTCACCTTTTGAAATTTATAATCAGATGCATGTATGATATGTCTAGGTTTATGCATCTTAGTTCTCCACACCAAATTAGGTTTCATCTTTAAAGTGCAGGTGTGAGATATATGTCCCAAGAATCCACAATTGTTACATTTAACATTAGGAAAAATATTCCTATGTTTTCTTTCATATGATTGTCTTCTAAGGGATTTCATGAATTTAGGATAATATTTAGGATTTGTAAGATCTTCAAGTTTAGGGGGGTTCCTATTATCCTCGAGAGCTCTTATAGTGAGTTTGTAAAATGAATTCATATCCTCCAAGATTCAATTGGTATAATTGATTCTATATGTCTTGCTCTCAGATTCATCCATAAATTTCTTAAATTCTTTTTCAAGTTCAGCATAGGATGATTTTAAATTCTCAAAATTTTTATTCAAGTCATCATATTCATCAAGTAGTTTCATGTGGTTGCTATCAATTAAAGCATGATCTTTCCTAAGGATTTCATGTTCCTTATTAAGCTCTTCTAATTCTAAAACTACACTAGCATGCATCCTTTTCATTTTCCTATATGCGTCATGCATGTGTTCAGAAACTTCAAACAATTCATTATAGGTTAAATCACATACCTCTTCTTGATCTGATTGTTCAGCTTTATCTGCCATCAAGCAAAGGTTGGTGACTTCTTCTTCTTTTTCAATCTCAGATGAGTCTGAAGCTGAGTCTGCCCAAAAAGCCTTTTGAAACTTCTTCTTGCCCTTCTTTACCATTGGTTTCTCCTCTACCTTCTCCTTGCTAGGAGTGGCTTTGAGTTTTGGACAATCAGTTTTTATATGACCTGGTTTCCTGCATTCATAACAAATCACTTCATTAGAAACTTTGCCATTTCTGTTATACTTACCTCTATTCCATTGCTGGCGTCTCTTCTGCTTCCTCTTTAAAAAGCTTCTGAATTGTCTAGTCATCAGTGCTATATCGTCTTCATCCTCAGGTTGTGAGTGTTCACTTTCTGACTCTTCCACATTTAGTGCAATATTCTTGTCCTTTCTTGGTTCACCTGCATCAATCTTTCTTTGACTTACTCCTTGCTCGTAAGCAATGAGTGAACCAAGAAGATTGTCAATTGAATAAATGTTCAGATCTTTAGACTCTGTAATTGCAGTAATTTTAGCATCATATGCAGTAGGTAAACAACGAAGAATCTTATTAACCATTTCAGTATTTGTTAATTCCCTACCAAGTGCATGCAAAGAGGTGACAATTTGAGTGAATCTTGTGTACATGTCAGATATAGATTCATTAGGTTTCATGCGAAATAATTCGTAGTCATGTAACAAGATATTGAGTCTTGATTGCTTAACCTCATTTGTCCCTTCATAAGTAATACAAAGTCTATCCCATATGTCTTTTCCGCTTTTACAAGTGGAAACTCGCATGTAGTCTTCAGATTTTAAAGCACAAAAGAAACTATTTAAACATTTTGCATTTAATTGTGCTAAGTCACGTTCTTCTATAGTCCAATCTGCATAAGGTATTTCTACCCTAATTCCATCAACTAATCTAGTTGGTTTTGTGTAACCTTCCTAAACTAGCATCCACATACGATAATCAAGTGACTGTAAGAAAGTAGACATGCGTGTTTTCCAAAAATCAAAAGGAATATTGTCAAACAATGGAGGTCTAGTGATAGAGTAACCCTCAGGTGTGTTTCGGTTTCCAAATGTAGCCATCTACGTTAATCAAAAAGTAGTTCAAACTTATGATTTTGAAACTATGCTCTGATACCACTTGTTGAGTCCAGTAATTAGGTTGTTAAGCCTAAGTAAATGTCCCACGGCTACCAAGAGGGGGGTGAATTGGTAGTTTTAAAAAATTTTAAACCCTCTTAATGATAAAGTTGAACCGAAATAAAATTTTCTTTTAAAGTTTGTAGAAAAATATTTTTCAACCACAGAGTTGTTAAAACTGAAATTTAAAGTGCGGAAACGTAAAAGCAATAAAGTAAATGACACCAGATTTATAGTGGTTCGGTCTATAACCAGACCTACATCCACTCCTCAGAGGCACCCTCTGAGTATTGCACTAATACCACAAAGTGACTCTCCTTTATCACCCACAGCAAGGCGGAGAAGCCTGTACAAAACACTCTTTTCACCACTACCCAGTGCGGCAGAGAACCGTCGTCCTTTTACACACTCCACAGTGCTGGCAGAGAACCGTCGTCCTTTTACACTCTCCTAGTGTGGGCAGAGAACCCTACGGCTGTTCACACTCCAAGTGTAGGCAGAGAACCTTCGTCCTTTTACACTCTCCTAGTGTGGGCAGAGAACCCTTCGGCTGTTCACACTCTCCAAGTGTAGGCAGAGAACCTTCGTCCTTTTACACTCTCCTAGTGTGGGCAGAGAACCCTTCGGCTGTTCACACTCTCCAAGTGTCGGCAGAGAACCGGATCTCCTTGACTGATCTTCTCACAAGAATCTAAAAGAAAGAAAGAAAAGAGTGAAGAAATCCAATTTCACAAGTAGAGACTCTTACCTTAGCAATCCAAGTGAAGCCTTCTCGCTCCAGTGGTAGGAATCCTCCTTTGAATGCTCTCTTCCACTCTCTCCTTGGCTATTCTCTTAAGAGGCACGAAGATCAAATGACAAAAAGATTGGGTGGCAGTCTAATTTGAACTATTTATACAAAAGACATGAAAAACCGCACAAAAACTGCATATTTTCAATTCTGTACGCAGTGGATCGTCCCGTACGATCCTGGATCGTCCTGGACGATTTTACTTAAACGATCTGAAATGACCCAATTTGTATATGTGTACGAAATGACTTCGTACAGCTTATCGTCCTGTACGAACTAGGTTCGTCCAGTACGAACGGTTATTACAAGGTCGGTTCTAGAAACTGCTGAAAACTGTTCTAAGTCGGTTAATCGTTTGGACGAAAATATGTTCGTCTGGACGAAAATTTTCCAGAGAGCCGATCGTCCTGGACGATTATTTATTTCGTCTGGACGAAAATTTTCCAGAGGACAAATCGCCGCGGACGATAATTTGTTTTCGTCTAGACGAAAATTTTCCAGAGAGCTGATCGTCCGGTACGATATTTATTTTTGTCGGGACGAAAATTTTCCAGAGGACTGGTCGCCTCGTACGATGATAAAATTCGTCTGAACGAAAATTTTACAGAGAACCCATCGTCCGGGACGATAATAAAATTCGTCCTTGACGAATAGGACTTAGAAAAAATTTTTCCAAGCAAGTTCCTATTCGTTCCAAGTGCTCTATAGGAGATAACTGACAGATCGTCCAGTACGATAAATATCATCCTGTACGATCAGTATAGAATTTCAAGATCTCCTTATTTGTGTATGTGAGATTTTATTCACTCAATTACAATCACTCCCTTTCAAAATTAATTCAAAGAAAAGATAAACTTCAAATAAACAAAATATCTCATGTTGAATTTGATTTGAAGTTTTCGTAGTCTGGAGTCTGATTTTCCTGAAATGTTAGTACACACAAGAGCAAGTGCAAATCTTCTGAAATTGTTAGGAGATAACTATACATTTGAACAATAATGTTTGGAATCATCAAAATTACATAAGTTGCACAAATATAAATCATTCAAATAGCAACTATTCAAACAGCTATCAGTTTACCCAAGTAAATTCAATTATGTTATAGTCAAAATACTCTTAAAAATCATATCCATCATATACAGAATGTAGCATTTACTTCAATTAGAATAAAATTCATAACAAAAAAGATGAATGAAAATACACCAAATCTTTCTCTCTCCTTTTCTCTTTCACTTATTCTCTTCTGCTCCTTTCTTTCCTTCCTCGACAAGCCAAATGAATGAGGGGAGGGATGAGTAGTGGTGAGAGATATTTATATTAAAAATATTAAAAAACAATTTTGAGTGTTTGATGCCATAGCATATATGATACAACACTATGATGCTGTATGCCACCCCCAAAGTTATGATAAAATAGAGCCTTTAAAGCCGAGATGATGTTTTTAGCATTGCATACTGCTATGCTTAATAGCCCAACACTACCTGCTTGAACATTTTTCATAATTTTCAAATAAATTCATTTTAAACTTTTGGTTTATTATAACGACTCTCAAATATTTAGTATATCTTATATTCAAACATTTAAATTATTTTAGCTCCTAGTGCATTAAGGACAACAAAACTTCCTACAAACTTAGAACTCCTCATAATCACATATTTTAAGCAGATAAATACATATATAATTATATTTTAATAAAATAAATTGAAATAACTATAATTCAAGAATTCATAGAATTCTATATAAGTATGACACAATTTTAATAATTAAGCGTAATTTCATGATTTTAGAAATTTGAAGATTATCAGAGATTATTCATAATACTATTTTGAGGCTTAAACTGTTATACAATGTTATTTTTTGAGGTTAGAAATATTTTTTAATTTGCTAGAAATAACATACTTTTCAATTTACCAAACATAAATTTCTAAAGAAAATACTAAAATGTTCAAAATTCTCATATCTATAATATACATAATTTACACCGTAAAGCTTAATATATAAAAAGTTATCTTTAGTTTTGTACTATGAATTTATAAATTTAATAATAAAATTTGTAATTTTAATTAAAAAAATCTCAATTTTTTATATTATTTAAAACTATGATAAGTAGAATATAACCTACGTTGATCCGGATAACATCCTGAACTAAATCAATAGCAAAAAACAAACAGAAGCCATCTGAAACTAATTTTCTTTCTCTGAAAATCTCCTTTCTCTCTAAACAGGCCAAAGGGGTTTGATTTTACCAAAATGGTTTTTAAATAAATTATGATTTTTTTAATAAAATATTGAGCTAAAACTGTGACACTCCAGATAGTGGCATTGTATTGCCACTAATCCCAAGAGCTTAGTATTGCAGGGCTCCCAAGAAAAAATTTTAGGTTTTGATTTTCATGCACATAGAACCCTAGGACCTACCTTAGAACATACTACAGACATTCACAAGTACACATAACACTCATAGACACTTGTAAAGAAAAGAAGAAATTCCAATGCACATAACTTATTGGGTCAGATTATAACAAGTGTAACACGGTTGCATCCTCAATTATAATTTTTCCTCCTTAATAAATGTCATACTTGATATTTCAAAACTCTTATAAGGCAAACATATTGGGGTACAACTATCTCATCTCATATTCATTCCCCTTGGTAGTTTCTTTCAATTTTGTGCTCCTACTACACTTTGACCATTAGAATATGTTTACTTCTCAATTTTTTGATATCATATGTTAAAATTTTTTTGGTTCTTCTATGTAGCTGAAATTTGGATGCGCTTTAAATTCATATGTAGATACTCGATTTCCAAAATTAGATACCCATTTCCTTAGAATTACATGTGAAATATACTATAAATATCATACATATGCTCTGATAACAATAACATGTAGGCAAACTTTCTAATCATTTCTATTACTTAAAAAGATCCAACCTATATTAGACTCTAATTTCATTCTTTTCCAAATATTCTGACACCTTTTATTGGCATGATCTTTAATATATAAAATCTCTAACTTGAAATTCTACAGCTTGATGTTTTGTATTCTAATACTATTTCTCACTATCTTGTAAAGCTTTTAATTTATCTCTGACCAGATAAATCTTTTTAATTGCATCATTAACCAAAGCTGGTACAGTTAAACTCCTCTCTCCAATCTCTATCCAGGACATTAGAGATCTATATATTTGATAATATAAATCTCTATAAGGGTTCATACCTGTACTTTATTGAAAATGGTTATTATAGGTGAATTCAATCATATGAATTTGATCTTCCTAAATTTTATTAGAGTCTAGAACACATAATATTAGAAGATCCTCTAATATCTAAATAATCTTCTCAAATTGTTAATCACTATGGATAAAAAGTCATACTGAAATATAATTTAGTGCACAAACTCTAATGAATACCTCTCCATAACTTATTGATAAACTTATTATCTCTATAAAAAGACTATTACCTTTGGCACTTTGTATAGTTGGACAATTTCTCCTATGCAAACTTGTGTTAACCTGTCTACTTAATCAGCATGTCGAATTAGAATGAGCTGCATAAAGTTAATAAGATAATTCACTACAACCTAGATGGTGTCATTTCCTTGCTTGATCTAGGGAATCACATAGCAAAATCCATTATTACATCTTACTATTACTATTCTGGAAAAGGTCATGGTTGCAAAAGCCCTCTCAGTCGTTAATGTTATGTAATAATTGAAAAGTTAAAAATGGATTTATTTGAAAAATATGAAAATATCATCATGTAGATAGCGTTGCGGCCATAGGCTGACAAGCATAGCTTCACTGAGAAAGAGCAGTCACGTCTTTGAGCTTACTACGCTATAGTAACTCTAGGGGCAGAATGTAGTGTAGTGGAGCTAGATCTTGCATGTTGCGATGCCAACCAATAAAAATAATTTTTTAATATTTTCAATATAAATATTTCTACCACTCAATACTCCTCCTTCACTCATTTGGCTTATCATGGAGGGAAAGGAAGAAAGAGAAGAGAAGGGAGAGAGGAGAGGAGAGAGGAAGTTCTTCAATGTGTTTTCATTTGTTGATTCTATTATAGATTTTTTTTCTAATTGATTTAAGTGACTAAACTCTAACTTTTATTATTGATAGTTTTGATTTCTATGATTTTTATCTCTTTTGAATATGTCAAAAATATCTTTTCTCCTAATTTATCAAACTTTTATTGTATAACTTTTTTGTATAATATAGGTATGACTCTTATGAGCATTTTGACAATAATATTATTAAATTTCAATGGGTAGATTGATAGTTATGATTTTTTGAAGTTAATGCATACTATATAGATTTCTCTATATTTTATAGATTATTATATTTCATACACGATATTGATTTTTATAGAGTAAATAGTGTGATTGAGATAAGATAAATGTAGCATTAAAAAGAATGTTGTTTGTTTATACTATAATTAATGTAGATTAACTTATAAAATATAATGCCCTATGCAAGAAGGTGGGTTGATGGGTTTTTCTTAAAATTAAAGTTTATAGTTTAATCCTGGTTGTAGCCTATAGCTGGTTGATTGAATTATACTGGCAGACAGAGGGTGACGACTCTTAATATTTTACTAAAAAATACTTATAAATTGATTTAAGATTTATGAACAATGATGGTTGGGTTAAGATAAAAATTGATGACCAACTGATCGACAGTTGGGGTTAAATTAATAATTAATGATCAATTGATCGATTATTGGGCTTGAATATGTTAAAAATATCTAATTAAAGCTAGATGTCATGTTTGGCTATTCATATTTACATCCATAATTGCATTTACATGATAGCATATAAATTGATTGATAGGTAAAACTAAATTAAGATTGATAGAACATGCATTAATATTGATAAAACATGACAACCATATGATAGGGATATTGATAGATATTGATAGACATATTGATATAGTACACTAATAAGCATACTGATATAATATATTGATATATCACACTAACATGACATATTGATTGACAATTATACATAGCATAAAAATTGATATAAGAAAGAGATAAAACCATCAACATGAATATAAATAATAGATATTGTATAACACTTGCTATTAATTGATAGTCTTTTAACTAATCTTCTTATAGAGTAATAAACTTTTTTGCTTATTAAATAATCTTGTTTATCTAATTATATTGATTTTATTATTGATTTCATATTATTTGTTATTCATACTGATATCTTATTAATTGATATTGACTATAATTAGCACATGCATATTGATTCTTTTATCTTATATTTAATGTAGTGGTAAGTTTTGGTTACTTATTGACTATATATTCATTATGTTATTTTAATATGATTTTGGGTAAGGGTAAGAAGCCTACAGAGTAAGGCCAGCAAGTGGGTGATAATTTATGTTTTATTTATCATTGTTTGGTTTTATACATATATTATTAGTCTGTTGTTAGTTATTGTATATATTTATAGAAACTTGTTAAATATGTAAATATTCAATGAACAATAATGTAATTATATTTTCCACTGATATTGAATTATATGAGGTTTGATTAACGTACAAAAGATAGAAAGATATGTAATTCTTTTAATTTGGATTCTAATATGTCACGTATTCTACTTTTACTAATGGATATACTTCACATTTTGAAATAAAATTAGCCACATTTTTCCTTAATCCATACCAACAAAGTATACATTTCAAATTACTATACATTTTAATGCTCTCTGAGTTATAGTGTAACTTGAATAATGTGCTTCACATAGAATCTTATTGCAATTGAGGATCCCTAGCTTGTGATTTTGATGAAAACAAATATTATTGATTGAATTTTTATTTTTCCTAGCACTTGTATTGTATATTATTTTTTGTGTGTGTACTAACATTTCAGGTGCATCATACATTGCTCAAGAATATAGAAGGCTTAAATCTGGCTAGAATAGGATGGTTTGAAAGAGTTTGTATTTTCAATTTCTTTATGTTATATTTTTGTGTCTAGATATGTAAAGGTGTATGTTAAATTGGTGACTGTGCACACACATACAGGGGAGCGAGAAAAATGAGTTAGTTTTTTGTGAACTAATCATACCATACGATTTAGATCATATTATATAAAAGGTTATACAAAAAATCAATTTTGAACACCTAATTTTATAATTAATAGTTTTAAACTAATCATACTGTACGATGTAGATCGTACAGTATAATTCATTTCCATCAGAAAACCCTAACTGCTAAACGATTTAAGCAAGTATTTTAAAATTTGATTTTTTTAACTAATCGTAATATATGATTCCAATTGTATGTACAATATATGAAATTTTACTTAGATTAATCCCCATGATTATTTCATCAAATTAAGGTTTAATAAATATAGCAAATCATATTAAATGATGTAGATCATGTTGTATATTGACATAGACAACATTCGATGGTCCCAGAGATCGTATCGGACGAAACCTTAATTTTTGAACAAATTATATAGTATGAAGTCATTCATACTAGATGATTGACAAACAATTTTCAATCATCCCAAATATCATCTCGTACTAATAGTAGCCAATTGAACTAATCGTACCAGATGATCATTCAATCATATTGTATAATCAATGCACATAGATTGAACATTCTGTCTAAATGACTGTTCCATCGTATTGGACAAAACACTATTTCAAACTATAATCGTATTGTATAAAAATTGATGACTTAATTGAATAATAAGGATTTTTTGAACCCTTGCACTTAAGCAATTCTAATTGGTCTCAAAGGAGACTTTTAGCTGTTGAAGGACTTGTGAGGGAAAATTCTTGAGAGAACTATTAGGCTTTGGAGAATGAGAAGGTGAGGTTGTGTGTGAGGGAGGAGTCTAAGGGAATTCTACACTATTTCTCTAGGCAATCTTGCATCTTGTTTCCTCCAATGGCCTTGGTGAGTTCTTGGAAGAGAAGCTTCAAGGTCAAGGGTGGTGGGTTCTCTGCCTTCGCCAAGAAGGCGAAAAAAGGTTTAAGGCTCTCTTTCATCATCATAAGGGTGATAAATGCTTCAAGGTTCACTGCCATCATCAGGAGGGTGACATAGCTTTTAGTTTTTCATCGCACCAGGTTTGGTGGAAGTGATTTGTAAGGGTTTCTCCCCCTTCCTATGGGTTCTAAAAGAGAGACACTATAGTGTTGGTGCAATACCCAGAGAGGATAACTCTAGGGTGTGGAAGTAGGTCAAGGTTGACCGAACCACTACAAAATTCTATTTTATTCTTTTAGATTTTTTTTTCTACTCTTTTATTTTTAGCATTTTACTGTCCATCACAATTTTATTTTATTGTAATTTGTGGTTGAATTGCAAATTTTGCTTTCTTAGTTCTAATTTGTGTTAGAAAAATAAAATCAAGATTTTGTACTTGCTTTTGCTGGAATATTATGACTTGGTTAGAATTTTTATAAATTATGGCATTGATTAAATCTAAAAGAAAAAGAATTTTCAAAGGTTAATTTTAAAATAACCAATTCACTCCTTCCTCTTGGTTCACCTAAGGAAAGTTCAATGAGGTCTTACAAACTCCTCTAAACTTTCAAATCTCACATCTCATATCTCTTATGCTAGGAACTCATGACATGTTCTTATAGAAAATGATGCCAAAATTAGATAATCATTGTTCAGTTTTTTTTATCAAACTTGATTTGAACAATCAACTTTAAGTATTATGCACCTAAGTTCTCAGCTTTATAAATCATTTCATATAGAGATGATTATCTAATCATCCGAGCCAAAACACCTCAATCTCTATCAGTGGAAGTAACCCCTTCCAATTCTAATCTTTTTAGGCCATTAATCAAGAAATGAATAGAAGAAAATAGAAAATTCAACACTCTAGATAACTTTCTACTCAAGGTATCCACCACTTCATTCATCTTATCATGTTGATATTGAATAGTCAGATTATAGCCCTTAATCAATGCAAGCCACCTCCACTACCTTAAATTGAAATCTTTTTACATAACTATGCACTTCAAGCTCTAGTGATCAGTGTAAATCTCGTATTGGACTCCATACAAGTAATTTCTCCATATATTTAGTGCAAATAAAATAACAAAAAGCTCTATATTAATAGTCAAATAATTCTTCTCATGTAACTTTAACTACTTAGAACCATATGTTATAATAGGCCACCTTACATCAAAATGCATTCTAATCCTTTCAGTAAAGTGTTACTGAATACATGAAATCTTTATGTACCTGATGGGATACTCAAAGATGGAGTAGGTGTTAAATAATCCTTTAGTTTTTAGAAACTCTCATTAAATCAAATGACCGGAGAAATGCTACTGACTTTTGAGTTAATCTCGTAAGAGGTGAAGAAATCTAATAAAAAATCCTTTTATAAACTACTTATAGTTATCAACCATACTAAAAAAACTACACACCTCAGATATAATAGGCCTTGACAAATCATTAACATCCTAAAATTTCTAGCGGTCCATAGAAATACCTAAACTACTCACCATGTGCCTGAAAAATAAAACATTTTTCATAAAATTTACATTTGAAAAAATTAGCGTGCTGTTGATGCCGCCTCAAAGTCTCCAAAAATATTCTCAGATGAGCTACATGCTCTTCTTTAGAAGCTGAATAGATTAGAATGTCATATATTAATACAATTACAAATTGATCCAAATATTTATTTAATATATCATTTATGAGATCTATAAATACTACTAGTGCATTAGTCACGCAAAATGACATGACTAAGAACTTGTAATGCCCACTAAATATAATACAAAATATAATATTTGCTACATCTTCTTCTTTCACTTTCAAGTGATAATACCTAGATCTCATATCAATCTTAGATAATACAGAAGATCTCATAAGATGATCAAATAAATCACCAATCTTTGACAGAAGATACTTATATTTTATTGTTACCTTATTCAATTTCCTGTAGTTGATACTCATGTGCATAGTACCCTCATTCTTTCTTCATAAATAGAATAAGTGCCCCCATAGGGACACACTAGGATGAATAAAGCCTCAATCAATCAACACTTGAAGCTACACTTTCAATTCCTAATGCTTCTTAAATGTTATCTTATATGGAACATTGAATGTTAGAGCAGTATCAAGAAACAAATCAATACATATTTCAATCTCCTTGTTAGATGGCAAGTCACTAACTCCTTAGGGATGACATAAGAGAATTCACGAACTAATAGGATATCATGTAAAGATACATATTCTATACTCCTATTCTAAAAAGATGCAATAAATAGAATAAAATCCTTTCTACCATAATTTATCTACCTATATGAATGATATCATTTATAACAAAACTCCCTTAACTCCCTTAAATAAGCAACTCTCATTACTCAAAACTAATGTAACCCTCTTTTTCATACAATCAATTTGAGCTCCATATTTATTCCCAGAACTACATCAAACTCAAAAGTAGACAATATTATAAGATCATATCTTCATTTCCTATCAAATATATCTAAATCACAAAAGCACACCCTATCATATCTTCCCCAATCGGCATAATAATAGACAATGAAAAAGGAAACAATATGGATGGCAAACATGAAAAGTTAAAGTATCTCACAGAAATGAATAAATGATTTGCTCCATAATCAAATAAAATGTGTCAAAACATATCATTAATATGACCACATCCGAAGCGTCTTTGGTCTCATGCTGAGTCAAATTATACACATGTGGCAAAACTAGAGCTGGAGCAACTAAACCACCAGACTCTCCCTGACCACTCCCATATAATCTCCCTGCCACTGAACCACTACCTCTTCTAGAAGATCCCTCAATACACACATTAACTGGTGATATCTTCAATCACCCCGCCTATCAAACATAGCTCTACAAAACCTCCAATATTGGCAATATTGATACCTCTAGGAGTTGACATGGATACTCCACCTTTTATGGAATCTCTAAGTCCAATTCTGCTCCTCTTTCCAAAAAATTCACTGCTAGAAGCCTCACCATTAAACATCTTCCTACTAGTAACCCTCCCTTGCTTAATGAATGGAGAAGCATCAATGAAGGATTGAAATTAATACTAGACCACTTCAAGAAGCTCAAAATACAATCACATGTCAAATAAAAAGAAGTTAAAAGGAGATTCACCAAATATTATAATTCAAATGTCTAAGAAAAGTCTTTTTGTGTAGTGATATTGTACTTAGAAATGTTGATATTAAGCACAACAATCAGTACTTGACAAATTTTGTTCTAATTGAGAAGGACCATATAGCATCAAATAAGTTGGCCCTGTTGCCTATGGATATTGGCTAGTTAGGTTTGCATGTATATAGGGAAGAGTGTCAAAATATGTAAAACCCCTTTATATTTATGATTATTTTTGTTCATTGCTAGCTCATTCATTTATGGACTGCCATCACATTAAGGTTATAATATTATTTCAAGTAATATAATCTTATGGTGCAATATTACTCATATTATTGTTATTTAGAAAATATCAACAAACATATATAATTACTTTTTAAGGCTAAAAAATTATAGAATTTTAAATAAACATCAAATTCTTAGTTACCCTTTAGGGTGCCTTATGTAGTCATCACATGAAAAAGAGAACCGAAAAGTAGAGATCAAAAAAGAATTCTAGAATAAAAAGTTTTGGGATTCTCTATAAAATATATTTGATTACGAAAAATTGCATAAACTTCGATTCTAGTTAAATTATAATAAAAAAGAATATTTTAACCAAATGAATCTAACAACATCGAAGTACATTGATTTGAGTCCAAATGAGCCAAAATCAAACTCTTCAACGTAGTTATAATTTTATGATATTGTACGAGGAACCAAACAATCTTCATATCTTACATTTCAATAAGAGAAATCTAGCAAGTTTAAGATAACTCAATTCCAAGGACAATAAGATACTTTAATTCCCAATTAATGATCTATGATCAAGGGAATCGACGCAAGTTGTCCGATAGAGTTTGCTGATAGAGTGTTTAAATTTTTTTATTAAAATAACCAAAACATTACACTAAAAAATTAGAAATAAACTCAAAGTCTTCATAAGAATGAAATCTAAAATGTGTGAGTGTGAGTGTTGGAGAGAGAGAGAGAGAGAGAGAGAGAGAGAGAGAGAGAGAGAGAGAGAGAGAGAGAGAGAGAGAGAGAGAGAGAGAGAGAGAGAGAGAGAGAGAGAGAGAGAGAGAGAGAGAGTATATATTTAACTAATTTTGGAGCCAAGTGTGATAATGAACACTGGTTATTATTGCCAGCAACCGTCATATCGACCATTATCACCCAATCACCATTACTTAACCATTGTTGTCTAACTGATACTACCTAGCCTTCATCATCTTGTTGTCATCACATGATCAACATTGCTTGACAGTCATCAGTTGGCCATCTTCACTTGTCTTTTATCGCTCGATGACCATCCCTTGATCACCTCAATCCAGTAGCAACCCTAACATCTACTAATTGACATTCATCTCTTAATTATTGTCATCATCCTCCATAACCTTTCAATTTTCTTCACTACATTCACATGAGATAAAGCTAAAAATTCACACAATGTAATCTCATATTTTCTAATTAAGGGGGAAGAGGAAGCTTATATAATATTATTCTACAAGATTAAGGTAAAAATCTATATCTATATATTTTTTATTTTCTTTCCCAAATCAAGATAATATTAAGCCTAAAACTAATACTTTGTAATCTCATATTTCTAATTAAGGAAAGAGATTTATAATCTTATTTATATAGTTAATTATTTTAACTATGCCATACTTCATGTTTTTTTTTCTTTTGTAGATTTTTCATGTAAAAATTCTAATGTCTTTTACGAATTTTTTTATGTGTTGTTTTCTCTGACCATGGCTCGAGAGGGAGGAAACAAAGAGAAGTGCACTGCCTAGCTTTGTCTTCCCTTATATCAATAGTGGTTTCGCCTGATTTTTCCATTGGGAAAGTGCACAACGAAGCAAATCGTGTTGAGGTGGACTTTTTGGCATTTCGGGTTCATGCGATTTTTTAAACCGGTTTGGTTTATATACAGGCTTGATTATCTATTTTTCAATGTCTAAATGTTATATGTATATGATTAAAATGATTTTTTTAGTATTTTTTATTAATCATGTGAAAAAAAAATGAAGATAATTTATTGTTGTCTTCTTAATAGAAACAATGACGTAGAACCAAATAAAGTGTCTAAATAGATCTATGTAATGTTCGACGAAACATTGTTGTATATTGTTGAAACTTAGGCTTCAGTTTGGACGACTTGTACTGTATGATTACGTATATGTTGGCAGAACCCTTTGTTTACTATGGTATATATATTCTATTGTTTCACTAGTATATATATGTATGTTTCTCTTTGTGAATTCAAAAAAGATCTTTCTGTCCCTTCATTATGTCCCATATTGCTAGGGTGTACCGCCTTCCAAACCAGAGAAGTGCAGGAAAGATCACATCTAAGCTGGTTGAAAGATTATTGGAAAATGGATTAAATAATTTCTCATACATAAATAATTATAGGACATAATCTTGCGTTTTGTTTCAACATTATTTTTATATCCATTCAATATCATTTTCTTATTATGTGTCAATTATGAAAAAAAAAACTGTAGATTATAAGAAAGACCATTTAATTACTCATAAATAAAAAAATAATTAATTGAGAAAATGAGCCTACTATTAAGTCTGATCAATCTAGCTAAACCTAGTGATACAACATATGTTATGAGCATGGGCGGAACAAGCCATAATTTTTAGGGGGGACAAACGTATAAGTAACTATTCGCATATATGTCGGGGGTCCAAGAGGGCAGCGCCCTCTGACGGGGTTCGACCTGCCCGGTCAGGTCACGGGGTCAACTGCGGAGATTTCTGGGTGCAGCGCCCCCGGAACAAATTCTCTTTGTATTTGCTTCATCATTCCCTACACAATATATTTAATTATATTAGGGGCAATTGCCTAAAGATCATAGTATTTTAACATTTGGGGGGGGGGGGGGGGGGGCAAGGGCAAGTACCTTAAAATCCTTGTAATAATGTGTAAAAATTATCTAAATAAATGTATAATGAAAAAAAAAATTTTTTTTTGAGGGGGGCAATTGCCCCCTTAGCCATAAAAGGGTTTCGCCCCTAGTTGTGAGTTCGAACAAGTTCAAAGGTATACGTTCTTTTGTTAGATTGATTATGATTAATTATTCCTCATATATCAATGTAAGAATATTTTGGTGATATTTGGCTAGGTAAATATGAAGGGCATACTACTCCAATTTACTACATTTTTACATATAAAACAAATAATCAAAATTTTCTTATAAAATAATGTTGATGCAACTCATATATTATGATCAATAATATCTAATAAAACTGATATGGTCCTAAGATTTAGAATGTCTAATTTTATTTGAATTAGTGGTGTAAATGAGTAGAGTTGAGCTCCAATCACTCTTGGCTTGAACTTGATTAATTAATCAAATTTGAGCTAGATCATTATTTAATGAGTTTGAGTCACCTCTTTATTATGAATGAGAGAAAATAATATAATTTAAGCAACAATTATAATAAAATGATTAGAAAAGAGAAATTAGAAAAAAAAAAGAATAATTTAATATGAGAAAGTGAGATGTAATATTTAAAATTTTTTAATAATTTTATTTAAAATTTTTAATGCTAATATATTTTAAGTGTATTTTATATTAATATTTTTTAAATGATTCGATTTGTGTGCTAATGAGTCGAGTTAAGGCTGACCCAAATTTGACTGGCCTAATGAGTTTGGCTCACGAGCCATTTATTGAGTCGAGTTCGAGCCGGCTCATGAATCACTTGACTCACAACCCTAATTTGGAGAAAGAGAGAGAAAATCTAAAAAGTTATTCTCTCTTATCTTGTAAATATAAAAACTTTGAAATTGAGGATAAACATTTCATAAAAATTTAAATAATTGGATGCATATTTTTTTTAGATTTTTTTCAATTTTAAAATAGTACAAAATTTTAATAAATGAATTAAAAAATAATGATAACACAAAGGTATATGAAACTAAAAAAATAAATAAATATTTTTCGTAATAATTACATTTAATCTAAAAAAATCATTATTATATATTATTTTAAATTATTTCTTTCTTTCTTGATGTTTTTATTTTAATATAGATAATAATTTAAATTCTTTATATTTGTATTTAAATTTATAAATTTATAAGATTTAAATGTAGTCATAAATTATTTTGAAATTAAACATTTACAACATTATTTAATAATTAGTTTTAAAAAAGGCACAAAGATTAAAAAATATATAAAAGTTCGAGGAGGTTGTGAAACGTCAATGAACTAGCCCGACACTCACTAATGCGGAAGCAATACTATATCTTAATGCAAAATCTAATAAACCTTTAAGAGATACAATAATGGTGATGACAATTTAATCAACATAACATACTATCAATCATAGATTTTCACTAAACAATTATCACATAAATAAATCTATCATGCAATCTTAGCAAATAAAAAAGTTTATAAAAGTAAAATGCGGAAAATAAGAAATTAAAACAAACATATCATAATTTTATAGTGGTTCAGTAAAACCATGACATACGTCCACTCGCCGGAGTCCTCTCCGAATATTACGCTATCACTATAGTGTCTCTCTTTTAGCCTGCACAACTAGGCGGAAAATCTCTTCCATAACCCGGTGCGGTAGAGAACTTGGAATACTTTTCACCCTCCTGGTGAAGCAGAGAACCTATAATCCTTTTTCATCCTCCTAGTGAAGGAAGAGAACTTAGAATCACTTTCACCTTCCCTTATGCGGCGGAGTAGCTCCTTTTACACCAAAGAGGCCTTCTTCCTAAGGCTTCCCTCAAGGCAAAACTTAACACATGGAGGAACTCTGGTGCAAGTTCGCCAAAGCATCCATGTGGAACTCCCTCTCACACTCCCTTATAACCCATAAATATCTTCTCTATCTTACACAAACTCCACTATTCTATCCCAAGTTATAGGCTCTCTCTTTAAGCTTTCTTAAGAATAAAACACTCAATGATTATTATAAAGTCTTATGATAAAGCTTAAATAGAGGGCTTAAAAAATCCAAAAAAATTAGTTCAGTCGTCAAAGATCATACAATACAATCACAAAATTGTCCAGTATGATGTACAAAATTTGGCCTGTTAATACTATACGATCAATAGTATGAATGAACAGTCATGTAGTGTGATTAGTTCAACTGAATTACAATTTGTCCAAGATGAAACCTGGGATGACCAAATATCATCTCTGTTGATTGTATAATAAGATCAAATTCGTACAGTACAATCAAAAAATCAAAAATAAACAGATTTGATTAACTAATCACATATAAAATTTTGCAATATTTTAAACATCTTACAACACGATTTGGTTTGCATAGTACGAATAAAGTAATATTTCAAATTCAAATTTTTGTCCGATTTAATGAGCGGTGGCGTTTCTAATTATAATAAATTGTCCAATACGATGTGGTTTTTGTACTGTACGATTAGTTTTATTTTAAAATTATTTCTCAAGATAATTAAAATATTTTAACTAATTTTTGTAATAATAGATTGTCTAGTACGATATTGGTCATACAATATGATGTACAGAAAAATTTAAATATTTAAAATTATTTTTACTTTCCCATATGCGTAAGTGCACGATCATTAGGCTATCATACACCCTTATATGACTTGAGCCCTGAATCTTCAAAGAATATTGCATGTTGTACATGAAATATTAGTCAATACACAAATAAATATGCATTACAAAGACTAGGAGAAATACACAGTCAATTAGTAATAATTGCTTCATAAAAAATATAAACTCAGGAGCCTGAGTTGCAACAAAATACACATAAAATTTTAATATTTAAAAATAATTGCTTTAAAATCTATATAATAATCAGTTTTTATATATACCAAAATTTTATTTTTTATTTTTGGAAAGCTAGGGGCAAACATGCCCAATTTCTTTTCAAAAAATGAAAAGTTACGAATGATTTGTTATAAAAAATAAGAAAAACTTACATAATCAAAGAAAATATTAGAAAAAACCTAAAAAATAAAAAACTCCTCTATAATGAGTAAAAAATACAAGAAAAAAGGGTTAAAAAATAGAAACGTCAAAAGAAAAAAAAAGCATAAAACTGGATAAAAAAAGAAATCTCAATAAGAAAGAAGAGAAATAATTAGCCAATCAAAACCATCAGATTCCAAAAGAAAGAATCAATAAAAGCCTCTCTTCCAATCTAATAAAGTTCAACCTCTCTCAAGATACAACCTCTTCACAAGAGCAACCATCAGCAGAAATAGACTCACACCAAAGACATAATAACAAGTTGAAAAATCTCCCCAGATCTCGAAAGAAAGAACAAGAATCTGATCCAGGTAACAACAACATCAATAAACTTCCAAACGATGCAACCTTAACTCCATCAACTACCAACAAAGAAACAATCAGTAGCCAACCCAGCAATAGACAGATGATACCAGTAAAAAAAGTTTACCAACAGCAGAGACAAAAGGCCCAATAACACCACCCGAACCTAAAAACTATAAAGAATAACATGAGATCATAAAATGAAAAAAACACCCAGCTCAAGAAGGGAAGGAAAAAACATTCAGAGAAAGCAAAAAAATCAATCCTTAGTTGGAATTCTGACCATCCAAGGTTTTAACAAAAAAATAAAAAATAAAAAACCTGGTTTCAAAAAAACCATGTAAGAAAAAACTTAAATCCAAAAACATAAAAAAAAAACACACACACACACACACACCCACAGACTAACATGACAAAAAGCCTTTTATAAAATGAAAGGAATTCATATTAGAAATCTTAGCTAAAAGATTCGTATAGATTAAACTACACAAAAACTAGAGCTAGAAAATTTATTCTCAAACGTCATAGAATTCCTTTCTTTCCAAATGAAGTAAATAGAACAACAAACAAACCAAAACAAATCTTAACATTAGAATCATAATGAAGAGAAGAAATATAATTCAGCAAATGCTCCAAATTAGGCCTAAGAAAAAAAATGATATTAGGCACAAAAGTTAGAAATAATACTAAAAGAAAAATCACTTTAAAAATTTAAAACTCCTCTATAATGAGTAAAAAATACAAGAAAAAAGGGTTAAAAAATAGAAACGTCAAAAGAAAAAAAAAGCATAAAACTGGATAAAAAAAGAAATCTCAATAAGAAAGAAGAGAAATAATTAGCCAATCAAAACCATCAGATTCCAAAAGAAAGAATCAATAAAAGCCTCTCTTCCAATCTAATAAAGTTCAACCTCTCTCAAGATACAACCTCTTCACAAGAGCAACCATCAGCAGAAATAGACTCACACCAAAGACATAATAACAAGTTGAAAAATCTCCCCAGATCTCAAAAGAAAGAACAAGAATCTGATCCAGGTAACAACAACATCAATAAACTTCCAAACGATGCAACCTTAACTCCATCAACTACCAACAAAGAAACAATCAGTAGCCAACCCAGCAATAGACAGATGATACCAGTAAAAAAAGTTTACCAACAGCAGAGACAAAAGGCCCAATAACACCACCCGAACCTAAAAACTATAAAGAATAACATGAGATCATAAAATGAAAAAAACACCCAGCTCAAGAAGGGAAGGAAAAAACATTCAGAGAAAGCAAAAAAATCAATCCTTAGTTGGAATTCTGA